>NQVE01000080.1:0-307500 GCA_003260385.1 Cuscuta australis
TATGTCACCTCTCTGATATGAACTTCCTTATGTTTCACCGTTCAAATTCTGTCAATCTTGATCCTCGAGAGGACCAATACGTAAATCTGTATTGAATATGTTTCCGTTTAAAAAAAAAAACTCAACTATGAAGATTGCCTGACAAGGAATCATCTGATAAAGTGTTTCCTCCTTGGGAGAATGCATGTTCTGATCATACGCGATAAAGAAGAATCTATGAGACTTTGTATCAACTAGTGTCAGTTGAACAATTCATTATCCTTTACCTCGTATCGATGACTTATTTGACCAGCTTAGAGATCCATTGTGTTCTCTAAGAATTGACTTATGGTCAGGATACTGTTAAATCCTTGTTATGGAAGATGGACAAACTGACAATCAAGAATCGCTACCCTTCACTACGTATAGACGATTTGTTCGAAGAACCTGTTTGTTAGAAGCTATAGACAGCTAGACCTTGTTGAATAAACTGATTCCTTTCATGAAGCGATTAATGACTTAATTGCTTATCGTCAAAAATGTCGATGTAACCTGATTGAATAAGTGAAGCAAAGTGATGCTAACAAGACAAATCGATTGATTCGTTTGACGTAAAATACAGAACGAGACTAAAACAGTAACACCAACAGTGAAAGACTGAAGAATGAAGAAAATGTAGCTGCACTGACCATACAGCTTAGAATAATATTTATGACTAACTCGTATGTTCAAGGACGATATTATTTCAACATGAATACAACTTAGATTACATAAGGAAAGTTAAAGATGCAATTCTAGGTCTAATCTCTCAGGATTGCAAACTCGTCGTAACCGGCTCCCGGACACGGGAAAGCTTTAGCAAACTCTAGTTTGTCTAAAAGCTCGTCAACAAAGAAAGAAGAAATAAAAAGTTTCCTCTGACTAGAAGCCATGAAGTTCTGTCTCACTGCATCGTCTAAGAATTTGAGAAGGTTATTGAAATAACCGTCAATATTCAAGAGACCAATGGGTTTACTGTGCAACCCTTCAGATGCCCATGAGATCAAAGTGAACAAACCTTCCATAGTATCAATCCCTCCAGGAAGTACGATGAAGGCCTCCACTACATGATTCATCTCGAAATGCTTATAGTAATTGCTTGAAACTGTGTATTCTGCACCATACGTAGGTCCGTAGACCTGTCGTGCTGCTATGTACCCTGGTATGAAGCCTCTAACTATACCACCATTGGTATAGACTGTTGAAGCAACAGCTCCTTGAAGGCCAACGTTGCCTCCTCCATAGGTAAGTCTAATTTTTCGCCTTACCAATTCCCTTCCTAAATCCACCGCCGTAGCCATGAACTTTGGATTTCTACCAAGAGAATGACTACCAAGTAGACCAACGAATTTTATGGTGTAAGGAAAAGTTCGAGATGTTCCTTCCATAATGTGAGAATGTGAAATGCTCTGGCCACAATCGTGATATATATAGGCTCTGAAAACCTGACCTTTGAAAAAGGGTAGTTATCCTCCGTCAAAATTTGTACAGCAAAGATAGATTCAATTTACCTACTGACAATGACGTGTTCGCTAATAATACAGTCTGCTGACGATATGACATATCAAGACTCATGAACAGTTAGATTCGCTGTCCTGAAATACGTTCAAATCCAAGATGAAAAGTCAAATGGCTACTGCCCTGAAGACATCGACCCCTTGAGTAATTGAAAGACTACGTTACGACGTATGAATTGAAACAAACTGCAATTGTGCTTATCAAAGGCCATTCAAGAGTATTGAAGAAATTTTCAATCGATTCTGTTAACCAAGGACGTACAGATAAGACTCGTAACTGAACGAAGTTATGTATGTCATGTATGCAATACTACACACTATGAAGGAACTTTTGTCATCAAAGGATCAATGAAGACCTCACTTAATCGAAAATTGCTAATCTCTCGAAGATTGAACGAGTTTGGTGAAATCAATGACTTGAGAATACGTATCCGAAAGATAGCGACATAACCATATGAATATGAAACGGTCATGATCAGTGAGATCATTACAAAATGTTAAACGTTGAACCTAAGAAGAATTTCGAGGACGAAATTCCTTTTAAGGGGGGGAGAAATGTAACGCCCCAAAACATACCCTAGAATTATTAATGAATAAATAATCAATTAATCACAATTGTTTTGATTAAAATAAATTATTGTTGGGCTTTGGCCGATATGAAATTTGTTTTGACATCTAATATCAAAATCTGGATAAGTCTCATAGAGATAAATCGAATATGTGGACTATTTGTGTAGTCTTGATTGGAAACCTGAGTACAGACCCAAATCAAGAGTAAATAAAGAATTTGTTTAGAATGTAAATATTGAAATGATTTGTTGAAATAAATCATGAGAATAATTGATGTAAATTAAATGAGAGAACCTTTTATGAGGAAGGTCAATTAAACCAATTTTGACTCTGTTAAAGTCAAACACCCAAAAATGTGGTGTCAGAAAAAGTATAATGAATGAATATAAAAATTATATCGTTGGATAGAGTTCGACTGTCTGATCGCAACGGTGCAAACGGATTTTAATTCGGAGAAAGTTGGACAAAAAAGTGTACCCCGACTGGGACCAAATTAGCCCCAATCAGGGAAGATTCTTAGCAATCAGCCGACCTTCCCATTTCGTCGATCGTGAGTCACCACTGACTCAACTCCATTAGCTTCTTCTTCTTCACCAATATATAAGGAAGACCTCTCTTCCTTCATTTCTTCACCAAACCTCTACATTCTTTATTCTATTATGTTCTTTGTTGAGAGAGGAGTACAGTGGTGCTATCATGTTGGTGAGAGGTCGCCGGAGCTAACCACAAACCTCGCCGGAAGTTTCGCCGGAAAATTTTCAAAACCTTCGTTAAGCTTCGAGGTAAGCCCGTAGATATATCTAGTGACTAGAATGTTCGTATAGATCGTTTCTACGTTCATAAACGGTCGTTTGGTTGAGTTTTGTGTTTGACATGCTTGAAGAACCAAGAATCATAAACCTTGAAATTGATGTTAAAACTATAAATTAGTGATGCTAAAATGATCTATGAACCTTGGAGAACATCTCTATATAGTTTCGTTGAAGTTCGATAACTAAAAACGGTATTTCCGAAATTGGACTCGAACGAAGAAGAAGATGAACAGTGGCTAAAACGACACTGTCTGGATCGATCCAAGCCCTTGGATCGATCCCCTGGGAGTGATTTTTCATAGTTTGGATCGATCTAGAGGGCTGGATCGATCCCCCGTATTTCTGATCCGAAAATTTGTCCGAAAATGCTCTTTTTGAGCCCTAAAATCCTATTTTTGATACCAATTGATTATGATTATTTTAAGGATGATTTTTCACAACAAAAATGATGTTTTTAACAAATAAAAATGTTATGTGATGCATGACGGTAAGTTCGGGTGTTAACATTCGAAGCTAGGCCGCTATTTATTATCAATTGTTGTGTTAATTGATGATTATGATAAATGAATATTATGGATGATTATGAGTATTGAACCTACTGATTAAAATAAGTATTTATGATTGAATCATGAATAAAATGAATACATTTATAATTATGAAATGATTTGTAGTGTTAAGGCTATCTAGAAGAACTCTAAGGTATACACATTTAGAATATTGATGTTAAGGCTATCTAGAAGACCTTTAGAATAGATCTCATATTAGTGTGGATTTGTGAAACATGAATATTCGATGAATTAGATAAAAATGTATAAACGGGATTTGTAGACTAAGCTAGAGGATCACTCGTTTGGAAATACTTCGACTCAATAATGATTAATTATTGTCTTATTGTTGCCTTAAACTAATTAAAGTTTAAGCGTCTGAGTATTGATTGCCTTAAACTAATTAATGTTTAAGCGTCGGAGAACTGTTGCCTTAAACTAATTATAGTTTAAGCGTCTGAGAAATGTTTGCCTTAAACTAATTATAGTTTAAGCGTCTGAGAATGAAATTATGATCTAGCCTTAGACTAAGAATAGCTAAGAGCATTATTATGATTTGGCCTTAGACTAAGAATAGCTAAGAGCATTATTATGATTTGGCCTTAGACTAAGAATAGCTAAGAGCATTATTTTGATCTGGCCTTAGACTAAGAATAGCTAAGAGCGTTGTTATGATCTGGCCTTAGACTAAGAATAGCTAAGAGCGTTTTTATGATCTGGCCTTAGATTAAGAATAATTTAAGAGCACTATTGGATTAATATCTGAATTGAATAAAATATGTTGATATGAACTAAATAATACCAAAACTGTGAATGTCTGAAGTGAACATTGTGTGCATGATATCAAATCATTTGATTATGAATTTAGATTCAGTTTATATGGATGTTCGACGAATTAGATATGCTTACTCAGCTTTACCGCTGAGCGTGTAGTGTGTTTTATTTGCTACACGCAGGTAAGCAGAAAGCACAATGTGATCCTGGCGGCAGATGGGGCGAGATTGTCGGGATGGATGTGACAAGTTTTTAATGATTTATGATATGTCAAAATTAAATTCGCTTCTGCAATATTGTTGAATACTCCGTACTGTATATGTTATGAAAAATTATTGAGATTAATAAAGTGTGTTTGAAAAGTTTTAAATTTTTACGATTACCAAGTTAATACTTTAGTCCGGAAGGGGCTGCAGACCTGGACGGATTAGGGTGTTACAATTTGGTATCGGAGCAAATGGTTTTAAACACGATCTTCGGATCAATGTTTGATTTAAAAAAATATATATATATTATATATTTTGGTTAAAAAAAATATTGTCAATCACATCTACGACACTCGCATCCCTCTGCTCCAAGAAAGGTATGAGAATTTAGTTAGTAAATATTGACTTGTTAAAAATCTCATTTGATAATAATTGTTAGTACTGAAATTATATCGAGCATAGACTCAAGTCGAATTTTCGTATTCGGTAAAGAAACAAAAGAATAAAAAAATGTATAAACCTTTGATACGTTATCAACGTACGCATCACATCGTGAATGACGAAATTGATCTGTACCGGAAAAGTCGCACAGAAGTGAGATGAACCTAAAGAACGATTCGTGTTGATAAATGTTGAGAAACATCTGTGAAGCCGATGTCAAAGATCCTCATATGGACTCAAGACGATCTAATCGTTGATTCAAACACGAACGTTTAGAATCAAGAAACTCTGTTATCTAAAGTATCCGATATTATTGTTTGACTCATTAGGACACATTATGCGATTACTTGATGTGAATCGAAATCGTTCGTTAAGCGACAATTCTTTGTAAAACATCGTTGAAGTCCCATACAAGGAAATCGACATTATCCTTAGTATGCATTAACTGACTGAACATCGTTGCTGTTGTCAACTTGTGATGAAGAATTCCTCAAGTGAAGACCAATGATGGTAACCTTATAGAGGTGAAAGCAAAGCTGATTTCTAAACCGACCAAGTTCATCTCAAATATATATATATATGCGAAAACATCTCAAGTGTGAAATCTATTCATGCGATACCCAAAAATAAATATCTGAATTGAAGGAACATACCGAAAGTATGTCACCTCTCTGATATGAACTTCCTTATGTTTCACCGTTCAAAATTCTGTCAATCTTGATCCTCGAGAGGACCAATATTCGTAAATCTGTATTGAATATGTTTCCGTTTAAAAAAAAAAACTCAACTATGAAGATTGCCTGACAAGGAATCATCTGATAAAGTGTTTCCTCCTTGGGAGAATGCATGTTCTGATCATACGCGAATAAAGAAGAATCTATGAGACTTTGTATCAACTAGTGTCAGTTGAACAATTCATTATCCTTTACCTCGTATCGATGACTTATTTGACCAGCTTAGAGGATCCATTGTGTTCTCTAAGATTGACTTACGGTCAGGATACTGTTAAATCCTTGTTATGGAAGATGGACAAACTGACAATCAAGAATCGCTACCCTTCACTACGTATAGACGATTTGTTCGAAGAACCTGTTTGTTAGAAGCTATAGACAGCTAGACCTTGTTGAATAAACTGATTCCTTTCATGAAGCGATTAATGACTTAATTGCTTATCGTCAAAAATGTCGATGTAACCTGATTGAATAAGTGAAGCAAAGTGATGCTAACAAGACAAATCGATTGATTCGTTTGACGTAAAATACAGAACGAGACTAAAACAGTAACACCAACAGTGAAAGACTGAAGAATGAAGAAAATGTAGCTGCACTGACCATACAGCTTAGAATAATATTTATGACTAACTCGTAATGTTCAAGGACGATATTATTTCAACATGAATACAACTTAGATTACATAAGGAAAGTTAAAGATGCAATTCTAGGTCTAATCTCTCAGGATTTGCAAACTCGTCGTAACCGGCTCCCGGACACGGGAAAGCTTTAGCAAACTCTAGTTTGTCTAAAAGCTCGTCAACAAAGAAAGAAGAAATAAAAAGTTTCCTCTGACTAGAAGCCATGAAGTTCTGTCTCACTGCATCGTCTAAGAATTTGAGAAGGTTATTGAAATAACCGTCAATATTCAAGAGACCAATGGGTTTACTGTGCAACCCTTCAGATGCCCATGAGATCAAAGTGAACAAACCTTCCATAGTATCAATCCCTCCAGGAAGTACGATGAAGGCCTCCACTACATGATTCATCTCGAAATGCTTATAGTAATTGCTTGAAACTGTGTATTCTGCACCATACGTAGGTCCGTAGACCTGTCGTGCTGCTATGTACCCTGGTATGAAGCCTCTAACTATACCACCATTGGTATAGACTGTTGAAGCAACAGCTCCTTGAAGGCCAACGTTGCCTCCTCCATAGGTAAGTCTAATTTTTCGCCTTACCAATTCCTTCCTAAATCCACCGCCGTAGCCATGAACTTTGGATTTCTACCAAGAGAATGACTACCAAGTAGACCAACGAATTTTATGGTGTAAGGAAAAGTTCGAGATGTTCCTTCCATAATGTGAGAATGTGAAATGCTCTGGCCACAATCGTGATATATATAGGCTCTGAAAACCTGACCTTTGAAAAAGGGTAGTTATCCTCCGTCAAAATTTGTACAGCAAAGATAGATTCAATTTACCTACTGACAATGACGTGTTCGCTAGTAATACAGTCTGCTGACGATATGACATATCAAGACTCATGAACAGTTAGATTCGCTGTCCTGAAATACGTTCAAATCCAAGATGAAAAGTCAAATGGCTACTGCCCTGAAGACATCGACCCCTTGAGTAATTGAAAGACTACGTTACGACGTATGAATTGAAACAAACTGCAATTGTGCTTATCAAAGGCCATTCAAGAGTATTGAAGAAATTTTCAATCGATTCTGTTAACCAAGGACGTACAGATAAGACTCGTAACTGAACGAAGTTATGTATGTCATGTATGCAATACTACACACTATGAAGGAACTTTTGTCATCAAAGGATCAATGAAGACCTCACTTAATCGAAAATTGCTAATCTCTCGAAGATTGAACGAGTTTGGTGAAATCAATGACTTGAGAATACGTATCCGAAAGATAGCGACATAACCATATGAATATGAAACGGTCATGATCAGTGAGATCATTACAAAACGTTAAACGTTGAACCTAAGAAGAATTTCGAGGACGAAATTCCTTTTAAGGGGGGGAGAAATGTAACGCCCCAAAACATACCCTAGAATTATTAATGAATAAATAATCAATTAATCACAATTGTTTTGATTAAAATAAATTATTGTTGGGCTTTGGGCCGATATGAAATTTGTTTTGACATCTAATATCAAAATCTGGATAAGTCTCATAGAGATAAATCGAATATGTGGACTATTTGTGTAGTCTTGATTGGAAACCTGAGTACAGACCCAAATCAAGAGTAAATAAAGAATTTGTTTAGAATGTAAATATTGAAATGATTTGTTGAAATAAATCATGAGAATAATTGATGTAAATTAAATGAGAGAACCTTTTATGAGGAAGGTCAATTAAACCAATTTTGACTCTGTTAAAGTCAAACACCCAAAAATGTGGTGTCAGAAAAAAGTATAATGAATGAATATAAAAATTATATCGTTGGATAGAGTTCGACTGTCTGATCGCAACGGTGCAAACGGATTTTAATTCGGAGAAAGTTGGACAAAAAAGTGTACCCCGACTGGGACCAAATTAGCCCCAATCAGGGAAGATTCTTAGCAATCAGCCGACCTTCCCATTTCGTCGATCGTGAGTCACCACTGACTCAACTCCATTAGCTTCTTCTTCTTCACCAATATATAAGGAAGACCTCTCTTCCTTCATTTCTTCACCAAACCTCTACATTCTTTATTCTATTATGTTCTTTGTTGAGAGAGGAGTACAGTGGTGCTATCATGTTGGTGAGAGGTCGCCGGAGCTAACCACAAACCTCGCCGGAAGTTTCGCCGGAAAATTTTCAAAACCTTCGTTAAGCTTCGAGGTAAGCCCGTAGATATATCTAGTGACTAGAATGTTCGTATAGATCGTTTCTACGTTCATAAACGGTCGTTTGGTTGAGTTTTGTGTTTGACATGCTTGAAGAACCGAGAATCATAAACCTTGAAATTGATGTTAAAACTATAAATTAGTGATGCTAAAATGATCTATGAACCTTGGAGAACATCTCTATATAGTTTCGTTGAAGTTCGATAACTAAAAACGGTATTTCCGAAATTGGACTCGAACGAAGAAGAAGATGAACAGTGGCTAAAACGACACTGTCTGGATCGATCCAAGCCCTTGGATCGATCCCCTGGGAGTGATTTTTCATAGTTTGGATCGATCTAGAGGGCTGGATCGATCCCCCGTATTTCTGATCCGAAAATTTGTCCGAAAATGCTCTTTTTGAGCCCTAAAATCCTATTTTTGATACCAATTGATTATGATTATTTTAAGGATGATTTTTCACAAAAAAATGATGTTTTTAACAAATAAAAATGTTATGTGATGCATGACGGTAAGTTCGGGTGTTAACATTCGAAGCTAGGCCGCTATTTATTATCAATTGTTGTGTTAATTGATGATTATGATAAATGAATATTATGGATGATTATGAGTATTGAACCTACTGATTAAAATAAGTATTTATGATTGAATCATGAATAAAATGAATACATTTATAATTATGAAATGATTTGTAGTGTTAAGGCTATCTATAAGAACTCTAAGGTATACACATTTAGAATATTGATGTTAAGGCTATCTAGAAGACCTTTAGAATAGATCTCATATTAGTGTGGATTTGTGAAACATGAATATTCGATGAATTAGATAAAAATGTATAAACGGGATTTGTAGACTAAGCTAGAGGATCACTCGTTTGGAAATACTTCGACTCAATAATGATTAATTATTGTCTTATTGTTGCCTTAAACTAATTAAAGTTTAAGCGTCTGAGTATTGATTGCCTTAAACTAATTAATGTTTAAGCGTCGGAGAACTGTTGCCTTAAACTAATTATAGTTTAAGCGTCTGAGAAATGTTTGCCTTAAACTAATTATAGTTTAAGCGTCTGAGAATGAAATTATGATCTAGCCTTAGACTAAGAATAGCTAAGAGCATTATTATGATTTGGCCTTAGACTAAGAATAGCTAAGAGCATTATTATGATTTGGCCTTAGACTAAGAATAGCTAAGAGCATTATTTTGATCTGGCCTTAGACTAAGAATAGCTAAGAGCGTTGTTATGATCTGGCCTTAGACTAAGAATAGCTAAGAGCGTTTTTATGATCTGGCCTTAGATTAAGAATAATTTAAGAGCACTATTGGATTAATATCTGAATTGAATAAAATATGTTGATATGAACTAAATAATACCAAAACTGTGAATGTCTGAAGTGAACATTGTGTGCATGATATCAAATCATTTGATTATGAATTTAGATTCAGTTTATATGGATGTTCGACGAATTAGATATGCTTACTCAGCTTTACCGCTGAGCGTGTAGTGTGTTTTATTTGCTACACGCAGGTAAGCAGAAAGCACAATGTGATCCTGGCGGCAGATGGGGCGAGATTGTCGGGATGGATGTGACAAGTTTTAAATGATTTATGATATGTCAAAATTAAATTCGCTTCTGCAATATTGTTGAATACTCCGTACTGTATATGTTATGAAAAATTATTGAGATTAATAAAGTGTGTTTGAAAAGTTTTAAATTTTTACGATTACCAAGTTAATACTTTAGTCCGGAAGGGGCTGCAGACCTGGACGGATTAGGGTGTTACAATTTGGTATCGGAGCAAATGGTTTTAAACACGATCTTCGGATCAATGTTTGATTTAAAAATATATATATATATTATATATTTTGGTTAAAAAAAATATTGTCAATCACATCTACGACACTCGCATCCCTCTGCTCCAAGAAAGGTATGAGAATTTACTTAGTAAATATTGACTTGTTAAAAATCTCATTTGATAATAATTGTTAGTACTGAAATTATATCGAGCATAGACTCAAGTCGAATTTTCGTATTCGGTAAAGAAACAAAAGAATAAAAAAATGTATAAACCTTTGATACGTTATCAACGTACGCATCACATCGTGAATGACGAAATTGATCTGTACCGGAAAAGTCGCACAGAAGTGAGATGAACCTAAAGAACGATTCGTGTTGATAAATGTTGAGAAACATCTGTGAAGCCGATGTCAAAGATCCTCATATGGACTCAAGACGATCTAATCGTTGATTCAAACACGAACGTTTAGAATCAAGAAACTCTGTTATCTAAAGTATCCGATATTATTGTTTGACTCATTAGGACACATTATGCGATTACTTGATGTGAATCGAAATCGTTCGTTAAGCGACAATTCTTTGTAAAACATCGTTGAAGTCCCATACAAGGAAATCGACATTATCCTTAGTATGCATTAACTGACTGAACATCGTTGCTGTTGTCAACTTGTGATGAAGAATTCCTCAAGTGAAGACCAATGATGGTAACCTTATAGAGGTGAAAGCAAAGCTGATTTCTAAACCGACCAAGTTCATCTCAAATATATATATATATGCGAAAACATCTCAAGTGTGAAATCTATTCATGCGATACCCAAAAATAAATATCTGAATTGAAGGAACATACCGAAAGTATGTCACCTCTCTGATATGAACTTCCTTATGTTTCACCGTTCAAAATTCTGTCAATCTTGATCCTCGAGAGGACCAATATTCGTAAATCTGTATTGAATATGTTTCCGTTTAAAAAAAAAAACTCAACTATGAAGATTGCCTGACAAGGAATCATCTGATAAAGTGTTTCCTCCTTGGGAGAATGCATGTTCTGATCATACGCGAATAAAGAAGAATCTATGAGACTTTGTATCAACTAGTGTCAGTTGAACAATTCATTATCCTTTACCTCGTATCGATGACTTATTTGACCAGCTTAGAGGATCCATTGTGTTCTCTAAGATTGACTTACGGTCAGGATACTGTTAAATCCTTGTTATGGAAGATGGACAAACTGACAATCAAGAATCGCTACCCTTCACTACGTATAGACGATTTGTTCGAAGAACCTGTTTGTTAGAAGCTATAGACAGCTAGACCTTGTTGAATAAACTGATTCCTTTCATGAAGCGATTAATGACTTAATTGCTTATCGTCAAAAATGTCGATGTAACCTGATTGAATAAGTGAAGCAAAGTGATGCTAACAAGACAAATCGATTGATTCGTTTGACGTAAAATACAGAACGAGACTAAAACAGTAACACCAACAGTGAAAGACTGAAGAATGAAGAAAATGTAGCTGCACTGACCATACAGCTTAGAATAATATTTATGACTAACTCGTAATGTTCAAGGACGATATTATTTCAACATGAATACAACTTAGATTACATAAGGAAAGTTAAAGATGCAATTCTAGGTCTAATCTCTCAGGATTTGCAAACTCGTCGTAACCGGCTCCCGGACCCGGGAAAGCTTTAGCAAACTCTAGTTTGTCTAAAAGCTCGTCAACAAAGAAAGAAGAAATAAAAAGTTTCCTCTGACTAGAAGCCATGAAGTTCTGTCTCACTGCATCGTCTAAGAATTTGAGAAGGTTATTGAAATAACCGTCAATATTCAAGAGACCAATGGGTTTACTGTGCAACCCTTCAGATGCCCATGAGATCAAAGTGAACAAACCTTCCATAGTATCAATCCCTCCAGGAAGTACGATGAAGGCCTCCACTACATGATTCATCTCGAAATGCTTATAGTAATTGCTTGAAACTGTGTATTCTGCACCATACGTAGGTCCGTAGACCTGTCGTGCTGCTATGTACCCTGGTATGAAGCCTCTAACTATACCACCATTGGTATAGACTGTTGAAGCAACAGCTCCTTGAAGGCCAACGTTGCCTCCTCCATAGGTAAGTCTAATTTTTCGCCTTACCAATTCCCTTCCTAAATCCACCGCCGTAGCCATGAACTTTGGATTTCTACCAAGAGAATGACTACCAAGTAGACCAACGAATTTTATGGTGTAAGGAAAAGTTCGAGATGTTCCTTCCATAATGTGAGAATGTGAAATGCTCTGGCCACAATCGTGATATATATAGGCTCTGAAAACCTGACCTTTGAAAAAGGGTAGTTATCCTCCGTCAAAATTTGTACAGCAAAGATAGATTCAATTTACCTACTGACAATGACGTGTTCGCTAGTAATACAGTCTGCTGACGATATGACATATCAAGACTCATGAACAGTTAGATTCGCTGTCCTGAAATACGTTCAAATCCAAGATGAAAAGTCAAATGGCTACTGCCCTGAAGACATCGACCCCTTGAGTAATTGAAAGACTACGTTACGACGTATGAATTGAAACAAACTGCAATTGTGCTTATCAAAGGCCATTCAAGAGTATTGAAGAAATTTTCAATCGATTCTGTTAACCAAGGACGTACAGATAAGACTCGTAACTGAACGAAGTTATGTATGTCATGTATGCAATACTACACACTATGAAGGAACTTTTGTCATCAAAGGATCAATGAAGACCTCACTTAATCGAAAATTGCTAATCTCTCGAAGATTGAACGAGTTTGGTGAAATCAATGACTTGAGAATACGTATCCGAAAGATAGCGACATAACCATATGAATATGAAACGGTCATGATCAGTGAGATCATTACAAAACGTTAAACGTTGAACCTAAGAAGAATTTCGAGGACGAAATTCCTTTTAAGGGGGGGAGAAATGTAACGCCCCAAAACATACCCTAGAATTATTAATGAATAAATAATCAATTAATCACAATTGTTTTGATTAAAATAAATTATTGTTGGGCTTTGGGCCGATATGAAATTTGTTTTGACATCTAATATCAAAATCTGGATAAGTCTCATAGAGATAAATCGAATATGTGGACTATTTGTGTAGTCTTGATTGGAAACCTGAGTACAGACCCAAATCAAGAGTAAATAAAGAATTTGTTTAGAATGTAAATATTGAAATGATTTGTTGAAATAAATCATGAGAATAATTGATGTAAATTAAATGAGAGAACCTTTTATGAGGAAGGTCAATTAAACCAATTTTGACTCTGTTAAAGTCAAACACCCAAAAATGTGGTGTCAGAAAAAAGTATAATGAATGAATATAAAAATTATATCGTTGGATAGAGTTCGACTGTCTGATCGCAACGGTGCAAACGGATTTTAATTCGGAGAAAGTTGGACCAAAAAGTGTACCCCGACTGGGACCAAATTAGCCACAATCAGGGAAGATTCGTAGCAATCAGCTGACCTTCCCATTTCGTCGATCGTGAGTCACCACTGACTCAACTCCATTAGCTTCTTCTTCTTCACCAATATATAAGGAAGACCTCTCTTCCTTCATCTCTTAACCAAACCTCTACATTCTTTATTCTATTCTGTTCTTTGTTGAGAGAGGAGTACAGTGGTGCTATCAATTTGGTGAGAGGTCGCCGGAGCTAACCACAAACCTCGCCAGAAGTTTCGCCGGAAAATTTCCAAAACCTTCGTTAAGCTTTGAGGTAAGCCCGTAGATATATCTAGTGACTAGAATGTTCGTATAGATCGTTTCTACGTTCATAAATGGTCGTTTGGTTGAGTTTTGTGTTTGACATGCTTGAAGAACCAAGAATCATAAACCTTGAAATTGATGTTAAAACTATAAATTAGTGATGCTAAAATGATCTATGAACCTTGGAGAACATCTCTATATAGTTTCGTTGAAGTTCGATAACTAAAAATGGTATTTCCGAAATTGGACCCGAACGAAGAAGAAGATGAACAGTGGCTGAAACACCACTGTCTGGATCGATCCAAGGGCTTGGATCGATCCAGAGGGCTGGATCGATCTCCTGAATTTCTGATCCGATAATTTGTCCGAAAATGCTATTTTTGAGCCCTAAAATCCTATTTTTGATACCAATTGATTATGATTATTTTAAGGATGATTCTTTATAATAAAAATGATGTTTTTAACAAATAAAAATGTTATGTGATGCATGACGGTAAGTTCGGGTGTTAACATTTGAAGCTAGGCCGCTATTTATTATCAATTGTTGTGTTAATTGATGATTATGATAAATGAATATTATGGATGATTATGAGTATTGAACCTACTGATTAAAATAAGTATTTATGATTGAATCATGAATAAAATGAATACATTTATAATTATGAAATGATTTGTAGTGTTAAGGCTATCTAGAAGAACTCTAAGGTATACACATTTAGAATATTGATGTTAAGGCTATCTAGAAGACCTCTAGAATAGATCTCATATTAGTGTGGATTTGTGAAACATGAATATTCGATGAATTAGATAAAAATGTATAAACGGGATTTGTAGACTAAGCTAGAGGATCACTCGTTTGGAAATACTTCGACTCAATAATGATTAATTATTGTCTTATTGTTGCCTTAAACTAATTAAAGTTTTAGCGTCTGAGTATTGATTGCCTTAAACTAATTAAAGTTTAAGCGTCGGAGAACTGTTGCCTTAAACTAATTATAGTTTAAGCGTCTGAGAAATGTTTGCCTTAAACTAATTATAGTTTAAGAGTCTGAGAATGAAATTATGATCTAGCCTTAGACTAAGAATAGCTAAGAGCATTATTATGATTTGGCCTTAGACTAAGAATAGCTAAGAGCATTATTATGATTTGGCCTTCGACAAAGAATAGCTAAGAGCATTATTTTGATCTGGCCTTAGACTAAGAATAGCTAAGAGCGGTTTTATGATCTGGCCTTAGACTAAGAATATCTAAGAGCGTTGTTATGATCTGGCCTTAGATTAAGAATAATTTAAGAGCACTATTGGATTAATATCTGAATTGAATAAAATGTGTTGATATGAACTGAATACTACCAAAACTGTGAATGTCTGAAGTGAACATTGTGCGCATGATATCAAATGATTTGTATGGATGTTCGACGAATTAGATATGCTTACTCAGCTTTACCACTGAGCGTGTAGTGTGTTTTATTTGCTACACGCAGGTAAGCAGAAAGCACAATGTGATCCTGGCGGCAGATGGGGCGAGATTGTTGGGATGGATGTGACAAGTTTGAAATGATTTATGATATGTCAAAATTAAATTCGCTTCTGCAATATTGTTGAATACTCCGTACTGTATATGTTATGTAAAATTATTGGGATTAATAAAGTGTGTTTGAAAAGTTTTAAATTTTTACGATTACCAAGTTAATACTTTAGTCCGGAAGGGGCTGCAGACCTGGACGGATTAGGGTGTTACAATGTTGACCAGCCCCCGGGGTTTGAAGACTTTGAGTTTCCCAACCATGTCTTCAAACTCAAGAAAGCGCTCTACGGTCTTAAACAAGCACCCCGTGCTTGGTACGAACGATTGAGTAAATTTCTTTTGGATAGTGGTTTCCAAAGGGGAAAGGTTGACACTACACTTTTTATCAAGAGTAAAAACAATAACATCCTTTTGGTTCAAGTTTATGTAAACGATATTATATTCGGTGCTACTAACGAGTCTTTGTGCAAGGAATTCTCAACGTTAATGACAAGCGAGTTTGAAATGTCGATGATGGGTGAGCTCACATTCTTTTTGGGACTCCAAGTCAAGCAAAAGAATGATGGCACATTCATTTGTCAAACTAAATATTGCAAGGAGCTCCTAAAACGGTTTGAAATGGACAACACCAAAGCCATGGCAACCCCGATGAGCACGTCCGACCATCTAGACAAAGACGAGAAAGGTAAGGAAGTAGAAGTCAAAAAGTATCGAGGTATGATCATGTTTAGCGTATGCCTTTGCGCAAGGTATCAATCATGTCCGAAGGAATCACACTTAACAGCGGTGAAATGGATCATGAAATACCTGGTTGGCACGGTTAACGTTGGACTGTGGTATCCAAAAGGCTCTTCGTGTCATCTCGCTGGTTATTCCGACTCGGACTTTGACGGTTGTAAATTGGACCGTAAAAGCACAAGTGGGACTTGCCACTTACTTGGTAGCTCTCTACTCTCATGGTTTAGTAAGAAACAAATCAGTGTTGCGTTATCCACAACCGAAGCAGAATATGTAGTCGCCGGTAGTTGTTGTGCTCAAATCCTTTGGATGAAGCAACAACACGTGGACTATGGCCTTAGTATCAATCACGTTCCTCTTCGTTGTGATAATACTAGCGCCATAAGCTTGACGAAGAACCCCGTTCTTCATTCAAGGACGAAACACATTGACATTAGGCATCATTTCATTAGAGATCATGTTCTCAAAGGTGATGTCGAAATTGAGTTTGTTGAAACACACAATCAATTAGCCGACATTATCAAAAAACCTCTAGAGAAAGAGTCGTTCTTCCGCATTCGAAGTGAACTCAGAATCCTTGACTCCACGATGATCTAAGTTGTGCATCTAAACTTGTTAAACGTTTACTAACTTGAGCGTCGGAGAACTTTTTTTTCTTTTTTGCAGGTACCCCGTTCATAAAATCAGGGGGAACCATGCAAACAGCGCTGTCCAAGAGACCCAATAGCGCTGTTGAGAGAAACACCGTCAACCAGTTTGTGTCAACCGCGCTGTACAACACGCCAACAGTGTTGTCCCTTACTTTTCACTTTCCAGAAACTTTTTGAACATCGATGTTCCTTCTTAAAACATCGCTGTCTACCCAAAACACCTTGTTTTCAACCAAAACCAGAAACTTTTCAAACAACGATGTCCCACTTTCAACATCGATGTCCATTTTTACAAATTTTTTCTCTATCGTAAAACAGCGATGTAGGGAAACCCAATAGCGCTGTTCTAATGGGTTCAACCACTTACACAATTCCAGAATGATTTGGAAGAACGCTGTAGGGAACCCAACATCGCTTTCCTTTCAACACTTGTATTTAAAACTTGACGCACAACAGCGCTGTCCGGAGGCTCAACAGCGCTGTCCGAACAGCGATGTAGCCTTTGGAACATCGCTCTTCTAGATAAATTTTTCAAAAAAAATATCCGTTGGCACCAGCATTAATTGATCCAACAGCCATATTTTTGAAAATCTGGACGTTGGAGACTTCCTTCTCTATAAATTGGGACCCGCTCTCTTCACTTTTACACACACAAACACAATTCTCTTCAACATCTTTGCTTATTTCATCATCTCTACTCTTCTCTTTTGAGTTTTTTTCTCTCATGGGCAAGGACAAGAGCAGGGCTGCCACCTCCGGGAAATCAAAGTCCAAATCCCGGGCGCCTACGACATCCACCGAGGAACGCCTCTACTATGGCGACGGATCGTACCTCTGGTTCGATTCCGAGGAGGAGCGCACCCGCTTTCTCACTTTCTTCTCTAAACGGGTAGTGGCTCCTCCACGGATCATCCCAGAGCGCTACCCGGAGTTGCAGGACTACGACGACCTCGACGCGTAGCTTCATCAAGCCGGCCTTTGGCCATTCGTCTCCCGGGCTCGGAAGGAGATCAACCCGGCGCTGATTCGGGTCTTCTATTCCAACCTCCGGCGTGAGGGCGACGTGCTCTACTCTCTTGTAAGGAGCACGCCGATAGAGCTTTCCGTTGAGCAGCTTGGGCGCATCACCGGCCTCCCCTACCAAGGCGACGACGTCTCCCACTATGGCGGAGAGGACTGGGTGCTCAACAACGAGGGCCTTATCCTCAACGAGCTTGGCATCACCGAGCTCATCCGCCATGCCTCGGGCCGCCCCACCATCCACTTCGCTAACCCCGAAGGCCGTCTTCTTCTCTACATCGTGTCCCGAATCATCAAGCCCCGGAAGCATGGCCACACAATCATGTTCGGTGAGGACCTCAAACTCATCCATGCGATCATGCACTCGGCCCCAATCAATTGGGCAAAGTTTGTCATGATCAACCTGACGATTTCCGCGTCCACCGACCACGACCACCTCCTCCCGTACCCGTTCGTGGTGATGGACATCCTTGAACGGTTCAAGGTGACCACCACCGTTGGCCCACTCACAAAGGCCACGAAGATTTGGGCGATCAGCACCCAAACCTTCAAGAAGCGGTCGGACAACGCCGCGGACCTGCCACTGTCGTGCCACGGCCCCGTTCTGCTACTGGCCTAGCCAAACCCCAGGCCCGGGCCAACCTTGCCTACATTGCTCACTCCCTCAACCGGCTGCACTTGAAAGTTGATGGGATGGATGGCTACCTTGAGAGGCTTGACGAGGCGGTCCAACGCCACGGGTACGCCATGAACGCGTACTTCCAACGCGTTAACTACGTCCCCCCACCATACCATGGCACGTTCTTTAGGCAAGTGTACGGTGACGAGGACGAAGACGATGCCTCCTACGACCCTTCAAGCTCCCCGGACGAGGATGAGTTCGACGACGCCGTTGACGGTGATGAAATGGACGTCGACAATGTGGAGGAGGAAACCGAAGACGAAGACTAGGACGCCCCTAGAATTTCTATCTCTTTAATTTAAATTATCCTGTTTTTTTAATGCTTCCGTTGTACTCCGCTATTTCCCTTTTTCAATAAATAAAAGTTATCCTTTATCTTTTTGTTAATGTCAAAAGGGGGAAGAAAAGGGTTATGCATACACTCAGGGGGAACGTTCCTAAAAACGGGATCGTTTGATTTTAATATGACAATTTTTTTTAAGCACAAATTAAGGGGGAACTTTTTCACTCTTTTCAAAGTCAAATATCCCTTAGTATGCATATTCCCGTCTTGTTTGCCATTATCAAAAAGGGGGAAATTGTTGGAACACGGGTTTACGCCTACGTCGTACTAAACTGTGTTCGTTTTTATGACAGGTTTTGATAATGCCAAACCGCCGTGACACAACAAGGCTAAAGTGAGCAAAACCAAGTCAAAGAAACACGGCATGATGACATGTGAACCAAGAACCAAGAATCAAGAACAAAGAATTAGAATTGCATCAAGTCGGTCTTAATGTGATCAAGACCGGCACAAACTTCCAAATCTTGGCTCTCTAGGCTCAATTCATCAAAACCCTTTTTGCAAATTCAAAAATGTTTTTCATAAGTTTTTAAACCTGGCTAAAAACACTTAGAGTTCGCCCAAACCAAAAACCAAGTCATCCGGCGTTCGGCTTTCAGAAACCGGCGTTCGGCTTTCGGTTTTCGGCATTGGTTTTTGGAAATCCGAACCAACCAAGTGGTTTTTAACTTTTTATGATTGGTTTTTACTTCTGGGCATATTTAAGCAGTTCTCCATAAGAAACGCTTCAAAAATCACCTTCCGTTTATGGTCGTTTAGTGAAAACCATGCAAAACGACACAAACTTGCTTAGCCGTGGCTTTCAACTAAATGACGTGGTTTTTAAGTTTTTTTACTTGATTTCTTAGCAAAATGCAATAAACAAATGTTTTCAATACTTAGTTTTTATTTTGGAGAACTTACGTTTTTTGACATCGGCTAACAGCATGACTAAACCAACCATGGGTCTGGCTAAACCAGCCCAACAGTGATGTTGGTGCACCCAAGAGTGCTGTCTGGCTCGAGTAGCTGAAAACCATAGTTTGGCGTTAAGTCTTCCAACAGCGATGTTGCACACTAGACATCGCTGTTGAGCCAAGGTTGGATTTCCAGAAACTTCTGGAACAGCGATGTAGGCTTCCCTACAGCATTGTCCAACCTAAGCCAAAAATATAGTGCATTGGCAGAAAGTTTCAGGACAGCGATGTTGACCTAGAAACAGCGCTGTCAGGCCAAACTTCCATCTTCAAAGTCAAACCTAAACAGCGATGTTCTAGTATTGAACTTCGATGTAGGGACCTGACCGTTGGTAGGAATTTTAGGCCAAAACTTTCCTTGTTTGGAAGTCAACAACCAAAACAGCGATGTAGGGGTATTGGACATCGCTGTTGGCATGACCGTTACTTCCCAATTTTCAAAACGCAAGCCTAGAACAGCGATGTCCAAGCCTAGGACAGCGCTGTCTTGGTGAATTTCAGCAGATCCAAATTTAATCAAATCCCACAAATTGTGCAAATCACCCCTTAAATGTTTTGGTCCGTTGGAGTCTATTTTTCCACTATAAAATGGGGTGTTTGGGTCTGTTTTACATATGAATTGACTTCACAACTCCTACTCTTTCATTGCAAATCACTCATTCTTTATTCATAGCTTTTTTGAGAGCCATTTTTGTGAAGCTTGTGCTGTGTTCTTGAGCGTACTTAGTTTACTCATAATCTACTCTATAATAGAGCCTCGTTCTTGAGTGTATTCGTGTTCCTAGACACTTTGAGAGAAAGTATTTCTCTTGGTAGATTCAAAGGAAGGGCTGTTTCCTTTGAAGGACTCGTTGAGGTTCATGTAACTCGAACTCTCAAGTTGTAACGGTTTGTTAAGCACCCGCAAGCTTAACGAGATAGTAGTGTAGCTCGAGAGAGTCTCTCGGGAGGCTAGATTAGCCACAAGTTGTGGTGAACCAGGGTAAAATTCGGTGTGCCTCTTACTCTTCTCTTTACTTCTCTTTTAATTGTTTAATTCCTGCGATTTCTACGATCAAACGCTATTCACCCCCCCTCTAGCATTGGTCACTTATTCTAACAAATTCATACTAAGGATAACGTCAATTTCCTTGTATGGTATTTTCAACAAGGTTTTGCAAGGAATTGTCGATTAACGAATGATTTCGATTCACACAATATAATCGCATATTGTGTTGTAATGAATCAGACATCAGAATGGAATACTCTAGATAACAGAGTTTGACTGATTCTAAACGTTCGTGTTTGAATTGGCGATCAGGTTATGTTGAGTCCAAATGAGGATCTTCAGCACTGGATTCACAGGTGTTGTTCGTAAAATCAACATTCAACGTTTTTTCAGAGTGAAATCACTTTCGTACGTCCTTTCCATGCAGATCAGTTTCATTATTCACGATGCGATGCGTACGTTGATAACGTATTAGAGGTCGTATATTTTTTTCTTTCGTCTCTTCACCGAGTACAAAAATTCAACTTGAGTCTATGCTCGATACGATTTCAGTACTAACAAATGTTATCTAATGAGAATTCAATATAGTCAATATTTACTAAGTAAATTCTCATACCTTTCTTGGAGCAAAGGGATGCGAGAGTCGTGGATGTGACCAACATTTTTTTATTAAACAAATTTTGATCCGAAGATCGGTTTTAAAACCATTTGCTCTGATACCAAATTGTAACACCCTAATCCGTCCAGGTCTGCAGCCCCTTTCGGACTAAAGTATTTAACTTGGTAATCGTAAAAATTTAAAACTTTTCAAACACTTTTATTTATCACAATAATATTTTTCATAACATATACAGTATGGAGTACTCAACAATATTGCGGAAGCGAATTTAATTTTGACATATCATAAATCATTTCAAACTTGTCACATCCATCCCGACAATCTCGCCCCATCTGCTACCAGGATCACATTAATCTTTCTATTTACCTGCGTGTAGCAAATAAAACATACTACACACTCAGCGGTAAAGCTGAGTAAGCATATCTAATGCGTCGAACATCCATATAAACTGAATCTAAATTCATAATCAAATCATTTGATATCATGCACACAATGTTCATTTCAGACATTCACAGTTTGGTATTGTTCAGTTCATAACAATGCTCTTAGCTATTCTTAGTCTAAGGCCAGATCATAATAATGCTCTTAGCTATTCTTAGTCTAAGGCCAAATCATAACTTCCATAACCAGATTCTTTTAAGGCAATTATTAATCAGACACTTAAACTATCATTAGTTTAAGGCAATTGATTTCGGACACTTAATTGTAGTCAGATAAGGCAATCAGACACTTAAACTATCACTAGTTTATGGCAAATGATTCGGACACTTAACTGTAGTCAGTTAAGGCAACGACAATATAGCGATTGATCAACATTGGATCGGGCATTCCCAAACGAGTAATCCTCTAGTTTGGTCTACGAATCTCGTTTATATATTTTTATATAATTCATAAAACATTCATGTTTTCATAAGTCTATTATAATATAAGATCTATTCTAGAGGTCTTCTAGATAGCTTTAACATCAATTAACTAATGGGTATATCTTAGAGTTCTTCTAGATACCATTAACAATACAAATCGTTTAATAATTATCAATATATTCATTTTACCCATGGTTCAATCATCAATAATTATTTTAATCAGTAAGTTCATCATTCATAATCATCCATAATAATCATTCATCATAATCATCAATCAACATAACAATTGATAACAATTAGCGGTCTAGTTTCGAGTGTTAACACCCGAACTTACAGTCATGCATCACATAACATTTTTATTTGTTAAAAACATCATTTTTATTGTAAAGAATCATCCTTAAAATAATCATAATCAATTGGTATCAAAAATAGGATTTTAAGGCTCAAAAATAGCATTTTCGGAAGAATTTTCAGATCAGAAATTCAGGGGATCGATCCAGCCCTCTAGATTGATCCATACTATGAAAAATCACTCCCAATGGATCGATCCAAGCCCCTGGATCGATCCAGACAGTGGTATTTCAGCCACTGTTCATCTTCTTCTTCGTTCGGGTCCAATTTCGGAAATACCGTTTTTAGTTATCGAACTTCAACGAAACTATATAGAGATGTTCTCCAAGGTTCATAGATCATTTTGGCATCATTAATTCATAGTTTTAACATCAATATCATGGTTTATGATGTTAGCCTTGGTATACTTAATCTCATGTTTTGATGTTAACAAATAATTTTATTGAGCTAACGTTTGTTCAATTGTGTAGGAACGACAAAATCCACTAAAACGCGTTGATTGCGTCAATACGTTCGCTCACACAGGACTAGCATAGAATAGCTTAGAGTCATTTATTGTTAAAGATATTTGAATGATATATCTCTAAGCTCAAGCTAAATTTTGCACACACATAAAAAAGATTTTTACTTGGGTATTTATTTTTAAAATACATTTGGTAAATATTTTCGAAAAACATATTTTTCAAAATATTTAACTAAAGTTATAGCTCTTCTCAATACGAGATCGCCGGTTCTTGAATTTCTCAATTCCGATTAGTATTGAAAAAGTTATTAGCATTTTACCAAATTTATTTTAAAAATTCCGCACAGGGTTGACGAACGGTCGATGTGGTGAACCGTTGCTCCATAACGGTCGACCGTCCTATTGACCATTGGAGAAACTGAAGGTTCCCTCGAACTGTCGACCGTTAGGCTTGAAACGGTTGATGTGATGGACCGTTTGGAGACCAGATTCCTTATTTCTTGTCTTTTTCACCCCCAACAGTTGGATTATCTTAATTATTGTATTAGGAGTTAATTATTCTTCTCTAACAGCTATTTTTCAATTTCAAACAACTCCTAATCCATCCCTATAAATACCCAAACCATTTCAATGTTTTTGATCAATCAAGCTTTGCTCAAATCTCTTAATTCTTTCTTCTTGTGTTCATAAAAATCTCTGATTTTTATTAGGCTATTAAAGAGTCATTTCTTCAATATATTTTCTTGAACACACATTGAGCTTGATCCAAAAAGATATACACTCATATTATCTATAAGAGAGTTGTAATTGTTAGAGTGTATAGAAATCATCACACCAACCCAACCTTGTATTTCGTATTTTTGAGGTGGTGTTGATTCATACTATTCAAACTTCTATATCTCTTGTAATCGGTCGAAGATATCCGTTGTAAAATCTTCATTAAACGGTTGGAGATAGCCGTGGTGAAATCTCCGGAAGCGGTCAAGGACATCCGTGAAATCCTTGTTAAGACGGTTGGAGATAGCCGTTGCAAAATCTCTAGGTTGAAGAAATCCTGCAAATCTTCGGTGCACGGTTGGGGATAGCCGTTGGAAATTCCTCAAAACTAGTTGGATACTTCAAGGCGTGAGGTATTGGCGATCTAGTGTAAACCTATTGGCAAAGGTTTGTTTGCCAAAAACTGGTTCCGTCGTGACGATCGTGTTGAGACGGTCAAGGCGTTCTAGTGGATTGAAAATCTTTGAGGAGGAGCCTTAAGGTACTGAGTAGGGAGTTCCCGAACAAGTATAAAATCGGTGTGCATTTTCTTTACGCTTTTATTTTTGCGTTTTATATATTGCTTCCGCATTTGCCAACACTGTTTTTGTTAAACTCCGAAAAATTTTCAAACGCCTTATTCACCCCCCCCTAAGGCGTGGGCACAACGAATAAACCGACTAACAATTGGTATCAGAGCGGTTTCATAGTTGAAAGTGCTTAACCGCATCTACGACAAAGATCTACTTGTTGTGTCCTTTTTTAAATTTGAATTTTTAATCACAAAATTTTATTTTCCCAATTTTTTTTGGCCCAAATGGATTCTCAAAGCATCCACCGCCCTCCGTTTTTAAACGGCCAAAATTATTCTTATTGGAAAATGCGGATGGAATATTTTATACAATCCATTGATTTTGATTTATGGTTAAATGTACTTCACGGGCCATTTGTGCCGAGTAGTGGTAGCCTTGCAGGTTTATCTTCGAAGGACAAGAGGAAACTATCCATGAACGCAAAGGCAATTAATATTCTCCATTGCTCTCTCGGCCCCGATGAGTTTGCACGAGTATGTTCATGCAAAACGGCCAAAGAAGTATGGGACTTGCTACAAGCTACTCATGAAGGCGACATCTCAACTAAGCAAACGATGATTGCCCTTGGGAACTCCGAATATGAATCTTTCAAGAAAGGACCAAGCGAGACGATCCAAGACATGAACAAAAGGTTCAATGATATTGTCAACAATTTGTGTAAGTTGGGTATGACGTATACTACTTCCAAGCTTAATAAAAAATTTTTATTTTCTTTACCTAAAGAATGGCATAGTAGTATAGTGGATTTATTACCCAAGTGTGATAAGGCCGAAACCGCCCACATTTGGTCTTCCTTATATTCTCACGAACTTTTGTTGAGAAAGATTAAAGAGGAAGAAATGCGAGAAAATCCCAAAATTACCAACGCCTTCAAAACTTCAAAAGACTCATCAAGTGAAGAGTCAAGTGAGTCAAGTGATGATTCAAATGACTCAAGCTCTTCCGAAGAGTTAAATGATGATGAAGATGAAGAGAAGAAAATGAGAATGAAGTATACGGATTTCCTCAAATGGAAAAAATATGTGAAGAGCAAAGAAACGCATTCAAAGCCAAAGAAAGAGCGGCATAAGCCAAGGTAAGTCTCCTTTATCTAATTAATACACTCAAAATCATGTTTGTCAATGTCACATCATCATCATAAAAGTTCACAATAAAAGGATTGGAGGAATTAAAAGATCAAAGGACGCTGGAAGGAATACGGTCAACCGCCATATCAAACGGTTCAGATTGTAGACCGTCCGTACAGGAAAACAAAGTTATAGCTATTGCCGAACGGTCGACCGCGGTATGCCAACGGTTCAGCAAGTGATCCGTCTGTAGCATCTAAAAATGGACCTCGCGCTGGGACACAAACGGTCGACCACTGAAACGCAACGGTCCAATACATAGACCGTCTGTAGCAATCAAATTTGGACCCCAATCTGTTACACCCACGGTCGACCGTGGTACCTGAAACGGTCTATAGTATCCTCCGTTGTGTTTGGATCCAGAAATCTGCCATACGAACGGTCAACCGTGGAAAAGGAACGGTTCATACCTTCGACCGTCGACGCCTATTTAAAAGGTCAAAACCCTTATCCTTACCGCGGATCACGTCGCCTCCTCCGTCCGACTTCTCAATTTCGTCTCTCTCTCTCAATCTCTCAAGAAATCAAGGCATCCAAGCTTCAAAACATCATCTCCTATACATGGCTCCCAAGAAGGACACCAACAAGCACACAATTGCTCCGGGTAAAATTCTAAACCTACCCGATTTCCCCCAATTCATTATCTCGGTTCTTACGCTTCAAGGGTTGCTAGGATTTGTTGCAATAGATGAATTGGTGTATGATGAGCTTGTGTATGAATTCTATGATAATCTCTCTTAGGAAACTAAGGTCAATGAAGATGAAGAAGAAACTCCTTTTCTCAAATCTAGGGTTAAGAACAAAACAATAAAACTTGGAATTGAGGAAATTTGTGATTGTTTTGATATTGTTGATAATCGAGATGGATTTGAGACGTATGATAGACATGGATGGGGCATCAAGGGTGATACTCTAGCTAGTTGTATTGATAAGCTACACAATGGAGTTGAATATTCCGGAATTGTTAGGCCTAAAAGAGAATTTTTGAATGTTAATCAACAAATTCTTTTGAAAATCTTAAAAGAATGTCTTTTACCTACCGGAAGCAACGACCCCATTGTTGGTATGCTCGAGTGTGCCATTTCCTATCTCTGGAAGTGGAATCCCTCGTTAGGTTCCATATGATGATGATGAACCATATGTGGATTCACAAGGGTTATGGACAACTTCCTTATGGAATGGCGTTGACCAAAGTGTTCCGAAGGACCAAAATCAAACTTCAAAAATACCAAGGAAGGAACTACGAGTACAAGAAGATGGATGCTGCAAGTCTTCGATGGTGAAAGATCTTCGAACACTTTGACGGATTTCACACCGAAGCTTCCTACAACCGAATCTCGGTAGAAGAGAGAAATCGATGGAGACGTGAGCACAACGTGAGTAAATTCGCAAGCTCTTCCTCTTCCATGCCTCGCTCTCGTTCTACACACGCAAAAATCGATCCTTCATTGAAGAAGTACATGGATGAGAAGATAGCCCAAATGGAGGAAAGCATCACAAAGAAGGCAACCAAGTCCGTGACAAGGAAAATCTTTGACAAAATGAGAAAATGGATTGGTAGGCCTAAATCCCCGTCATCCTCATATTCTTCTTCGGAGGAAAAGGAAAGATCTAAGAAGAAATCCAAAGGACCAATCATTGAGGAAGTTGTTGAGAAAGACCCCGAAACAATCAACGAGGAGAATTTACAAAAAGGGATTCGGGAAAGCCTTGCCGAAAATCGTCATAGCATTAGCTCATTTCCTCCTATGAATCCCTCATCCACGTTTGAATATGGAAATCCCTCCTCACATGTGAACGTTGATGGTTATGATGATGATGAAGACATTGACAACATGGCAAATAATGATTATTACTATTATTGAATTTCATTTACTCTTATTTTTGCACAATATGTTAATGTTTGGATATTTAAAACTTTGGTACTTTTTGATGACATTGTGCTTAATGTGAAATTGCCTTTATTGACTCTCTTGAATATTTTTAGATTTGGTATCAAAGTCATAAACAGGTTCTGCTGGAGTGCATGAAATCCAAGAATCATGAAATCAAAGGAAATTCTTAGCCTTGGTATGCAAAGAGAAAAACTAAAATATGGCACAAGTCTTGAAAAAGACATGTTATTGATAACATACCTTATATGCTTGATTTATTTTGTTTTACCTCTACTTTGATAGAATTCTTTTACCAAGGGGGAGTAAAAATGTTATCAAAATTAGAAGAAAAATAAATTTTCTTGAAAGAGTTTGTCTATATTCTCAAAATTGGTCGATCTTGTTCGCACTTCTCCACACTAATCTTATGAGATTCATCATTCTATTTTTACTTGAATCTATTTGATAGGGGGAGGGCTTTTGAAGAAACTTTACACTTTTTTACCAAAAACTTCAATCAATCCTTTTCGCTCTTGACAAATAGGGGGAGAAATATGTGTACTTGAAAGTAATAAAAAATTTTCCAAAGGTTTTATGTGTTTTATACATAGTAATTGATCATCAATTCTTCATAAACACATGGAAAGTACAAAGTGAGAACTTTTCAAAAATGATATCTTTTAGGGGGAGCTTACATGAATCCTTCACTCCTACCTAAATCTCACTTTGAAGTAAATTATTTGTCAACATCAAAAAGGGGGAGATTGTTAGCCTTGGTATGCTTAATCTCATGTTTTGATGTTAACAAATAATTTTATTGAGCTAACGTTTGTTCAATTGTGTAGGAACGACAAAATCCACTAAAACGCGTTGATTGCGTCAATACGTTCGCTCACACAAGACTAGTATAGAATAGATTAGAGTCATTTATTGTAAAGATATTTGAATGATATATCTCTAATCTCAAACTAGATTTTGCACACATAAAAAAGATTTTTACTTGGGTATTTATTTTTAAAATACATTTGGTAAATATTTTCGAAAAACATATGTTTCAAAATATTTAACCAAAGTTATAGCTCTTCTCAATACGAGATCTCCTGTTCTTGAATTTCTCAATTCCGATTAGTATTGAAAAACATATTAACATTTTACCAAATTTATTTTAAAAATTCCGCACAGGGTGACGAATGGTCGATGTGGTGAACCGTTGCTTCATAACGGTCGACCGTCCTATTGACCGTTGGAGAAACTGAACGTTACCCCGAACGGTCGACTGTTAGGCCTGAAACGGTTGATGTGATGGACCGTTCGGAGACCAGATTCCTTATTTCTTGTCTTTTTCACCCCCAACGGTTGGATTATCTTAATTATTGTATTAGGAGTTAATTATTCTTCTCTAACAGCTATTTTTCAATTTCAAACAACTCCTAATCCATCCCTATAAATACCCAAACCATTTCAATGTTTTTGATCAATCAAGCTTTGCTCAAATCTCTTAATTCTTTCTTCTTGTGTTCATAAAAATCTCTGATTTTTATTAGGCTATTAAAGAGTCATTTCTTCAATATATTTTCTTGAACACACATTGAGCTTGATCCAAAAAGATATACACTCATATGATATAAGAGAGTTGTAATTGTTAGAGTTTATAGAAATCATCACACCAACCCAACCTTGAATTTCGTATTTTTGAGGTGGTGTTGATTCATACTATTCAAACTTCTATATCTCTTGTAATCGGTCGAAGATATCCGTTGTAAAATCTTCATTAAACGGTTGGAGATAGCCGTGGTGAAATCTCCGGAAGCGGTCAAGGACATCCGTGAAATCCTTGTTAAGACGGTTGGAGATAGCCGTTGCAAAATCTCTAGGTTGAAGAAATCCTGCAAATCTTCGGTGCACGGTTGGGGATAGCCGTTGGAAATTCCTCAAAACTAGTTGGATACTTCAAGGCGTGAAGTATTGGCAAGGAGCGGATGAGGATTTACATCCAATCCACCAATTTTCTCCTTTGGAGAATTATCAAGAATGGTGAAGACGTGCCAATGAAGAAGGTTGGGGAAACCAACGTTCCTAAGACCGAGAACGAGTATGATGCACAAGACATCAAGAAAGTGGAAAACAATGCCAAAGCCATCAATATCATCTATTGTGCCGTAAACCCGGATGACTACCGGAAGATATCTTGTTGCACCACCGCAAAGGAAATGTGGGATAAACTAGAAATCACCTACGAAGGTATGGATCAAGTCCGAGAAGCTAAAATTGATTTTCTAACCCATGAATATGAATTGTTTCGTATGAAGGAGAATGAGAAAATTGATGAGATGTTTGAACGATTCTCCAAAATCGTCAACGATCTCCATGCTCTCAAGAAGACGTACACGGACAAGGAGCTTGTGAGAAAAATCCTGCGAAGTCTCACACCGGAGTGGCGGTCCAAAGCCGATGCCATCCAAGAGTCCATTGGTGTCACCAACGTCACCATTGACGGGCTTAGAGGTAACCTCAAAACCTATGAGTCTACCATTTTATTCCCCTCCTTAGGTGAACAAAAGAAGAAGGGGATTGCACTCAAGGCTTCCTCAAGCCAAGAACCCGCCATGGAGGAATCAAGCGATGAAGACAACGAGTTCGGGCTTGTTATCAAGAAATTCCACAAGTTCATGCGCAAGGAGTATGAACGAAAGGGTAAAAAGCATGGAGGACCACCCAAGTGCTATGGATGTGGAGAAGTTGGGCATATCAAGCCAAAATGCCCAAATGCCAAAAACGAGAAGGAGAAGAAACCGTTCAAGAAGCACCGAGCTTACATCTCGTGGGGAGGTGATTCCGGCGACGAATCATCGGAAGGTGAAGAAAATGAAAGCGCCAACCTTTGCCTCATGGCACACGAGGAACCACCGGAAGAGGTATGTACCACTTCTAAAGATTCCCATACTTTAGATGATGTACAAGAGGCTTTTAATGAACTCTATGATGAATATGTCAATGCTTCTAAAATTAATAAGGATTTAAAGAAACAACTTACTTCCATGGAGAAGGAGGTTGATAAATTATCAAAAGATAATGAAAAACTTAAAGAAGAAAATAAGTTTTTCGGAAAAAGAAGCGCCGACAAACCGGAGAGTTCAAAATGTAGTTCTTGTACATCACTTAAAGAACAAGTTGCAAAACTTGAAGGAACCTTAAAGAAGTTTGGTGTTTCTCATAAAAATCTCAATGATGTTCTTGATAATTTACAACTTACTAAACATGACCTAGGTTTTGAAAATGGAACTAATAATAAAGAAAAAGTTAAGCAACCACCTAAACAACCTAAGGCTCAACCTAGGAAAACTAAAATGAACAATAATAGACAACCTACATCAACTAGGAACACTAGACCACCTAGAAAGAACATTAGGATAAACAGTAGTCAAGTTAGAGAACCAAGAAACCATTTTTCAAACATGCATAAACAAAATTTTTCTCAAACTAGGGTCAATCAATATAGAAAACCTAGTAACTATTATCAACCTAGGAGAATGCATAATCCAAATGTTATTTGTCATTATTGCAATAGGGTAGGACATATAGCCCCGGTTTGTTTCACTAGACATAAGCATTGCACTCAAAACCAATCACACTACCAACGTGCACCTAACGCCCAAGGACCCAAAAGGAATTGGGTACCTAAATCTTTTTAAATTGATTTGTAGGTGTGCTTGAAGGCATCAAGTGTACTTTGGTACCTTGATAGCGGATGCTCCAAGCACATGACCGGAGATGCATCCAAGTTTTTGCAAATCAAACCAACTAAAGGAGGAAACATTGTCTTTGGCGATAATAGCAAAGGCAAGATAATCGGCATTGGTTCGGTTGGTAAAAACGAAACTTCCTCCATTGATAATGTTTTGTTGGTTAAGGGTCTTAAACACAATCTCTTGAGCATAAGTCAATTGTGTGACAAGGGAAATCGAGTGACCTTCGATTCTAAATCATGTACGGTAGAACGTCTTAGTGACAATAAGACGATTCTTCGTGGTGATAGAATTGATAACATTTACATGGTTAACTTAGATGAATCTCCCTCCGACTTTGCTAAATGTCTCATGAGTAAGGAGGACGATATGTGGCTATGGCATCGTAGAGTAGCTCATGTCAACATGAACCTTTTGAATAAATTGGTTTCACAAGACTTAGTAGTTGGTCTTCCGAAACTCAAGTTTGAGAAGGACACCATTTGTGATTCATGTCAAAAGTGCAAACAAGTAAGGGCCTCATTTAAATCGAAAAATGTTGTGTCTACAACAAGGCCCCTACAACTTTTGCACATGGATCTCTTTGGACCATCAAGAACAAAAAGTTTTGGGGGAAACTATTTCACCTTTGTGATCGTTGATGACTACTCTCGATTCACATGGACATTATTTCTAACTCATAAAAGTGAGGCATTTCATGTTTTCAAAACTTTTCTCAAAAAGGTTCAAAATGAAAAAGGCTTAACCACCGTAGCCATACGAAGCGATCATGGTGGAGAGTTCGAACGAGATCTCTTTACCGAGTTTTGTGACGAACTAGGCATCGAGCATAACTTCTCCGCTCCACGTACACCACAACAAAATGGAGTGGTGGAACGTAAAAATCGTTGTCTCGAGGAGATGGCTAGAACTTTGCTTGATGAGGCAAAAATTCCTAAGTATTTTTGGGCGGATGCCGTGAGTACCGCGAGCTACGTGTTAAACCGAGCCGTCATTAGACCGATACTCATGAAAACCCCATATGAATTATACAAAGGAAGAAAGCCAAACCTCTCCCATCTTCGAGTCTTTGGTTGCAAATATTTTGTTCACAATAACGGAAAAGATAATTTGGGTAAATTTGATGCAAAGTCGGATGAAGGAATTTTTCTTGGTTATTCATTGCGTAGTAAGGCTTATAGAGTCTTCAACAAACGCACCTTAACCGTTGAGGAATCTCCTCATGTTGTCTTTGCCGAAAATGATGCTCGCTCGGCGAGAAAGGTTTCTTGTGATGATCTTGTAGATTCATTGGAGAACATCTATCTCAACGACAATGACGAAGGAGAAAACTCAAAGGAAAGCCAAGATGTAGAAGGAGAGCCACCCGTAAACGAGGAACAACCTCAAGAGGAGGAAACGCCAATGGCAAGAGCATGGAGGACTTTAAAGAACCATCCTCTTGACAAGGTAATCGGTGACATCAACCGAAAGGTAAGTACTCGTAGCTCTCTTAGGGACACCGTAGGTCACATGGCTTTTGTTTCTCAAATTGAACCTACAACCATTTCGGAAGCAATTGATGATGAACATTGGACCTTGGCAATGCAAGAGGAGCTTAACCAATTCAAACGAAATGACGTTTGGGAATTGGTGCCAAGACCCAATGATCACACCATAATTGGTACGAAATGGGTGTTCCGAAACAAACTCGACGAAAATGGAATAATCACTAGAAACAAAGCTAGGCTCGTAGCTAAAGGCTACAATCAAGAAGAAGGCATTGATTTTGAAGAAACTTATGCACCGGTAGCACGTTTAGAAGCTATTCATTTATTACTTGCTTTTGCTTCATCTATGGATTTTAAACTATACCAAATGGATGTTAAGAGTGCCTTCCTCAATGGGTTTATTCAAGAGGAAGTGTATGTTGATCAACCCCCGGGCTTTGAGGATTTTGAGCACCCGGAGTATGTCTATAAACTAAAGAAAGCACTCTACGGTCTTAAACAAGCACCTCGTGCTTGGTATAAACGTTTGAGCAAATTTCTTTTGGACAACGGGTTCAAAAGGGGGAAGGTCGACACTACACTTTTTATCAAGAGTAAAAACGATAACATCCTCTTGGTGCAAGTTTACGTAGATGACATTATATTCGGTGGTACCAACGAATCTTTGTGCAAAGAATTTTCAAACCTAATGACAAATGAATTTGAGATGTCCATGATGGGGGAACTCAATTTCTTCTTGGGCTTACAAGTCAAACAAATGAGGGAAGGAACCTTCATTTGTCAATCAAAGTATTGTAAGGAGCTCCTAGAGAGATTTGAAATGGATGGTTCCAAAGCAATGGCTACACCAATGAGCACCTCCGAGCACTCGGACAAAGATGAAAAGGGTAAGGTAGTAGACATAAAGAAATATCGAGGTATGATCGGATCCCTTCTTTATCTTACCGCTAGTAGACCCGATATTATGTTTAGCGTTTGTTTATGTGCAAGGTATCAATCTTGTCCAAAAGAATCGCATTTAACGGCGGTAAAACGGATAATGAAATATCTTGTTGGTACAATGAACGTTGGACTATGGTACCCCAAGGGGTCTCCTTGTCATCTTTTTGGCTATTCCGACTCGGACTTTGCCGGTTGTAGACTAGACCGTAAAAGTACTAGTGGGACTTGTCACTTGCTTGGTAGTTCTTTAGTCTCATGGTTTAGTAAGAAGCAAGTCAGTGTTGCGTTATCCACAACCGAAGCGGAATATGTTGCCGCCGGTAGTTGTTGTGCTCAAATCCTTTGGATGAAGCAACAACTTGTGGATTATGGCCTTAGTATCGATCACGTCCCTCTTCGATGTGATAATACTAGTGCCATAAGCTTGACGAAGAATCCGGTTCTTCACTCAAGGACGAAACATATTGACATTATGCATCATTTCATTAGAGATCATGTTCTCAAAGGTGATGTCGAAATTGAGTTCGTTGAAACACACAACCAATTAGCCGACATTTTCACAAAACCTTTAGAGAAAGAGTCGTTCTTTCGCATTCGTAGTGAACTCGGAATCCTTGACTCCACGATGATCTAAGTTGTGCATTAGTTATCATTCTTTTTTGGTCCTTACTAACTTGAACGTCGGAGACGCTTTTAATTCTTTTTTGCAGGGATTTTCTTTTAAATTTTATTTTTTTCAGGTGTCAAAGGCAGGGGGAACAAAGTAAATCGATTTTTGCTTCAGACCTGGTGTAAATCAATTTACACGCTTGTGATAATCGACTATCACAGCCTGCAGAAGTTTAAAGCACAGAAGCTGAAGCAGTAAACAATCGATTATCAACATTAAGATAATCGATTATCTGAGCCTGCAGAAGTTTAAGGCAACTCAGGCGCAAACTCCAACAATCGATTTACCAAAACATGACAATCGACTATTGAAGACTGCAGGACCATTAGTAGAGAATCTGAGGCATCTGATAATCGATTTACAACTTATGTTAATCGATTATCAACGGCGATTTTTCAAAAATCTGACCGTTGCAGAGACGTTGGAGAGCAGTTAATGCCTTGTTTGACCATCCCAACGGATCTCTACACCTCCTCCACTATATATTGGTGATATCTACTCCATTTTTACTCATTCCAATCATCTCTTCTCTATATATTCATCATAATTCATCATTCTTGCTCCTATTCTTCATTTCTTTCAAAAATTTCTGCAAATTTCTCTTTTTCTTGTATTGCTCTCCCTCTCTCTCTTTGTTGAAATGGCAGGAGGTCAAAGAAAAAGATCCCGCACCGGCAAGAACGTGGCTTCTTCCTCGGCTCCTCCTCCACCGGCGCACAAGTACTTCGACGGGTCGTTCCTTTGGTTCAACGACCACGTAGAGGCGACGCGGTTCTCGGAGAAATTTGAGCACCGGGAGATTCTCCCTCCCCGATTCTCCACCGCCCGCTTCATTCATGACTCCATTCCACGTGAGGCACGGATTATCCTCGAACGTGGAAAATTCCTCGATCTCCTCTAGATCAAGAAGGTCAATTATCAACCCTTTCTTGTTCGAGCTTTCTACTCGAACTTGAAAAAGGATGAGGACGGAGCATTGATCTCTAACGTCAACGGGGTGGACATCTATTTGAATGAGGAGAACATTCAAATCCTCATCGGGCTTCGTCAGGACGGGCAGGATCTCGGGCTCTACGCCGGAGAAGAAGGAGCGTGGTTCAATGAGACCGCTCTCTTGGAGGAAGTGGGCATCCGACACTTCGTACCCACTCCCCAACAGCGGCGCTCTACGATTGCTTCCATGAGTCCCGTGTTTTGATTCATCTTTTATGTTTTGACATGGATTCTCAAGCCCAGGAAGTTCAATCACACCACTCTCTCCCAGGAGGACACGAAGACAATTCATGCGATGATTCACAACGCCAATCTCAATTGGTGTAAATTTGTGATGACTCACATGTTCACGGCCACCTCCGACAATCGGCCGCTCCCCTACGCCCTCCTTGTCATGGCAATTCTTGAAGAATACAACATCAAAACCGATGGTGGGCCAAAGATAAAGGGGACAAAGCATTGGGAGATTGATGAATCTTCTTTCCACTCGGGCACCGACGAGACTCCGTTTCGACAGCCTCGTCCACACCGCCAACCAAGAGCCACTGCCTCAGCCGCCACCACCTCGACCAATCCTTCTCTCGCCGAGCAAATGGCAGCCTTAACCGCCACTCTCTCTCGGATTGACACCAACGTCTCCAAAACGACGCACAACGTCAATACCTTGAGCCGTGAACTTCACGGGTATTTTGACTTTGTCAATTACCCGTACGCTCAAATGGTCCCTTACGTTCCTCCACCGAATTTCGGAGGTGAACAAAGTGGGACACAAAGCGTTGGTAGAGATGACGAGGTGGACGAAGAAGAAGAAGAGGAAGAAGAAGCTGATGATGATGATGATGATGATGATGGCAACGGTGACGAAGATGAAGAAGAAGAAGAAGACATTGACGAAGAACAACTTCTCAATGATCTTTCCCCGGATTTCTAGAGCTCTAGCTCTACTTTTTTCTCTTCCTTATTTTATCATCTTTTAATATGCTTTCGTTATGTACTCCGCTATTTCCCTTAATTAATTAATAAAAATCTTTATGATCTTTGTTGTTAACAATCTTTTTGTTAATGTCAAAAGGGGGAAGATAAGGGCTATGCATATATTAAGGGGGAATTTTTTAAGGGGGAATTTTTTCAAAAAAATCAAAACCCTATGCATATCCCCGTCTTGTTTGCCATTATCAAAAAGGGGGAAATTGTTGGAACACACTTTGTACGATAAACTAAAGTCGTGTTCATGTCTGGCAGGTTTTGATAATTGCCAAACCGCCGTGGATATAAAGAGTTTCGTTGAATAACTCAACGCATGAAGAATGGCTTGGAACAAGACCTAAAAGACTCAAGGACAAGATCAAGAATTGAAGACTTAGTCGAGTCGGTCTTTTGTGATCAAAACCGACAATATATTCAAGCCTCGGTTCTCAAAAAGTCAAAACAATTTTTACAATCTATAAAATATTTTTTGTGCATCAAAACAAACATTTTTGATGATTTCCTTTACTGATAAAATCCCTGGTCCTTGCTAAAAACCAAAACCACCTAAGTCAGCGTTCGGCTTTCGGCGTTCGATTTTCGGCGTTCGGCTTTCGCCATTCGGCTTTCGACGTTCGGTTTTTGGGGCCCGAACCAACTCCGTGGTTTTCAATATTTTAAACCCTGTTTTTACTTATGAGCATTTTTAAAATGTTTCCAAATAATTATTTTATAAAAACCACTTTTGTATCTTGGTCAATCGGTCTAATACGTGAAAAACGGTCTAAACCGTACGTACGTATTATACGACCTTGGAGACTTGGTTTTTACCAAACAAGTCTTGTTTTCACTATTTAATACCATATACAATATTTTCCAAACCTGGTTTTTACTTTTGGAAACACTTCGTTTTTGGACCTCGGTTTTTCAAAACGGGTTTCAGCTAGCTAGACTTTAGTTGGGTGATAATCGATTATCACCTTAGTGACAATCGACTATCAGCCCCTGCAGCTTTGAACTTCCAAAGTTCTGAAGCACGCAATAATCGATTATCAGCTTTGCAATAATCGATTATCAATCTTTGCAACCAAAACCAAGAATCTTCTGAGAGGACCAATAATCGATTATCACTTGTTGACAATCGATTATCTGGGTTACCGTTGTCCTCCAACGGATAGAATTTTAAATTTTTGGATAGGGAATCTTTGGATAATCGATTATCATGCTTTGACAATCGACTATCAGCCTGTGTCCCTGAAAAATTTGTCTTCATCGTGTTGGAAATTCTAGCAACGGGTTTATCCCATTTTGGGCTATAAAATGGCACCCAAATCCTCTCATTTGATACACAATTCTTCAAAATTTAAATACTCATTCATTGCATAAGCATTCCTATTTTTCTTAGCTATTTGAGAGCCAATTCTTGAAGAAATTGTCGTGTTCTTGAGCGTTTACTAGTTCACTCATATCTACTCTTTGTGAGAGTTTTATTCCTGAGTGTTTAAGTGTTTTCATACACTTTAAGGGAGGTTGTTCCCTTGTTGTAAACTCGAAGGATGTTCCTTGTTCCTTCGTGAGAAGTCTTGGAGTGTGGTATCTCCGAGCAAAGGTGTTGAGGCTCGTGTGACTCGGGTTCTCAAGTTGTATCGGTTTGTTAAGCACCCTAAAGCTTAACGGAGTTAGTGTAGCTCGAGAGAGTCTCTCGTGGGGCTGGATTAGCCACACGTTGTGGTGAACCAGGATAAAATCCGGTTTGCTCCTTCCTTACGCTCTTTACTTTAACGCTCTCGTTTTAATTTCCTGCGATTTTGTTTTAAACGCTATTCACCCCCCTTCTAGCGTTGGGCCTTTATTTTAACAGTTAAGTCTTCCAATAGCGATGTTGGATGTTAGACATCGCTGTTGAGCCAAGGTTGGGTTTCCAGAAACATCTGGAACAACAATGTAGACTACCCTGCATCTCCGTCCAACCTATGCCAAAAAGAAATGCTTCTGGCAGAAAGTTTTTGGACAACGATGTTGACCCAGCAACAGCGCTGTCAGGCCAAACTTTCCACCTTCAAAGTCAGACCTAAAAAGCAATGTTCAAGTAATGAACATCGATGTAGGGACCTGACCGTTGGAAGGAATTTAAGGCTAAAACTTTCCTTGTTTGGAAGTCAACAGCCAAAACAGTCATGTAGGGGCATTGGACATTGCTGTTGGCATGACCGTTGCTTCCCACTTTTCAAAACCCAAGCCTAGAACAGCGATGTCCAAGCCTAGGACAGCGTTGTCTGGCTAATTTTCAGAAGATCCAATTTCAATCAAATCCCACAAATCAAGCCAATCAACCCCTTAAATGTTTTGACCTGTTGGAGCCTATTTTGGCACTATAAAATGGAGTGTTTGGGTCTGTTTTACATATCACATTACTTCACAACTTCCACTCTTTCATTGCAAATCATTCATCCTTTATTCATAGCTTTTTGAGAGCCATTTTTGTGAAGCTTGTGTTGTGTTCTTGAGCGTTCTTAGTTACTCATTATCCACTCTAAAGGAGTGTATTGTTCTTGAGTGGTTTTTGTTCTTAGACACTTGACAAGAAAAAATATTTCTCTTGTTGTTCGAAGGAAGGGCTGTTTCCTTCGAAGGTTCGTTGAGGTTCGTGTGACTCAAACTCTCAAGTTGTACGGGTTTGTTAAGCACCGTTAAGCTTAACGAGATAGTAGTGTAGCTCGAGAGAGTCTCTCGGGAGGTTGGATTGGCCAAAAGTTGTGGTGAACTGGGGTAAATTTGGTGTGCCTCTTACCCTTCTCTTTACTGTTGACCCTTGTGTTTTGATAATGACAACCTTATATGTGGGATAAGCTTTGGATCTTTGAATCAAGTCACCTGGATCATTTCGTAGGGATTATCTTGGAAGTCGGCTTACCTCTCTTCTATTTATTTTTAATTCCTGCGATTTCTTGATCAAACGTTATTCAACCCTCTATAGCGTTGGTCTATTATTCTAACAACAATGTCGATTAATGATATTCCTCATTTGATTGAAGGTCTTTCGGTAGCATTTGCAGTTTCAAATCATCACATTCACGATAGGTATAGTTGGGAATTTAGAGTTTGTTTCAATCCATTAATCATAGCGTAGTGCTTTAAGTCATCCAGAAGATCTTCACATTGTTCACATAGTACAAGAATGATGCATAAATATCATCAAATGGCTTTCCTCGGTTAAGGATTTAAGGATAGGAAATTTGTCATCATTTATGAAGAAGTACTATTGATTGATTGTACAGTACCTTGTCATTATCGATCTTACATCAAAATATTTTGTCATTCACTTCATGGTAGCTCTCATCATCGTTAATGAGTCTTTGTATACATAGGTGATGACGTTTGAGAATAGAGTTTTACTTGGACGATTTAGTTTTGTTCTTGTGATGTCTTTTTTTTCAGTCAGTCAGAATAGAGTTTATCGATCATTAAGATTATCGATAATGATCCTCGGATATAATGTAATCACATTTACAAAGAGAGGTTCATTAAGTAGGGTACTTTCATTGTTGTGATCGTAGTTCACGAAGTAAAGTTTTTGAAGATCGATATTGCAATGTATCTTTTTGAATTTAATGGAGAATCGTAAGTCAAGACAAATATTTCAAGTTCAATAGTTTGGTACAAGCAATGGAATTCAATCTTTTCAAGATTGATCAAGTGAAATGTTTTAAGGGTGTAGTAAACACAACAAGTTTGAGTAATTAAAGGATATGAGTCACAAGATACAAGGATAGTGTTTGCGAATTACTTTTACTAATAGTAAGTTTTCTTTCTTCAAGTTACTCAAGAGATCGTTGTTTTAGGAAATAGCCGTTTTGACTTTTCGTCTTGGATTCGAACGTGTTTCCGGACAGCGATTCTAACTATTCAAGAGTCTCAATACGTCATATCGTTAGTAGACTATAGTACTAGCGAGTACATTCTCGTTTAAAGGTAATTAGAATCCATTTTACTATACGTATTTTGGCTGGTGATAATTACCTTTCCATCAATGGTCAGGTTTCAGAGACGATATATATCATGATTATGGAAAGAGTATCTCCCATTCTCACATTATGGAAGGGACTTCTTGAATACTTCCTTACACCATAAGATTCGTTGGTCTACTTGGCAGTCATTCTCTTGGTAGAAATCCAAAGTTTATGGCTACTGCGGTATATTTTGGAAGGGAATTGATAAAGCAAAAGATTAAACTTGCTTATGGAGGAGGTAGTGTTGGCCTTCAAGGAGCTGTTGCTTCAACAGTCTTTACCAATGGTGGTCTCGTTAGAGGTTTCATTCCTGGGTGCATAGCAACACGACGGGTCTATGGACCTACATGCGGTGTAGAGCACACAGTTTCCAGTAATTACTATAAATATTTTGAGATGAATCATGCCGTGGAAGCTTTCATTGTTCTTCCCATAGGAGTTGACACTATGGAAGGTTTGTTCACCTTGATCTCGTGGGCTTCTGAAGGGTTACACAATAGACCCATTGGTCTCTTAAACATTGACGGTTATTTCAATAACCTTCTCAAAGTCTTAGACAATGCGGTGGGGCAGAACTTCATGGCTTACATTCAGAGGAAACTTTTTATTTCTTCTTTCTTTGTTGATGAGCTTTTAGACAAACTAGAGTTTGCTAAAGCTTTCCCGGGTCCTGGGACTAGTTATGACGAGTTTGCAAATCCTAGGAGATTAGACTTAGAATTGCATCTGTAACCTTCCTCATATGATCCAAGTTGTATGCCGAAATGATATTTTCCATAAATATTATTCTAGGCTGTATGACCAGTGCGATGTACATTTTATTCATTCTTCAGTCTTTCATTGTTGGTGTCACTGTTTCACGTCTTGTTCTGTATTGTTACCACATCGCAATCTTTCGAGAGGGGAATTTTCAAAGGTTCAAGTTGTGTCCGACACAACCAGAGCATCTAAAAAGTTTCCAGGTATAGTATGTTGACACTACTACATGTGTCCACCAGTACCCGGGAGACATCTACGACGTTGATGTCCATGGTGATGACCAAAGGATCATTATGGTCATCACCGGTTTTAGGAAGATCTCGATTGGGGAATACTATAGGTTCCCTCGATTGTTTGCTTCCTTTTGGCCAATCTACGATTGTAATGACCTAAAACATACCCTAGAATTATTAATAGATAATTATCCAATTAATCAAATTTAATTTATTTAAAATAAATTATTGTTGGGCTTTATGCCGAAATAATATGTGTTTAATATCTAATATTAAAATCAGGATAAGTCTCACAGAGATAAATCCAAAATGTTGACTAATTGTGTGATCTTGATTGGGAACTTGAGTACAGACCCAAAATCAAGAATAAATGAATAATGTGTTTATGATGAAATGGTTATTGAAATAAATCATAAGAATAAATATTATGAATTGAATATGAGAACCTTTTTGAGTAAAGCTCAAACAAATCAATTTTGACTCTATCAAAGTCAAATACCAAAAAAATATGATGACAGAAAAAGTATTACAAATAAATGTAAAAATTATGTCGTTGGGTAGAGTTTAACTGTCTGATTCCAACGGTTCAATCGGATTTCAATTCGGGGAAAGTTGAACCAAAAAGTATTCCCGACTGGGACCAAAATTAGTCCCAATCAGGGACTTGCGTTATGAATCGTGAAGATCGCAACCCTTCCCACTGAGACGCCGAAACAAGGATGAATACATCACAAGCTTGGATTCGTCTCCATTTCTCTCCTATATAAACCACCCTCACTCTCTTCATTCTTCACCAAAACTCAATAAGTTTATTACCATTCTATTCTTGAGAGTGAGAGGAGTGCATTGGTGCTATCATATTGGTGTGAGGTCGCCGGAGTTGGGAGTAAACGTCGCCAGAAGTTTCGCCAGAAAATCTTCAAAACCTTCATTTACCTTCGAGGTAAGCCCGTAGATATATCTAGTGATTAGAATGTTCATATAGATCGTTTCTACGTTTATAAACAGTCGTTTGGTTGAGTTTTATGCTTGACATGTTTGAAGAATCAAGAATCATAAACCATGAAATTGTTGTTAAAACTACGAATTGAAGACTCTAAAATGATCTGTGAACATTGGGGAACATTCCTATATAATTTAATTGAAGTTTGGTGATTAAAAATGAAAATACTCAAAACTGACGAGAGGAAGAAGATGATGAACAGTAGCCAAAAATCGATTATTTCCTTCTTACTAATCGATTAGAACTGTCTTTAGAAGAGGAATTCGAAGTCAGTATATTTAAAAATAATAATAATCGATTATTTTAATCATAAAAATCGATTTAAAGTTATTACTCGATAATTTAATTATACAAATCGATTTTTAAGTATTAATTGATTATTTTAAATATAAAAATCGATTTTTAGTAATTAATTGATTATTTAAAATATAAAAATCGATTTTTAGAAATTAATTGATTATTTAAAATATAAAAATCGATTTTTCTCAAGTTCAGATCGTGTTCCAAAAATATTATGAAAATATATGCTCTAAAATCCAGTAATTGATTATGATCATTGTAAAAATGATTTACCAAAATAAAAATGATGTTTTTAACAAATAAAAATGTTATGTGATGCATGACGGTAAGTTAGGGTTTTAACACCAGAAGCTAGGCCGCTAATTGTTATTGAATATTATGTTGATTGACAATTATGGTAATGATTATTGATTGATTATTATGATGATTAAATCTTGATGAATATTCTGATTAAAAATGATAATTTGAATGATTAAATGATAATGAATATATTGATGATTGTGAAAATAATATGTATTATAAAGGGTATCTAGAAGACCTCTAAGATATACCCATATTAATGTTGATTTGAAAGGCATCTAGAAGACCTCTAAGATATACCTATTTAAGTTAGGCCTTGCGGGTATGAACCCCCGTGGTTAGGGTTAAAACGTACGTACGGGATGCAAGAACCAAACTTGAGTACCTACTCGTTTGGGGGTACCACCCACCCAACAGTGAATACTACGCTGTCGGTTTCTGGTTGGCCTTAAGTGAAGGTAAGTTTAAGACTTTCAAAACCCTTTTATCTTAAAATAGGCCTAGCTTAAGGATTATTTAGGAATACTTTATACTCGAATATAGTTTAATTATTTAAACTAGAATTCGTGTAAGGGTTGACAAATATTAAAGTGATTGGCCTTAGACTAAGAATACTTTAAGGATATTGTTGAATGTTGAATATGTTAGACAAATGTGCAACTCTAGAGGGGGGGTGAATAGAGTTGTTTTCAAGAATGTGCGTTTTTCGTAAAAATTATCGCAGGAATAAGTAAAGAGAGTAAGGGAAAGAAGAACACCGGGATTTATACTGGTTCACCACCTCGTGGCTAGTCCAGTCCTCCGAGAGACTCTCTCGAAAGTCCTACTAATCTTCAAGCTTCAACGGGTGCTTGAAAAACCTGGTACAACTTGAGAACTTGAATCACACAAGCCTCACTTTCTTACAACAACAAGACTTGAGTCACACAAGTCTTAAGAACAACACTCAAATGAGATTGAGTTTACAACACAAGAATGAAAGCTCACACAATTGAGCAAAGTAGTGTTGAAAATTTAAGCTCTATGGATGACAACTTCTATAGCACTCAAAAAAATTATTTCTAACTCTTAAAAATAATATTTTGATGAGGAAGATGAAGCAAAGGATGAATAGCTCAAAGAAATATATTGGAGTGCAAGAGGTGTGTATTGAAATGAAGGAGAATGAGGGATTAAATAGGCTGAGGAAAATAAAGTCGTTGAAGAAGGCTGATGATATGCACCAGACAAAATTAATCGATTAATTTATGAATTTTAATTGATTAAAGTGTACAGAAGCGAAAGAGGCTTTTGCGCAGGGTGCAAAATAATCGATTAATTTTGACAAAGTAATCGATTAGATGGCGCTGTCTCAACTAATCGATTAAATGAAGAAGATTAATCGATTAATTTAAGAAAAAGGCTTCAGCGAGAAATGCAATCTTAATCGATTAATTTTGAAGGAAAAATCGATTAGTCTGCGCTGTGAGAATTAATCGATTAAAAGAGTAAGAAAAATCGATTAATAATGAAGGCTTGAGAAATCCAGCACTGTGAAATTGGATCTAATCGATTATTTTAGAATAATTAATTGATTAAAGTAAAAATAATGTGCAAACATAAAGGGCCCAAGCCAAGCGCGATTGGAAGCCCTTTGGCTTCTAACTCGTTGTTTTGGACAACGGGAATATCAAAGGACAACGGACGCTCCTACTCAATTAATTTGAGTAGGGGAGAAAAAAAAGAGTCCAAAAATTATTTTGTGTGTCAAATGATGTATACGAAAAATATTTAAGGTATATTTTTTTAAAAAAAAAAAATTCGTGTAATCTCAAAAAAAATGTTTTTAAAAAGTTTTGACATACTTATTTTGAGACTGACTCAGTAAAATATTTTAGACTGAGGAAAAGTAATTTTTTAACTGACTCAAAAAATAATAATAATTTTTATCCCTCAGAAATTAATTTGTTTGTGCAGAAGATATTGTCATCCTTACACATATTCCTAGACTAAAATAAAAAGTCATCGGAGTCTTAACTTGTCTTTAAAAAACTGCGTGGGGGGAGCGTTGATTTATCCCGTAACTTTCTTGATACGCCTCTTTTCTTTTCTCGGTACGAAAAGTAAATTTTCGATCATCGTTTGAACTTCATCATCCTGTTTGTCATTTATCAAAACAAAAATATTCCAGAAAAATAATAAAGGGGTTTGAACTCATGTCCAACAATTTCCCCCTTTTTGATAATGACAAACATAGTTGAGAAAAAAAAAGCAAAGAAAAGAATACTTCCCATAAATGATTCCCCCTGCAAGGTTAGAGAAGTGCAGCAAAAAATAATCATCGGAGTAATAAGCGGAAAATAATTCTCAACTATCCTTCCTTCCCCCTTTTGGCATTATCAACCGATAACCTTCCCCCTTAAACAATGCCGGGATATTGAAGGAAAAGAATGGCAAGAGTTTTCTTTAAAAGAGAGTTTGTAAAATGCCACAAAGGGACAATATGTTCTAAACAAGAACAATATTGCCAAACTAACAATGATATTAATACATAAGCAGTTAATATCAACTAGCATCATCGAAAGGAAACATCATCATCCACCAAAAGAGTCAAAACAAATAACAATGTATCATAATCAGTCAAGAGAAAATAAAAATCAAAGAGAGTTCGCCGGACGAGCTCCTCCGCCAAAGCTGTGACGCGGGCCACGGTAGGAGCGAGATTGCTCAAGACGAGTCATCCTCTCGTTGAGCTGGCGAACGTCATCTCGGATGCACGTGAGAGTATCGAAGATCTTCTTCACCCAAGAAGGTTCCGGTGCTTCTTCTCTTGGATGAGTCCTCCGTTGACGAGTGACGCGCTCCGTGGCTCGACTACCTCCGGCTTGAGATGACTCAGCTTGATTCTCGTTTTGGCTTTCTTCTTCTTCTTCGGCGACGATCAAGTCCAGATTTGGTGCAGCATCGCCCTCCTCTCGATACACGATCCGGGAAAACTTGGCTTCAGTGATGAAACAGGTCTTCTTGACCGGCACCTGAGTGTCCCGAGTGAAGTCTATTTTGCAATGTGCAAGGATATGCATAATGGGGATGGCAAACCGGAGATGGGAAAAACGAGTGCCATCGCTAAGGGCAACGATAAAGAAGTGAACCCAATCAAATTTGACATCGTTCAACAGGACGTGAAACAAATGAATATCGTCCTTGTTGACGACGCCATGGTTCGAATCACGGGGCAACAAAACATATGAGAAAATGTATTGTTGGACGCGTTGAATTAAAGTGAGATTAACGACACTTGGGTTGCTAGAGTTTCTAAACTTGAGGTCACGATGATCCAACCCGAGTTGTCGCCAAATTGCCTCATCTTGGAATGTTTCATCCAAGTTTTCGGTAATTTCACCGCAACGAAGACCAAACAAAGAAGTCAAACCGGCACCGTCAATGAAAACGGTTTTGCCGTCAACATAGGAAATGAGAGATGGCGAACCTCCCTTAGTGGTACGAAGATTTGCATACAATTGACGTATAAGATTTGGACAGAAAAATTCATACGTCAAATGATTGAAATGAAGCAATCCTTTCTGAAAGAACATAGACTTACTCGGGGCATAGGTCGCCGATTTGAAGAGGTCCTTGTTCACGATCTTGGGTGAGACGATCTCCTTCGTGAGGAAGATGTTGTGGAACCTCTTAACTGAAGCTCCAGTGTTGAAGGCAAGACCCGTTTGAATGTGAATATACTTGCTCCCTTCACGACGCCATGGCCTCTCATTCTCCTCTGCTGCGGTTTCTTGACCCGAGGAAGCGTTCTTGCTCCTTGGCATCCTTCCTCTTTGAAATTGATGAAATTAGGTGAGGAGATTGGTGAGAAAATGGAAGAGAATTGAGAGGGATTGAAGAGGAGAAGGTGTTAGGGTTTCTGATTTCTTAACAGAGAATGGCGAAGAAGACGAAGCCTGGGCTGGATATAGGGCAAAAATCGAATATTAATCGATTAAAATAAAGTATTTAATCGATTAAGGAACACAGCCGAGGCAAAATCGATTAAATGAAGCATATTAATCGATTAGAAGAAGCAGAACCAAAACGTCTCTTTTCAAGATATTAATCGATTAATCAGAGAAGGTTAATCGATTAATATGGACAGATGAGTCTAATCGATTAATTGAACAAAATTAATCGATTAAAAGGTGAATCAGCGCTAAAGACGTTTTTGCATATTAATCGATTAAACAGAAACGATTAATCGATTAAGAAAGACAGAGGCGACTAATCGATTTTTCTTTAAGGAATAATCGATTAAAATTTGTTTGAGAGAAAAAAAAATATCAAGTCCAATTAGGTTGAATACCAAGGATAGAGATACCTACAATAAAAGCCCTGCAAAAAGAATTTATCGCGCCTCCGACGCTCAAATTAGTATAGTCAAAAAAGAATTAGTTCATAGAGATATCCAAAATGCCAAGTTCGTTCCGAATGTGGAAGAAACTCTCCCTACTAAGGGGTTTCGTGAAAATGTCGGCCAATTGATGTTTTGTTTCAACAAACTCAATTGTGACATCTCCCTTTTGGACGTGATCTCGTATGAAGTGATGCCTAATTTCTATGTGTTTAGTCCTGGAGTGAAGAACGGGGTTCTTCGATAGACTAATGGCGCTCATATTGTCACACCTAATTGGGATGTGATCAAGTATAAGGCCGAAATCCACTAGTTGTTGTTTTAGCCAAAGAATTTGGGCACAACAACTTCCCGCAGCGACATATTCCACTTCGGTGGTGGAAAGTGCAACACTAACCTGTTTCTTACTAAACCACGAGATTAACGAATGACCGAATAAGTGGCAAGTACCGCTGGTACTTTTCCTATCGAGTTTGCAACCTGCAAAATCTGAGTCGGAATAGCCAACAAGATGACATGTCGAACCTTTGGGATACCAAAGACCTACGTTCAACGTGCCCGCGAGATATCGCATTATCCTTTTGATCGCAACCAAGTGCGACTCTTTAGGACAAGATTGATACCTAGCGCATATACAAACGGAGTACATGATATCCGGTCTACTCTCGGTAAGATAAAGTAAAGAGCTGATCATACCTCGGTAGCGTTTGATGTCCACCTCTTTACCTTTTTCATCCTTGTCGAGATAGCAAGAGGTGCTCATCGGTGTGTCAATGGATTTGGATTCGGTAACATCGAATCTCTTAAGCAACTCCCTGCAATATTTTGTTTGACACACGAATGTCCCTGCTTTGCATTGTCTAATTTGTAGCCCAAGGAAAAACTTTAATTCTCCCATCATCGACATCTCAAATTCACTTTGCATCATATCGGAAAAATCCCTGCACAAAACTTCGTTAGTAGCACCGAATATGATATTATCTACGTAAACTTGAACCAAAACAATGTCTTGGTTATCTTTCTTGATAAAAAGAGTAGTGTCGACTTGACCCCGTTTGAACTCATGGTCCAAAAGAAATTTGCTTAACCGTTCATACCAAGCACGAGGTGCTTGTTTGAGACCGTAAAGCGCCTTTTTGAGTTTGAAGACATGTTCGGGAAACTCATAGTCTTCGAAACCCGGGGGTTGTTCGACATACACTTCCTCTTGAATGATACCATTAAGGAAGGCACTTTTGACATCCATTTGATAAAGTTTAAAGTCCATTGTAGATGCAAATGCAAGCAATAAACGAATAGCTTCTAAACGTGCAACTAGTGCATAAGTTTCTTCATAATCAATGCCTTCTTCTTGATTGTAGCCTTTAGCTACAAGCCTAGCTTTGTTTCTAGTGATTACTCCATTTTCATCGAGTTTGTTACGAAACACCCATTTTGTGCCAATAACGGAATGATCATTAGGTCTAGGCACCAATTCCCAAACATCATTCTGTTTAAATTGGTTAAGATCCTCTTGCATTGCCGTAGACCAATGTTCATCATTAATAGCATCCAAAACGGTTGTTTGTTCAATTTGTGAAACAAAGGCCATGTGATTAATTGTGTTCCTAAGAGAATTACGAGTAGAAACTCCCTGCGTTATTTCACTGATAACGTTGTCAATCGGATGATTCTTTAACGTTCTCCACTCTTTAGGAAGTTCCGTTTCCTCCTGCGTTTTCTCTTCTTCCGGTTCCTTTTCCTTAATGATTTCTTCTTCATCGTCATGAGAACCTGCAACATTTTCAACAAGACCTTTTCTCGCCAAGTGAGCATCAAATTCATCAAAGACAACATGAATAGACTCTTCTACAGTCTTAGTGCGCTTGTTGAACACTCTATATGCCTTACTACGAAGAGAATAACCTAAGAAAATTCCTTCATCCGACTTAGCATCAAATTTTCCCAAGTTATCTTTTCCGTTATTATGAATAAAAACTTTACATCCAAAGACATGAAAATAGGAAAGGTTAGGCTTTCTTCCTTTGTAAAGTTCATAGGGCGTTTTCTTGAGTATCGGTCTAATGACGGCTCGGTTTAACACGTAGCACGCGGTACTCACGGCATCCGCCCAAAAATCTTTAGGAAGGTTTGCCTCATTGAGCATAGTTCTAGCCATCTCTTCAAGAGATCTATTTTTCCGTTCAACCACTCCATTTTGTTGTGGTGTACGGGGGGCCGAGAAGTTATGCTCAATGCCTAATTCGTCACATAAGGCATCAAAACCATCTTGATCGAATTCTCCCCCATGATCACTTCTTATGGATGAAATGTGACACTCTTTTTCATTTTGAACCAATTTAATGAATTTCTTAAAAGCATTAAGTGCATCATACTTATGAGCAAGAAAGAGTGTCCATGTAAACCTCGAATAGTCATCAACGATAACAAAGCCAAAGTAATTACCTCCTAAACTCATGGTCCTTGAAGGTCCAAAAAGGTCCATGTGCAAAAGTTGTAATGGCCTAGTCGTAGAAATAATGTTCTTTGACTTAAACGAGGCCCTTACTTGCTTCCCCTTTTGACATGCATCACAAATTAGATTCTTCTCAAACTTAAGTTTAGGAACACCAATTACTAAGTCTTTAGAAACCAACTTATTAAGATGGTCCATGTTAACGTGAGCTATCCGACGATGCCATAGCCACGTTTCTTCCTCTTTGGTAATGAGGCACTTAGCTAAGATAGACGGGGAATTTTCAAGATCAAACATATAAATGTTATCTACTCTACTACCACAAAGAATAGTCCTATTGTCACACAACCGTTCTACAATGCATTTACTAGAATCAAAGATGACACGGTTACCTCTATCGCACAATTGGCTAATGCTAAGAAGATTGTGCTTGAGGCCCTCAACAAGAAGAATGTTCTCAACGGTTGTAGCATTGTCTCTCCCGACGGTGCCACTTCCAATGATTCTTCCTTTGTTGTTGTCACCAAAAACGACATTGCCACCTTTGAAATACTCTAAACTCCTAAATTTGGATGCGTCTCCGGTCATGTTCTTGGAGCATCCGCTATCGAGATACCAAGAGGTACTCGAAGCCTTCAAGCACACCTACAAAAAGATATCAAGGAGACGGTTTAGGTACCCATATATTGTTGGGTCCTTTTTGGTTAGCATATGTGCGATGTGTGTGCGTTTGTTGAAAATGCCTAATTTTGGTGAAGCACACGGGTACAATGTGACCTATCTTATTGCAATAGTGGCAAATAACATTTGGATTATTCATCCTATATGGTTGAGTGTAATGAGTTCTAGGTTTGCTAGGATGTGCTCTTCTAGTTTGATTATTTATCCTAGCATTTTTATTCCCCCTAGCTTTAACAAATGTTGTTTTTCTAGGTTGGTTTTTCTTATATCCAAGTCCTTCACCATTACTAACTTTTTTCCTAAGAATTTTATCTAAGGTGTTTGAAGCATTATTGAACTTTCCCAATTTACTTTCTAAAGTAGCAACTTTAGCTTTTAATGAAGTACAACTAGAGCATGTAGAAGAAGAAGTAGTTGAAGGTTCTTGTGGCCTTTTTCCAAAAGATATAATTTCTTGTTTAAGTTTATCATTTATATTTTTGAGTTCTTTTACATCATTCTCAAAAATCAGGATTTTTTGTTTAACTTCATTATTTTCTTTGGAAGCCTTTTTGAACATTCCTACTAAATCTTCTATAATGCAAACAACATCATTAAGAGTTAAAGACTCATTGGGAGAAGGTTCTTGATCACTTACCTCTTTTGATGTATCACCATCTTCAATGGCCATTAGGCATAAGTTGGCTACTTCCTCCGTTTCTGAGTCTTCACTCCCGGAGCCATCATTCTCCCAAGACATGTAGGCACGTTGCTTCTTCGGTGCCCTCTTGTCCTTCTCGTTCTTAAACTTCGGACACATTGGTTTGATGTGTCCAATTTCACCACACCCATAGCATTTGGGTGGATTATTCTTCTTGGCTCCCTTCTTGAGCATCATCTTCTTGAATTTTCGGACAAAGAGTCCGAGGTCGGTGTCGTCGCTGTCATCATCTTCTTCATCAACGTTGTTGTGGGTTGATGTTGTTGCGGGTAGAGCAATAGACCTCTTGTTCCTCTCTTCAACCACCTTTGAGAGTTGGGTGGTTTCGTAGGTAATAAGATTACCTCGAAGAGCATCATAGGTCGTTGTTTGGAAGTCACGACCTTCTTGGATTGCGTCCACCTTTGAACGCCATTTGGGGGATAGGCTTCGTAGCACCTTTCTCATGAGCTCTCGGTCGGTGTAGGTCTTCCCGAGAAGATTGAGAGGATTAATGATGTTAGAGAACCTCTCAAACATTTCCTCAATCTTCTCGTTTTCCTTCATTGAGAAGAGTTCGTACTCGTGAGTAAGATGGTCGATTTTGGCCTCCCGAACCTGCGCGGTTCCTTTGTAGGTGACCTCCAATTTCTCCCACATTTGTTTTGCGGTTTCACACTGCGAAATTTTGCGGTAGTCATCCGCATGAACACCGCAATAAATCATGTTTATTGCCTTTGCGTTGAGCTCTGTCTTTTTGCAATCTTCGTCGGTGAACTCCTCTTCGGTTTTGGGAACGTTTACTTCACCGACTTTCTTCATCGGGACTCCGCAGCCGTTCTTCACAATTAACCATAGATTGTAGTCGTTGGATTGGATAAAGATTCTCATCCTCTCCTTCCAATACGAGTAGTTTGTTCCATCGAACAAAGGTGGCCTCGTGGTTGATTGTCCCTCAGTCACTCCTGCATTGAACATCCTTGATGCCATTTGATCTTTTAGTTCCTGAAAAAATAACGTATTCGAAGAACTTCCTGCTCCGATACCAATTGTTAGACAAATGTGCAACTCTCGAGGGGGGGTGAATAGAGTTGTTTTCAAGAATGTGCGTTTTTCGTAAAAATTATCGCAGTAATAAGTAAAGAGAGTAAGGGAAACAAGAACACCGGGATTTATACTGGTTCACCACCTTGTGGCTAGTCCAGTCCTCCGAGAGACTCTCTCGAAAGTCCCTCAGAAATTAATTTGTTTGTGCAGAAGATATTGTCATCCTTACACATATTCCTAGACTAAAATAAAAAGTCATCGGAGTCTTCACTTCTCTTTAAAAAACTGCGTGGGGGGAGCGTTGATTTATCCCGTAACTTTCTTGATACGCCTCTTTTCTTTTCTCGGTACGAAAAGTAAATTTTCGATCATCGTTTGAACTTCATCATCCTGTTTGTCATTTATCAAAACAAAAATATTCCAGAAAAATAATAAAGGGGTTTGAACTCATGTCGAACAGAATATTGAATATTGAATATGAATAAATATTGAATGATGAATATTGAATTGAATATTGCAATTATTATGAATGACTAATGAACATTGAATGTGAATATAAATGTTGAATAATGAATGATGAATAATTTTTAATAATTATTGATTATCTGAACTGAACATTATGTGCATGATATCAAATGATTTGATTATGAATTTAGATTCAGTTTATATGGATGTTCGATGCATTAGATATGCTTACTCAGCTTCAACGCTGAGCGTGTAGTATGTTTTATTTGCTCCACACAGGTTATTAGAAAAAATGAAGTGACGTGGTCCTGGAGGCAGACAGAGGCGAGATTGTCGGAATGGATGTGATGGTTTTGAATTAAAGAACTTAAATAAATTATGTGTGTATTATGATTTGTTAAGCTTCTGCAATATTGAAAACTCCGTACTGTTTATATTATGAAAAATATTATTGTGATAAATAAAAGTGTTTGAAATGTTTTAAATTTTTACAATTACCAAGTTAATACTTTAATCTGAAAGGGGCTACAAACCTAGACGGATTAGGGTGTTACATTTTGTTATCAGAGCAAATGGTTTTAAAACCGATCTTCGGATCGAATTTTGATATTAAAAAAATGTCAATCACATCCACGACTCTCGCATCCCTCTACTCCAGGAAAGTTATGAAAATTTACTTGGTAAATAATGACTCTATTACAATTAGATAACAAATGATTAGCATTGAAATCGTATCGAGCGTAGACTCTAGTTGAACCTTCGTACTCGGTAAGAGACGAAAGAATAAACGAAATAAGTATAACCTCCTAATATGTTATCAACGTACGCATCGCATAGTGAATAACAAAACTGGTCGACATTGTAAGGTCGCATGAAAGTGAGACAATCCTGAAGAACGATTAGTGTTGATTTATGTTGAACAACATTTGTGAAGCTGATATCAAAGATCCCCATGTGAACTCAAGACGATCCGATCGCTGATTCAAACACGAACGTTTAGAATCAATAAACTCTGTTGTCTAAAAGTGTCCCATTCTGATGTCTAACTCATTACAATGCAAATATGCGATTATATCATACGAATCGAAATCGTTCGTTAAGCAACAATTCCTTGCAAAACCTCGTCAAAATACCATACAAGGAAATTAACGTTATCCTTAGTATGCATTAGCTGACTGAACATTATAGCTATTGACAACTTGTAATGAAGAATTATTCAACTGAAGATCAATGATGGTAACCTCATAGAGGTGAAAGCAAAGCTGATTTCTAGATCGATCGAGTTCATCTCGAATACACATGCAAAAAAGTCTCAACCGTTAGAAACGTGAAGTCTATTCATGCGATACGCGAACAGAAACATCTGAGCTGAAAGAACGTAACAAAAGTACGTCACCGCTCTAATATAAAATTTCTAATATTTCACCGTTCCGAGAAATCTAATTCTCTGTCAATCTTGATCCTAGAAAAGACCAATATTTGTAACTCTGTAATGAATGTGCTTCCATCAAAGACTTCCTGAAAAAGAATCATCTGATAAAGTGTTCCCTCCTTGGGAGAATGCATGTTCTGTTCATACACGAATAAAGAAGAATCTATGAGACTCTGTATCAACTAGTGTCAGTTGAACAATTCGTTATCCTTTACTTCATATCAATGACTTATTTGATCAGCTTAGAGAATCCATTGTATTCTCTAAGATTGACTTACGGTCAGGATACCCACAAATCCCTGTCAAGAAACTTGAACAAACTGACGACCAAAAATCGCTGTCCTTTACAATGAACCGACGACTTGTTCGATCAAATTCAAGGAACCCATTTGTTAGAAGCTATATACAGCCCGACCTTGTTGAATGAACAGATGCCTTGTTATAATGACTTAATTGCTTATCGTCGAAAACATTAGTGAAATAAAGTGATGCTGACAAGGAAAATAGGTAAGAAAATTGACTCGTTCGTATACGCTATTAACGTGAAAGTTCTTGATGTGGAACAATACAAAACAAGACGTGAAACAGTGACACCAATAGTGAAAGACTAAAGAATGAAGAAAATATAGCCCGCACTGGTCATACAGCCTAGAATAATATTTATGGAAAATATCATTTCAACATACAACTTGGATCATATGAGAAATGTTATAGATGCAATTCTAAGTCTAATCTCCCAGGATTCACAAACCCATCGTAACTAACCCTCGGTCCCTAGAAAGCTTTAGCAAACTCTAGTTTGTCTGAAAGCTCTTCAACAAAGAAACAAGAAATAAAAAGTTTCCACTGACTGGAAGCCATGAAGTTCTGCCTCACCGCATCGTCTAAGAATTTGAGAAGTTTATTGAAATAACCGTCAATGATTAAAAGACCAATGGGTCTATTGTGTAAGCTTTCAGAAGCCCACGAGATAAAGGTAAACAAACCTTCCAAAGTGTCAACTCCTCCGGGAAGAACAATGAAAGCTTCCACGGCATGAATCATCTCAAAATATTTGTAATAGTTGCTGGAAACTGTATGATCTACACCGTACGTGTTGTAGTTAGGTGCCCTAGCGGCAATCAAATACCTCTGTAACTGTACACTTTATCATGAATGAAAGGCCTTGAAGTATGTTTTATATCTCGTGTAACATAACATAGCTTCAGTCCATAGACGATATCCCTAGTCGCACTTTATGATAATACGGACGTCATAACGTATCAAGACTATTACGTACGAGATGAGATAGTTGCGTCTCATAGACTAAAGGTATTGTGATATCTTAATCTGTACGTAGGTGCATATTATATCGATAATATGTGACTGGATTGACCCATCTTGAGAATACTGCATGGATCTACAGTAATGTGTTTATCAGTATTCTCAAATCGACCTTGCTATAACTATCCTCAGACTTGAAGTTATTACATTCTCTGATATGTGGGGCCATATGCTTTGATTCATAACTAATGCTATCTGAAATACTGGTAGACGTACAGTTATGCGTTGGGTATGCCGCTAAGAATATTTAGAGATGTGAATAACAGATACATGATCGGTCCCTTCTACTGTATAGAAGTATAATGTCAATGGGCCCATTGAATAGTAGGACTTGGGAAAGTGCATGGCCATGCCCAGATATGTCGCTATCTAGAGACTGATAAATATCTGATCCCTGCCAGTCTACTTGAGATTCAGTAACAGCTGATTTAACTATACAAGGATACACATCCCATGCCTTATGTTAAATCATGACATTTAGGACAGAAGGATAATAGTTATAGAATGTCTTGTGTCGTAGAAGGTATTCATGAGATGAACGTCTTTTTCATAATCTGGGGGTAATAATGTGTTGCTAGATACCGCTTATTATCTATGATATTAATTTTATTAATATCATTGCCAGTGTTATGGATATCTAAAGGGTCACACACTTAGGACTTGTAAGGGAGTAATATACTACACTAGTGGGAGTAATATTAAATATATAGTTGTGATAATTTTATACATATATATGTATTTCGAAAATACATATGTATTTTAAAATTATATTTTGTTTGTGTCATTTTAATTATATGATAATTATATTTTGACAAAACAAATTTTATTATATATATATATATATATATATATATATATATATATATATATATATATATATATATATATATATATATATATATATATATATAGACACACACACACACACACACAGTCCTCAGTGCGAGTAGTACACTGTCCAGCCCCTCCAACTTCAGCTCCCACTTCTGCTCTTTTAGACCCTACACCTCCTCAAGGCCCAGAAGTTGTTCCAGACAGTGAAGGTAATAATATGGCATTGGTTTTGTGGAAACCACTGCTTATAGCCGAAGCTAAATTCTCACCACTCCTGCAACTTGAAGAAGAAAATGAAAGTGATGAATCAGATTATGAAGACCTGGGAATTATGTATGATTATCCTTGCAATTCCAAAAGCCTCCCACCAATTACAGAAAAAGTTAAAGAGATCCAGCTCAATACCTCAATTAAATCCAGGCTTAGATCAGCCAATAAGAGCTCAAATCACTCAGTTTCCCAATGAATGCTCTTTTTTGGAATGTTTGTGGTATCAAGTCTTCCCTCAATAGACTTATACTTCTCAAGAAATGCTATAATTTCATTTTCCTAGCTGTCTTTGAACCTATTGTGGAGGAAAAAAAACTGGACTTTTACAAACTCAAGCTTGGCTTCAATCATGGATTTTCAAGTCAATTTAACAAATGTTGGATCTTCTGGGATAGTGATAAACTCAGTTTATCTCAGGTACAAGAAGGTGAACAAGTTACTACCTGCCTTTTCAATTTTGTGGAAACTAAAGCCCCTATATTTATCAGCTCAGTTTATGGAAAACACAACAGAATAGAAAGACTCAATCTCTGGGAATCTCTCATTGATCACAACCCTGAAGCTAAACCTTGGATGGTGGGAGGGGATTTCAACACAATTAGCTCCTACACTGAGCATCAAGGTAATAGCTCTCCTTGTAGCAGAAGTATGGAGGATTTTAGAGATTTTATACTCAGCTGCAATTTACTAGAACCCACCATCAAAGGCAGCTTCTTCACCTGGATGGGTTATAGATCTAAAGGGAGGGTGTTACGTAAGCTTGACAGGATCCTTATCAATCAAGAATGCTTGAACAGTTTTAGTGATATTTATCTTCATCACCTTAGCAAGACCTCCTCTGATCACAAAGCCCTACTTTTGGAGTGCATTAACTCTACTTATAAAGGACCCAAACCCTTCAGATTCATTAATGCTTGGACTTTGGATGATAGTTTTTATCTAATGGTAAAAAATTATTGGAACTCTATCTCTAATGGTAGAGGAATGAGGGGTCTAGCCAACAAGCTCAAGGGTCTTAAATTCTGCATTAAGGAATGGAATGCTAACCATTTTGGCAATATTTTTACTAAAGTCAAGGAGGCAGAAGATGCAGCTATTAAAGCACAGGAAAGGTTTGAATCATGCAACACAGATGATAACAGAGAGGCCTTTCATCTAGCAAATGCAAACCTTCTCAAGGCATGCAAAACTGAAGAAAACTACTGGGCACAAAAGGCAAATATCAAGTGGCTAGCTAGTGGTGATGCTTCTACCAAATATTTTCACTCTCTTGTTAAAGGAAAAAGAAGGCAAGCTAGCATCAGAGAACTTAAAGACCATTCAGGGAAGGTGCTGCTAGATCCAGACCTTATTGCTAATTACATTTCCAATCATTATGAAGCTACATTCTCTGAGGACTATATTGGGAATCTGGGGGACATCATTGCTAACATTCCAACTGTTATTAATGACCTAGATAACCAGTGTATCACTACTCTCCCTCTCGAAGAAGAAATCAAAGCAGCAATATGGCAACTCAATCCCAACAGCTCTGCAGGTCCTGATGGTTACAATGGAGAATTTTTCAGACACTTTTGGGATATCATCAAGGAAGACCTTATCAGTGCCACTCATGAATACTTTCAAGGCATCCCCATTCCCATGGCTTTTGGAAGTACTAATATCACTCTTATTCCCAAAGTGGAGGGAGCTAGAGCAATTGGTGACTACAGACCTATTGCTCTATCTACCTTTTTTAGTAAGATGCTGTCCAGGATTGTGGCTAACAGACTTGGCCCTATGCTTAATAAAATAATCTCTCCTGAGCAAGCTGGTTTTCAAAAAGGGAAAGGTATTGAGGAGCATATCCTTCTAACCAATGAACTGATGCACAACCTAGACTCTAAGGTTAGGGGAGGTAATGTTATGATCAAGCTGGACATGGCCAAAGCCTTTGACAAGATCTCCTGGAACTACCTTCGGGCCATCCTTGAAGCTTTTGGGTTTAATGAACAAAGCATCTCTCTCCTTCTCCAAAACTTAAGGGCAACTTACATGTCTGTTTTAGTGAATGGGAAACCCAATGGGTTCTTTAAAATCAAGAGGGGAGTCAAGCAAGGTGATCCTCTTTCCCCTCTCTTGTTTATTATAGGATCTGAGGGTTTTGCTAGAAGCTTAAATCATGCCATCAATTCTGGTTACATCTCCCTTACAAGGTGGGAAAGAATAGAGTGGTATCCCATCTTGCTTTTGCAGATGATCTTATTATCTTTCTTAAGGGAGACCTTAGGAATATCCTAAGATTCAGACACCTTCTGGATAGCTATCTTAAGGCTTCAGGACAGGAGGTTAATAAAAAGAAAAGCAGGATTTTCTGCAAGAAAGGGAGCAGAGGTTTATATACTAGCAAGCTGGAAGATACTTTAGGGTTTAAGGTGGGAAACCCTCCTTTCAAATACTTGGGTTCTACTATCACTCAGGGTAAACTCAAAAAACTCACTGTGATCATATTCTTCACCATTTTGATGCTTATATCAACAATTGGTATAGTAAAGAGCTTAACCCTATGAGTAGACTCATTCTTATCAAGCATGTCCTAAGTGCAAATCCTATGCATACCCTTGCTGTCCAAGATCTTCCTAAATCCATTATTAGGACCATACATGGCAAACTGGCTAACTTCTTCTGGGGGAGCAAGCAAGGAAGGAACCATTACCATTGGGCCAAATGCGACACATTAACTAGACCCACTGGAGAGGGAGGTCTGGGGATCAGGAACTTGGAAGATATTCAGAAAGCCTCAGCTTTAAAACTTTGGTGGAAGTCTCTTACAGGGAATTCTCTCTGGGCCAGATTTATGAAGAACAAATATGCAAGGGAAGGAACTTTTGAGGCTAAGATTTATGACTCTGCTTCTTGGAAAAGAATCTGTAGAATCTCTCCTATCAGTCTACAATTCACTACAATTACCAACCAAAATGTTTGCTGGGTCAATGGTAATTTCTCCTTCAAAGAAGCATATTGGGCTGCTAGAGACAGGGTTGTCAGCACTCAAATCAACACACTGACTTGGAATAAGTTCCAAATCCCTAAAATTAAGCTCTTCACTTGGAAAGCTCTTAACCAATATTTACCCTTCCCTAATATTCTCAACAGACTGTCCTATAACATGCCTAGCAAATGTCCATTTTGCAATAACAATGAGGCAACAGATTCTCACACTTTGCTTACTTGTGATTTATCAAGGAGTATCTGGAAAGACTTTGCAGATTATACTACGGGGCCCACCAGGACTAATGCGATGGATCTTAGGGAATACATGTTGGAGTGGTGGCTGTCACATAGCAAAACATCTCTAAGAGGATTATTAAGGTTAGTTCTACCTGGCTGTATCATTTGGAATCTTTGGAAAGCATATAACAGAAGCATCTATGAAGACACAATGGAATCGAGGATTAGGATAACCATTGAAATCCAGAAAATGATTCAACATTGGGTATGGTCCAACAAGAAAGTACAGAAGATTGCAAGCAAGGAGGAAATTGAAGCTCTTAATCTCAAACCTTACCTCTCCAAGGACAAATGAATCCCATGGACGTTGCGCTGCAGATCAAATTAGGAAGCTGCTTCAGAGTTAGAGGCAGTCGATTAGGCTCGTCTTTCTTGTATTTGCTCTTTCTAAGTATATTGTTGTATCTCTTACTTTTGGGGCTTCGGTCTAGTCCTCCCGAACGTGTTCGAATCTTGTTTTATAAATTTGGTAAGGCAGCTCGGACCTTACCCACTGATTTTGGTGGTTTTTTTTCTGGGCAAATATATATATATATATATATATATATATATATATATATATATATATATATATATATATTATATATATATATATATATATATATATATATATATATATATATATATATATATATATATATATATATATATATATATATATATATATATATATATATATATATATATATATATATATATATATATATATATATAGAAAGAAAATGTTATTAAGTGATTCGAATAAAGGTACAAAAGGGGTCACAGTGGATCGCCCCTCTAACAGATGGAGGTAACTGTGCTAATACATTCAATGATCGAAACAAGTTATTTGTGAGAGCGTAACGTGTGAGAGAGTGAGCTGCCGTATTTTCCTCTCTGAAAATATGTCTTGCTAGACCTCTATTTTTTGCCAGCAGCTAATGAATCTCGTTACTAAAAAGGTCCTCCTGTTTATTCTCCGTGATTCGTTTCACCGCATTTTTTGCAACTAAGTGGATGTTGATGGGTTGTGTTGTGATACTAACAGCCCATTTGAGGCCCATTAGTGCAGAAACCAATTCTCCTTCTTCACTGTTTTCTGTTCCTTGGATTATTGCTGACTTTGCTCCAATGAATCTTCCTGTGCCTGTGCGTAGGATTGCTCCGCCACACATAATATCATCTTTCACCGCAACATCTGTACTAAGTATCATCCCTTCCCTTGCGTTTGTCTAGGGGAAGGTGTGAATTGCCGGTAATGAAATGAATGGGATGGACGAGTGAGTGACGCTGATTCTCCTCTTTCCTTTTACAATTGTCCATTCCAGCAACTTTTTCCAGATCATATGGATGATTTGGTTTTTGGTTTTTGATTCGTTGTCATAAGTTCTTATGTTTCTCTCCTTCCAGATTTTGTGCGCTATGATCCCTGGAATCACCTTGCGTTCTGCTTGACTTTGCTGGTCAATACTATTGCTCCTCCACTAGAGCGACTGGTAAGAGCAAATTCCATGTGTTGTAGTTGTCGTGATCTTGAAACTAGATTCAAAGTGTGCCCAGATATTTTTACTGAATCTGCAATCCTTGAGTGTGTGGTTCGCATTGTCTTCATTGTTCCTGCAAAAAAGACATATAGAAGGAAGGTTTTGCCCAAACCGGGTGAGTTGTTTAGGGAAAGGGAGGATGTTGTAGTAGATTTTCCAAAGGAAGATAGAAATAGATGGGATCTGTTTTTTATGCCACACAGATTTTAGGAATGTTTCTGTGGGGGTTTTCTCTCTCAGAGCTTCATAGGCTTTCCTGATAATAAAACCAGTGTGGGTGTCCAAGAAGGGGTTATTCTCGTAGGAATCAACAATGGTTTTTGCTAAAAGGAGTCTCTTCCAATTAGGAGAATCAGTAGGTTTGCAAGTTGTCTCCAGACCTGCTGGGTATCTGTTGTGCATAAACCTGGCCCAGAGGGAGTTATTGAGAGTATAGCTCCACAACATCTTAAGACCATATGCTTCCTGTAAGGTTTCAAGGTTAGTGAAACCCAGACCTCCTTCCTCTTTTGGGCAGCAAAGGGCAGCCCACTTCTTCCAGTGATAATGATTTTTCCCTTCTTTGTTGCCCCAGAGAAAATTGCTCATCTTAGTGTGAAGGCTGTTGATAACACTCTTGGGGAGTTTAGAAGAGCCAAGGAGATGTAGAGGTATAGAACTAAGGACATGCTTAATTAGAATCATTCTCCCTCCTTGTGATAAGAATTTTTTGTACCAGCCTTTAAGCTTGTTATCAAAGTGGTTGAGCAAATCAGTACAATATTTGAGTCTGTTGATTCCTTTGTGGATTTGGGTTCCCAGGTATTTGAAGGGTAGGGAACCTCTCTTCATGCCCAAGTAATTTCCCATTCTGTTGATTTGTGCCACTTGGGTTTTCTTTGGAGGGTAGAAAAAACTTTTGTGAAGATTTATGGTCTGCCCTAAAGCATCTTCATAAGCTTTTAGGAAATTTGAGAATCTAGCCAAATTTTGAGCTGTTCCTTTAAGAAAGATCAGAAGGTCATCTGCGAAGGCTAGGTGAGAGATGATTTGTGAGTGTCTCCCCATGTTAAAAGGTTCAATCTTTAGAGTGTTGACTCTGTAGTGCAGGCCCCTACTAAATCCTTCAGCTGCCAAAATAAAAAGAAGAGGAGAAAGTGGGTCTCCTTGTTTGAGCCCTCTCTTGGGTTGGAAGGGTTTGGAAGGGTAGCCATTTATGTTGATGGAGAGGGTAGTGTCTTTAAGATTATTGAGGATCAGATTGATAAATTTATGATCAAACCCCAGTTTCCCTAGGATGGCTTGTAAATAGTCCCAAGATACCCTATCAAAAGCTTTGGACATATCCAGCTTAATGGCAATATTGCCTCCCCTTGTCTTGTAGTCCAAGTTCTGGATGATCTCCTGGGCAATCAGAATTTGGTCATGGATCTGTCTTCCTTTGACAAAGCCACCCTGTTCCTCAGAGATTAATTTAGGAAGTAAGTCTCTTAATCTCTGAGATATAACTTTAGTATTGACTTTGGCTATGAAATTTGAAAGACAAATAGGCCTGAAATCTTCAAAGGTGATGGGTTATCATTCTTTGGGATTAGGATAATGGAGCATTCATTTAAACTTTTAGGAGTAGGGATTTCTAGAAAGAATTCCTGAACTGCTTTTACCACATCTTCCTTGATAATATCCCAGCAACTTTTGTAGAATTCTCCAGTGAATCCATCAGGGCCTGCAGCACTTTGGGGGTCCAGATTCCAGATGGCATCTTTGACTTCTTTCTCATTAGGGAGTTGGGTAAGCAGACTATTGTCATCAAAAGTGAGGAGGTTTGGGATGTGTGAGAGGAAATCCTCAGTATTTTCACTGTCCTTTTTAGAGTAGAGTTGCTGGAAATAGAAGTTGGCCTCTTTAAGCAAGTCATCTTTGTCTTGAATCCACTGACCATCCCCAGACCTTATTTTTTGAATCTTTTGAGAAATCCTTCTTTCTTTAACAATAGAATGAAAAAAGGAGGTGTTACAGTCTCCCTCTCTAATCCATTTGATGCTTGCTTTCTGCTTCCAGTAAGTGAACTCATTATTTGTTGCTTGAATAAGAAGTGCTTTTTGATGATGAAGATGGGATCTATTTTCAGTAGAGGGATTTTCATCATAAAGAAGTTCTGCTTCAAGCACTGAGGATTCAAGATCTTTTGTTTTGCTGAAAATATTCCCAAAGACTGTCATGTTCCAAGCATGAAGTTCCTTTCTAAGATTGAACAATTGCCTCCTCCAGAGTATTTGCCCCAGTTTCTGCTTATGAGAGCTTTAAAGGTAGGGTGATTTGGCCAGCAGCTGAGGAATCTGAATGGTCTTGGACCATTAAAGGTGGGATTAGAAGCTTTTACCAAAATATGACAGTGATCTGAAGTTCCTCTAGAAATATGCATGGAGTTAATCTCTTGGAAATTGTCTAGAAAGGTATTGTTAACAAAAACCCTGTCTAGCCTTTTCCACGCCCTGCCCAAGGATCTGATTGCAGTCCATGTAAAGGGGTTGCTTGAGAATGGGGGAAAAATGAGACCACTTTCCATGATGCAGTGATCAAATTCTTGGATACCTTGCAGATTGGGGGAGCTTTTGCCTTTATAGTGGTCCAAAGAGGTGATGGTGTTGAAATCCCCCTCCAAGAATCCAGGCTTGAGTCTCTTTTTTGCTGTGAGCCATGATTGAACCCCCAAAGATCTTTTCTTTCTTCAATGGTGTGTTTGCCATATATGTCACTGATGAAGATTTCCAGGTTTGAAATGTGGCAAGTTAGGTGAGCAGTGAGGATTTGATCTGTTTCAAAGTGGTTTATGTAGTTGAAGCAGGTGTCCTTCCACATTAACCAGATTTTGTTGTTGGAAGTGCTGATGGAGTTAGTGAATCCAAGTTCTAGTTGGAACTTGATGATTTTCTTGATGATGGATTTGGGTTCAATGATGAAAGCAAACGATATTTGTGTTGCTGGATGAGGATGGCTAGTCTCTGGAGTTTAGAGGCTATGCCATTAATATTCCAAAATAAGCAATTCATTTAAAAACTGTTTGGGAAAGGACTGCTTGCTGAAAGTTTTTCTTGTAACCTTTTTGAAGTTCTCCTGCTAACTGTGGTGAAAACTTCTTTTTCTTGCAGAATTGAGTGGTTCTGAGGAGATTGAGGATCTTTTGAGATGGGCAAATCTTCATCCGAGAGGTAGCTAACAGAGAACTTGTGGCTGGATTGGTTGAGATGGGAGTCATCTTTTGATTGAAAATTTGTGTGATTCGAAATGTCCTAAATTTCCTTATGAAGAAAGGTTTCAAGTTCAAGGAGTTCTTCTTGAGGGTTTGGGTAACAAGGGGTGGATGAATGTTGGTTTTTTGAGGTGAGAGGTATAAGGACTGTAGGGGGGTGGTTGGAGAAGGGGGTTTCAGTGGGGGAAGGATCAAGAAGGGGGTTGGAATGGGTTGGGTTGTGGGAGTTTGGGCTTTTTTCTGCAGGTTTTGGGGAGGGTTCAGGGAGGGGGTTGGGTTGGATTGTGTTGTGGGTGTTTTGGTTTAATTCGAGTGGGCTAGGGGAATGGGTTAAAGGTTGGGTTGGGTTTTGGATGTGGGTGTTTGAATTTTGTGGGCAAGGGGAATGGGTTAAAGGTTGGGGTAAACAGGGTGATAAGGGGGAGTGGGCAGGAAGAGAAGCTGTTTTTGGTTTGTTTGTTTGTTATGAAGTGGTTTGTTGGGAAATGAGGGGGGCTGATTGGGAGTCCTGGAGGGGGTTATCAGTGTTTGGCAGACTGTGATGATTTTTGTCCTGAATGGTTTGGCTAGTTTGGCTAAGAGAGATGCTAGGGACAGGAGTTTTGTCTGTTTTCTGTTGGAATTGTTTTTTCACAGGTTCCTTCCCTGATCCTTTGGGAATATTCCGGTCAAGAGATCTGGCCTGAGTTTTGGTTTGGGAATCAGCATGTTTGAAGTGTGTACAGGATTCCTTATGCCTGGAGATCCCTTTGCATTCTGGACAGAAAAGAGGAACTTCTTCATAGAACGCTTCTAAAAGCACTGGTTGTTCTCTATTGAGAATGAAGAATTTGTTGGTTTGAGGCTGTGAGATATCCACTTCAACACAGATTCTTGCAATTGAAGGTCTGCCAAAGTTTTCAGTGGTGCTATCAAGTTTGATTGGATTACCAAAGATTCTGGCAATTTGCATCAATGATTCTTTGGCATGGAAGTGAATAGGTAGGTTTTTGATAGAAATCCAAATGGGCATGATAGGTGATTCAACATTGGGATCAAAATTGGGAGTCCATTTCGAGATGAGCATTTTGTAAGCTCCCAGGGACCATTCCCTTTGCTTAAAACAGCGATGGAAATCATCATCGCTGGAGAAGTTTAAGAGAATGTGTGTGGAGTCTATGAGAGTAACAGAAAAGCCAATGAATCCCATTCTTTCCAAAGTGGTTCGAATGAAGTCCAGACTTGGTCGGTTAAAAAAGAAGGTTCCAACAAGGGCTTTAGAGAATTCTCAAAGTCATCGCTAATGTGTTGTTCGAAAATCGGCTTTAGCATCTCATACTGTTTTTGAAGGTCTCCTCCTGCGTGTTCTTCTACTTTATCATCAATTATCATGAGGTCCAGCTCTGATTGCATAGGGTCCCCCAAACTTGATGCTTGCACCTTCAAATTTTGGTTAAACAGCCCGTCAATTAAACATTGCTCTTCCCGGCTCAGTGGCTCCAGTGAAGAGTTCCTTTTAGCTTGTTCTACTCTTGGGAATTCTTCAAGCTGCAGAGGATTAACAATACCTACGTCCTCTACTTCTCTTCCTAACTTATCATTCCCTGAAGCAGTAGCAACATTTCCTTCTGTTCTAGAACCAATGAACTCTTCAATGGCATAAAAAAAAGACCATACCCCCTCTATCCGCAGGAACAAAGAGGGAGGTGTTCCCCTCTCTTCTCGATTCAAGTATCCGAATATAATTACCCTAGCTAATTAAATCCAAAAGAAATGGTGATTTTCCGATGCTTTTCAAATCGGGTTATAGCCCGAGATTTTCTCGGAATTAGTTTGGGGAATAGCTCAAGAATCCAAATTAATCCATCGATGTCAAACCATATATCGTAATTCCTCTTTCCAATTTCACTAATATAGAAGTTCTTGTTAAAATTAGAGTGAAAGAGATTAAAAACCTTGGTTTGAATTCGGAAGGAGTGAGATTGATTGAGACTTTTGTGTTGAATCCCTGGATGTGGAGATCATACCCTCGTCGGTTCCTTGAATTATGCCAGTAATCTGGATAGCTTCGATGATCCCTCCTTCTTTCCCAAACCTGAAGATTCTCAGATCCATCTCTTCGGTCAGTATATCGTCGTCGATTGCTTCTAGGGGTGAACGGTCGCCAGGGATCGTACTTACGGCGGAAGTAGCGTCTCAGAGATTCCCTATCTAAACCCATCTCATTCTATATATATATATATATATATATATATATATATATATATATATATATATATATATATATATATATATATATATATATATATATATATATATATATATATATGTATATGTATATATATATATATATATATATATATATATATATATATATATGGATATATATATATATATAAATGCTTTTAGAGAGAAAAATCCTCAGGCACTACTGCCGGAATTCGTGGCCGGAAAAAGCTTTTCTCAGAAGTTCTTAACACAATTTCTGAAGAAGATAAATTACAAGGTTCGGTTCAAGGTGATTTCAAGGGCTGTCCTTCAGTATCCTTCACACCTGAAGATATTTAGAAGCTTTCCAGGAGATTCACCAATGCTCTGATTGGTACATTTGCTCGAAGGCCAGCTTATGCAATCTTGAAGAACTTCTTGCAGAAGCTTGGTCTGCAGGGGGAATTTTCAATTGGAACACTATCCTTTAATCAGGTTCTTATTAATTTTCAGTATGAAGAAGATTATCAAAGGGTGTTTCTTAGACAAACTTGGTCAGTAGGTAATCAACTTATGGTGGTTACCAAATGGACTACTGATCACACAGAAGGGATTGATTGTCCTGTGGTTCAAGTTTCGGTTAGCTGCCCTAAACTTCCCATCTTTCTTCATGATCAGAGAGCCCTTTCTATATTAGCTTCTGCTTTAGGAAGGCCACTTAAAGTGGATGAAAGCACCCTCAGGTTCTCTAGACCAGAACTGGCTCGTTTTTGTGTGGAAATTGATGTCTCCAAGCCACCCCCTTCTAAGATTCATATCAACCTGGGAGGGAAAGACTTATTTCTCCAACTGGTGTATGAAAATATTCCACATTATTGTTCTTCATGTTCAAAACTGGGTCACTTGAAAGGTCACTGTAGGAATCAAGAGAGGGAACTCAAACAACCAGTCCAAATCAGAGAAAACAAGGCACAAAGAGATAATTGGAGAAAAGTGGACTGTTATTACCTCCAAAAGAGGTGGGTCTGAAGCTGTTTGGAAAAGAAAACTGGGTCCCTCTTCTGGTCCTGGGGAATGTTCCAATTCATGTGAGGCACAACAACTACAGGACAAGGACAAGGACAAGGAGACCCCAGTGCCAGTAGTACAATGTCCAGCCCCTCCAACTTCAGCTCCCACTTCTGCTCTTTTAGACCCTACACCTCCTCAAGGCCCAGAAGTTGTTCCAGACAGTGAAGGTAATAATATGGCATTGGTTTTGTGGAAACCACTGCCTATAGCTGAATCTAAATTCTCACCACTCCTGCAACTTGAAGAAGAAAATGAAAGTGATGAATCAGATTATGAAGACCTGGGAATTATGTATGATTATCCTTGCAATTCCAAAAGCCTCCCACCAATTACAGAAAAAGTTAAAGAGATCCAGCTCAATACCTCAATTAAATCCAGGCTTAGATCAGCCAATAAGAGCTCAAATCACTCAGTTTCCCAATGAATGCTCTTTTTTGGAATGTTTGTGGTATCAAGTCTTCCCTCAATAGACTTATACTTCTCAAGAAATGCTATAATTTCATTTTCCTAGCTGTCTTTGAACCTATTGTGGAGGAAAAAAAACTGGACTTTTACAAACTCAAGCTTGGCTTCAATCATGGATTTTCAAGTCAATTTAACAAATGTTGGATCTTCTGGGATAGTGATAAACTCAGTTTATCTCAGGTACAAGAAGGTGAACAAGTTACTACCTGCCTTTTCAATTTTGTGGAAACTAAAGCCCCTATATTTATCAGCTCAGTTTATGGAAAACACAACAGAATAGGCAGACTCAATCTCTGGGAATCTCTCATTGATCACAACCCTGAAGCTAAACCTTGGATGGTGGGAGGGATTTCAACACAGTTACCTCCTACACTGAGCATCAAGGTAATAGCTCTCCTTGTAGCAGAAGTATGGAGGATTTTAGAGATTTTATACTCAGCTGCAATTTACTAGAACCCACCATCAAAGGCAGCTTCTTCACCTGGATGGGTTTTAGATCTAAAGGGAGGGTCTTACGTAGGCTTGACAGGATCCTTATCAATCAAGAATGCTTGAACAGTTTTAGTGATATTTATCTTCATCACCTTAGCAAGACCTCCTCTGATCACAAAGCCCTACTTTTGGAGTGCATTAACTCTACTTATAAAGGACCCAAACCTTTCAGATTCATTAATTCTTGGACTTTGTATGATAGTTTTTATCTAATGGTAAAAAATTATTGGAACTCTATCTCTAATGGTAGAGGATTGAGGGGTCTAGCCAACAAGCTCAAGGGTCTTAAATTCTGCATTAAGGAATGGAATGCTAACCATTTTGGCAATATTTTTACTAAAGTCAAGGAGGCAGAAGATGCAGCTATTAAAACACAGGAAAGGTTTGAATCATGCAACACAGATGATAACAGAGAGGCATTTCATCTAGCAAATGCAAACCTTCTCAAGGCATGCAAAACTGAAGAAAACTACTCGGCACAAAAGGCAAATATCAAGTGGCTAGCTAGTGGTGATGCTTCAACCAAATATTTTCACTCTCTTGTTAAAGGAAAAAGAAGGCAAGCTAGCATCAGAGAACTTAAAGACCATTCAGGGAAGGTGCTGCTAGATCCAGACCTTATTGCTAATTACATTTCCAATCATTATGAAGCTACATTCACTGAGGACTATATTGGGAATCTGGGGGACATCATTGCTAACATTCCAACTGTTATTAATGACCTAGATAACCAGTGTATCACTACTCTCCCTCTCGAAGAAGAAATCAAAGCAGCAATATGGCAACTCAATCCCAACAGCTCTGCAGGTCCTGATGGTTACAATGGAGAATTTTTCAGACACTTTTGGGATATCATCAAGGCAGACCTTATCAGTGCCACTCATGAATACTTTCAAGGCATCCCCATTCCCATGGCTTTTGGAAGTACTAATATCACTCTTATTCCCAAAGTGGAGGGAGCTAGAGCAATTGGTGACTACAGACCTATTGCTCTATCTACCTTTTTTAGTAAGATGCTGTCCAGGATTGTGGCTAACAGACTTGGCCCTATGCTTAATAAAATAATCTCTCCTGAGCAAGCTGGTTTTCAAAAAGGGAAAGGTATTGAGGAGCATATCCTTCTAACCAATGAACTGATGCACAACCTAGACTCTAAGGTTAGGGAGGTAATGTTATGATCAAGCTGGACATGGCCAAAGCCTTTGACAAGATCTCCTGGAACTACCTTCGGGCCATCCTTGAAGCTTTTGGGTTTAATGAACAAAGCATCTCTCTCCTTCTCCAAAACTTAAGGGCAACTTACATGTCTGTTTTAGTGAATGGGAAACCCAATGGGTTCTTTAAAATCAAGAGGGGAGTCAAGCAAGGTGATCCTCTTTCCCCTCTCTTGTTTATTATAGGATCTGAGGGTTTTGCTAGAAGCTTAAATCATGCCATCAATTCTGGTTACATCTCCCCTTACAAGGTGGGAAAGAATAGAGTGGTATCCCATCTTGCTTTTGCAGATGATCTTATTATCTTTCTTAAGGGAGACCTTAGGAATATCCTAAGATTCAGACACCTTCTGGATAGCTATCTTAAGGCTTCAGGACAGGAGGTTAATAAAAAGAAAAGCAGGATTTTCTGCAAGAAAGGGAGCAGAGGTTTATATACTAGCAAGCTGGAAGATACTTTAGGGTTTAAGGTGGGAAACCCTCCTTTCAAATACTTGGGTTCTACTATCACTCAGGGTAAACTCAAAAAACTCACTGTGATCATATTCTTCACCATTTTGATGCTTATATCAACAATTGGTATAGTAAAGAGCTTAACCCTATGAGTAGACTCATTCTTATCAAGCATGTCCTAAGTGCAAATCCTATGCATACCCTTGCTGTCCAAGATCTTCCTAAATCCATTATTAGGACCATACATGGCAAACTGGCTAACTTCTTCTGGGGGAGCAAGCAAGGAAGGAACCATTACCATTGGGCCAAATGCGACACATTAACTAGACCCACTGGAGAGGGAGGTCTGGGATCAGGAACTTGGAAGATATTCAGAAAGCCTCAGCTTTAAAACTTTGGTGGAAGTCTCTTACAGGGAATTCTCTCTGGGCCAGATTTATGAAGAACAAATATGCAAGGGAAGGAACTTTTGAGGCTAAGATTTATGACTCTGCTTCTTGGAAAAGAATCTGTAGAATCTCTCCTATCAGTCTACAATTCACTACAATTACCAACCAAAATGTTTGCTGGGTCAATGGTAATTTCTCCTTCAAAGAAGCATATTGGGCTGCTAGAGACAGGGTTGTCAGCACTCAAATCAACACACTGACTTGGAATAAGTTCCAAATCCCTAAAATTAAGCTCTTCACTTGGAAAGCTCTTAACCAATATTTACCCTTCCCTAATATTCTCAACAGACTGTCCTATAACATGCCTAGCAAATGTCCATTTTGCAATAACAATGAGGCAACAGATTCTCACACTTTGCTTACTTGTGATTTATCAAGGAGTATCTGGAAAGACTTTGCAGATTATACTACGGGGCCCACCAGGACTAATGCGATGGATCTTAGGGAATACATGTTGGAGTGGTGGCTGTCACATAGCAAAACATCTCTAAGAGGATTATTAAGGTTAGTTCTACCTGGCTGTATCATTTGGAATCTTTGGAAAGCATATAACAGAAGCATCTATGAAGACACAATGGAATCGAGGATTAGGATAACCATTGAAATCCAGAAAATGATTCAACATTGGGTATGGTCCAACAAGAAAGTACAGAAGATTGCAAGCAAGGAGGAAATTGAAGCTCTTAATCTCAAACCTTACCTCTCCAAGGACAAATGAATCCCATGGACGTTGCGCTGCAGATCAAATTAGGAAGCTGCTTCAGAGTTAGAGGCAGTCGATTAGGCTCGTCTTTCTTGTATTTGCTCTTTCTAAGTATATTGTTGTATCTCTTACTTTTGGGGCTTCGGTCTAGTCCTCCCCGAACGTGTTCGAATCTTGTTTTATAAATTTGGTAAGGCAGCTCGGACCTTACCCCACTGATTTTGGTGGTTTTTTTTCTGGGCAAATATATATATATATATATATATATATATATATATATATATATATATATATATATATAATATATATATATATATATATATATATATATATATATATATATATATAATATATATATATATATATATATATATATATATAATATATATATATATATATATATATATATATATATATATATATATATATATATATATAGAAAGAAAATGTTATTAAGTGATTCGAATAAAGGTACAAAAGGGGTCACAGTGGATCGCCCCTCTAACAGATGGAGGTAACTGTGCTAATACATTCAATGATCGAAACAAGTTATTTGTGAGAGCGTAACGTGTGAGAGAGTGAGCTGCCGTATTTTCCTCTCTGAAAATATGTCTTGCTAGACCTCTATTTTTTGCCAGCAGCTAATGAATCTCGTTACTAAAAAGGTCCTCCTGTTTATTCTCCGTGATTTGTTTCACCGCATTTTTTGCAACTAAGTGGATGTTGATGGGTTGTGTTGTGATACTAACAGCCCATTTGAGGCCCATTAGTGCAGAAACCAATTCTCCTTCTTCACTGTTTTCTGTTCCTTGGATTATTGCTGACTTTGCTCCAATGAATCTTCCTGTGCCTGTGCGTAGGATTGCTCCGCCACACATAATATCATCTTTCACCGCAACATCTGTACTAAGTATCATCCCTTCCCTTGCGTTTGTCTAGGGGAAGGTGTGAATTGCCGGTAATGAAATGAATGGGATGGACGAGTGAGTGACGCTGATTCTCCTCTTTCCTTTTACAATTGTCCATTCCAGCAACTTTTTCCAGATCATATGGATGATTTGGTTTTTGGTTTTTGATTCGTTGTCATAAGTTCTTATGTTTCTCTCCTTCCAGATTTTGTGCGCTATGATCCCTGGAATCACCTTGTGTTCTGCTTGACTTTGCTGGTCAATACTATTGCTCCTCCACTAGAGCGACTGGTAAGAGCAAATTCCATGTGTTGTAGTTGTCGTGATCTTGAAACTAGATTCAAAGTGTGCCCAGATATTTTTACTGAATCTGCAATCCTTGAGTGTGTGGTTCGCATTGTCTTCATTGTTCCTGCAAAAAAGACATATAGAAGGAAGGTTTTGCCCAAACCGGGTGAGTTGTTTAGGGAAAGGGAGGATGTTGTAGTAGATTTTCCAAAGGAAGATAGAAATAGATGGGATCTGTTTTTTATGCCACACAGATTTTAGGAATGTTTCTGTGGGGTTTTCTCTCTCAGAGCTTCATAGGCTTTCCTGATAATAAAACCAGTGTGGGTGTCCAAGAAGGGTTATTCTCGTAGGAATCAACAATGGTTTTTGCTAAAAGGAGTCTCTTCCAATTAGGAGAATCAGTAGGTTTGCAAGTTGTCTCCAGACCTGCTGGGTATCTGTTGTGCATAAACCTGGCCCAGAGGGAGTTATTGAGAGTATAGCTCCACAACATCTTAAGACCATATGCTTCCTGTAAGGTTTCAAGGTTAGTGAAACCCAGACCTCCTTCCTCTTTTGGGCAGCAAAGGGCAGCCCACTTCTTCCAGTGATAATGATTTTTCCCTTCTTTGTTGCCCCAGAGAAAATTGCTCATCTTAGTGTGAAGGCTGTTGATAACACTCTTGGGGAGTTTAGAAGAGCCAAGGAGATGTAGAGGTATAGAACTAAGGACATGCTTAATTAGAATCATTCTCCCTCCTTGTGATAAGAATTTTTTGTACCAGCCTTTAAGCTTGTTATCAAAGTGGTTGAGCAAATCAGTACAATATTTGAGTCTGTTGATTCCTTTGTGGATTTGGGTTCCCAGGTATTTGAAGGGTAGGGAACCTCTCTTCATGCCCAAGTAATTTCCCATTCTGTTGATTTGTGCCACTTGGGTTTTCTTTGGAGGGTAGAAAAAACTTTTGTGAAGATTTATGGTCTGCCCTAAAGCATCTTCATAAGCTTTTAGGAAATTTGAGAATCTAGCCAAATTTTGAGCTGTTCCTTTAAGAAAGATCAGAAGGTCATCTGCGAAGGCTAGGTGAGAGATGATTTGTGAGTGTCTCCCCATGTTAAAAGGTTCAATCTTTAGAGTGTTGACTCTGTAGTGCAGGCCCCTACTAAATCCTTCAGCTGCCAAAATAAAAAGAAGAGGAGAAAGTGGGTCTCCTTGTTTGAGCCCTCTCTTGGGTTGGAAGGTTTGGAAGGGTAGCCATTTATGTTGATGGAGAGGGTAGTGTCTTTAAGATTATTGAGGATCAGATTGATAAATTTATGATCAAACCCCAGTTTCCCTAGGATGGCTTGTAAATAGTCCCAAGATACCCTATCAAAAGCTTTGGACATATCCAGCTTAATGGCAATATTGCCTCCCCTTGTCTTGTAGTCCAAGTTCTGGATGATCTCCTGGGCAATCAGAATTTGGTCATGGATCTGTCTTCCTTTGACAAAGCCACCCTGTTCCTCAGAGATTAATTTAGGAAGTAAGTCTCTTAATCTCTGAGATATAACTTTAGTATTGACTTTGGCTATGAAATTTGAAAGACAAATAGGCCTGAAATCTTCAAAGGTGATGGGGTTATCATTCTTTGGGATTAGGATAATGGAGCATTCATTTAAACTTTTAGGAGTAGGGATTTCTAGAAAGAATTCCTGAACTGCTTTTACCACATCTTCCTTGATAATATCCCAGCAACTTTTGTAGAATTCTCCAGTGAATCCATCAGGGCCTGTAGCACTTTGGGGGTCCAGATTCCAGATGGCATCTTTGACTTCTTTCTCATTAGGGAGTTGGGTAAGCAGACTATTGTCATCAAAAGTGAGGAGGTTTGGGATGTGTGAGAGGAAATCCTCAGTATTTTCACTGTCCTTTTTAGAGTAGAGTTGCTGGAAATAGAAGTTGGCCTCTTTAAGCAAGTCATCTTTGTCTTGAATCCACTGACCATCCCCAGACCTTATTTTTTGAATCTTTTGAGAAATCCTTCTTTCTTTAACAATAGAATGAAAAAAGGAGGTGTTACAGTCTCCCTCTCTAATCCATTTGATGCTTGCTTTCTGCTTCCAGTAAGTGAACTCATTATTTGTTGCTTGAATAAGAAGTGCTTTTTGATGATGAAGATGGGATCTATTTTCAGTAGAGGGATTTTCATCATAAAGAAGTTCTGCTTCAAGCACTGAGGATTCAAGATCTTTTGTTTTGCTGAAAATATTCCCAAAGACTGTCATGTTCCAAGCATGAAGTTCCTTTCTAAGATTGAACAATTGCCTCCTCCAGAGTATTTGCCCCAGTTTCTGCTTATGAGAGCTTTAAAGGTAGGGTGATTTGGCCAGCAGCTGAGGAATCTGAATGGTCTTGGACCATTAAAGGTGGGATTAGAAGCTTTTACCAAAATATGACAGTGATCTGAAGTTCCTCTAGAAATATGCATGGAGTTAATCTCTTGGAAATTGTCTAGAAAGGTATTGTTAACAAAAACCCTGTCTAGCCTTTTCCACGCCCTGCCCAAGGATCTGATTGCAGTCCATGTAAAGGGGTTGCCTGAGAATGGGGGAAAAATGAGACCACTTTCCATGATGCAGTGATCAAGTTCTTGGATACCTTGCAGATTGGGGGAGCTTTTGCCTTTATAGTGGTCCAAAGAGGTGATGGTGTTGAAATCCCCTCCAAGAATCCAGGCTTGAGTCTCTTTTTTGCTGTGAGCCATGATTGAACCTCAAAGATCTTTTCTTTCTTCAATGGTGTGTTTGCCATATATGTCACTGATGAAGATTTCCAGGTTTGAAATGTGGCAAGTTAGGTGAGCAGTGAGGATTTGATCTGTTTCAAAGTGGTTTATGTAGTTGAAGCAGGTGTCCTTCCACATTAACCAGATTTTGTTGTTGGAAGTGCTGATGGAGTTAGTGAATCCAAGTTCTAGTTGGAACTTGATGATTTTCTTGATGATGGATTTGGGTTCAATGATGAAAGCAAACGATATTTGTGTTGCTGGATGAGGATGGCTAGTCTCTGGAGTTTAGAGGCTATGCCATTAATATTCCAAAATAAGCAATTCATTTAAAAACTGTTTGGGAAAGGACTGCTTGCTGAAAGTTTTTCTTGTAACCTTTTTGAAGTTCTCCTGCTAACTGTGGTGAAAACTTCTTTTTCTTGCAGAATTGAGTGGTTCTGAGGAGATTGAGGATCTTTTGAGATGGGCAAATCTTCATCCGAGAGGTAGCTAACAGAGAACTTGTGGCTGGATTGGTTGAGATGGGAGTCATCTTTTGATTGAAAATTTGTGTGATTCGAAATGTCCTAAATTTCCTTATGAAGAAAGGTTTCAAGTTCAAGGAGTTCTTCTTGAGGGTTTGGGTAACAAGGGGTGGATGAATGTTGGTTTTTTGAGGTGAGAGGTATAAGGACTGTAGGGGGGTGGTTGGAGAAGGGGGTTTCAGTGGGGGAAGGATCAAGAAGGGGGTTGGAATGGGTTGGGTTGTGGGAGTTTGGGCTTTTTTCTGCAGGTTTTGGGGAGGGTTCAGGGAGGGGGTTGGGTTGGATTGTGTTGTGGGTGTTTTGGTTTAATTCGAGTGGGCTAGGGGAATGGGTTAAAGGTTGGGTTGGGTTTTGGATGTGGGTGTTTGAATTTTGTGGGCAAGGGGAATGGGTTAAAGGTTGGGGTAAACAGGGTGATAAGGGGAGTGGGCAGGAAGAGAAGCTGTTTTTGGTTTGTTTGTTTGTTATGAAGTGGTTTGTTGGGAAATGAGGGGGCTGATTGGGAGTCCTGGAGGGGTTATCAGTGTTTGGCAGACTGTGATGATTTTTGTCCTGAATGGTTTGGCTAGTTTGGCTAAGAGAGATGCTAGGGACAGGAGTTTTGTCTGTTTTCTGTTGGAATTGTTTTTTCACAGGTTCCTTCCCTGATCCTTTGGGAATATTCCGGTCAAGAGATCTGGCCTGAGTTTTGGTTTGGGAATCAGCATGTTTGAAGTGTGTACAGGATTCCTTATGCCTGGAGATCCCTTTGCATTCTGGACAGAAAAGAGGAACTTCTTCATAGAACGCTTCTAAAAGCACTGGTTGTTCTCTATTGAGAATGAAGAATTTGTTGGTTTGAGGCTGTGAGATATCCACTTCAACACAGATTCTTGCAATTGAAGGTCTGCCAAAGTTTTCAGTGGTGCTATCAAGTTTGATTGGATTACCAAAGATTCTGGCAATTTGCATCAATGATTCTTTGGCATGGAAGTGAATAGGTAGGTTTTTGATAGAAATCCAAATGGGCATGATAGGTGATTCAACATTGGGATCAAAATTGGGAGTCCATTTCGAGATGAGCATTTTGTAAGCTCCCAGGGACCATTCCCTTCGCTTAAAACAGCGATGGAAATCATCATCGCTGGAGAAGTTTAAGAGAATGTGTGTGGAGTCTATGAGAGTAACAGAAAAGCCAATGAATCCCATTCTTTCCAAAGTGGTTCGAATGAAGTCCAGACTTGGTCGGTTAAAAAAGAAGGTTCCAACAAGGGCTTTAGAGAATTCTCAAAGTCATCGCTAATGTGTTGTTCGAAAATCGGCTTTAGCATCTCATACTGTTTTTGAAGGTCTCCTCCTGCGTGTTCTTCTACTTTATCATCAATTATCATGAGGTCCAGCTCTGATTGCATAGGGTCCCCCAAACTTGATGCTTGCACCTTCAAATTTTGGTTAAACAGCCCGTCAATTAAACATTGCTCTTCCCGGCTCAGTGGCTCCAGTGAAGAGTTCCTTTTAGCTTGTTCTACTCTTGGGAATTCTTCAAGCTGCAGAGGATTAACAATACCTACGTCCTCTACTTCTCTTCCTAACTTATCATTCCCTGAAGCAGTAGCAACATTTCCTTCTGTTCTAGAACCAATGAACTCTTCAATGGCATAAAAAAAAGACCATACCCCCTCTATCCGCAGGAACAAAGAGGGAGGTGTTCCCCTCTCTTCTCGATTCAAGTATCCGAATATAATTACCCTAGCTAATTAAATCCAAAAGAAATGGTGATTTTCCGATGCTTTTCAAATCGGGTTATAGCCCGAGATTTTCTCGGAATTAGTTTGGGGAATAGCTCAAGAATCCAAATTAATCCATCGATGTCAAACCATATATCGTAATTCCTCTTTCCAATTTCACTAATATAGAAGTTCTTGTTAAAATTAGAGTGAAAGAGATTAAAAACCTTGGTTTGAATTCGGAAGGAGTGAGATTGATTGAGACTTTTGTGTTGAATCCCTGGGATGTGGAGATCATACCCTCGTCGGTTCCTTGAATTATGCCAGTAATCTGGATAGCTTCGATGATCCCTCCTTCTTTCCCAAACCTGAAGATTCTCAGATCCATCTCTTCGGTCAGTATATCGTCGTCGATTGCTTCTAGGGGTGAACGGTCGCCAGGGATCGTACTTACGGCGGAAGTAGCGTCTCAGAGATTCCCTATCTAAACCCATCTCATTCTATATATATATATATATATATATATATATATATATATATATATATATATATATATATATATATATATATATATGTATGTATATATATATATATATATATAGATATATATATATATATATAAATGCTTTTAGAGAGAAAAATCCTCAGGCACTACTGCCGGAATTCGTGGCCGGAAAAAGCTTTTCTCAGAAGTTCTTAACACAATTTCTGAAGAAGATAAATTACAAGGTTCGGTTCAAGGTGATTTCAAGGGCTGTCCTTCAGTATCCTTCACACCTGAAGATATTCAGAAGCTTTCCAGGAGATTCACCAATGCTCTGATTGGTACATTTGCTCGAAGGCCAGCTTATGCAATCTTGAAGAACTTCTTGCAGAAGCTTGGTCTGCAGGGGGAATTTTCAATTGGAACACTATCCTTTAATCAGGTTCTTATTAATTTTCAGTATGAAGAAGATTATCAAAGGGTGTTTCTTAGACAAACTTGGTCAGTAGGTAATCAACTTATGGTGGTTACCAAATGGACTACTGATCACACAGAAGGGATTGATTGTCCTGTGGTTCAAGTTTCGGTTAGCTGCCCTAAACTTCCCATCTTTCTTCATGATCAGAGAGCCCTTTCTATATTAGCTTCTGCTTTAGGAAGGCCACTTAAAGTGGATGAAAGCACCCTCAGGTTCTCTAGACCAGAACTGGCTCGTTTTTGTGTGGAAATTGATGTCTCCAAGCCACCCCCTTCTAAGATTCATATCAACCTGGGAGGGAAAGACTTATTTCTCCAACTGGTGTATGAAAATATTCCACATTATTGTTCTTCATGTTCAAAACTGGGTCACTTGAAAGGTCACTGTAGGAATCAAGAGAGGGAACTCAAACAACCAGTCCAAATCAGAGAAAACAAGGGCACAAAGAGATAATTGGAGAAAAGTGGACTGTTATTACCTCCAAAAGAGGTGGGTCTGAAGCTGTTTGGAAAAGAAAACTGGGTCCCTCTTCTGGTCCTGGGGAATGTTCCAATTCATGTGAGGCACAACAACTACAGGACAAGGACAAGGACAAGGAGACCCCAGTGCCAGTAGTACAATGTCCAGCCCCTCCAACTTCAGCTCCCACTTCTGCTCTTTTAGACCCTACACCTCCTCAAGGCCCAGAAGTTGTTCCAGACAGTGAAGGTAATAATATGGCATTGGTTTTGTGGAAACCACTGCCTATAGCTGAATCTAAATTCTCACCACTCCTGCAACTTGAAGAAGAAAATGAAAGTGATGAATCAGATTATGAAGACCTGGGAATTATGTATGATTATCCTTGCAATTCCAAAAGCCTCCCACCAATTACAGAAAAAGTTAAAGAGATCCAGCTCAATACCTCAATTAAATCCAGGCTTAGATCAGCCAATAAGAGCTCAAATCACTCAGTTTCCCAATGAATGCTCTTTTTTGGAATGTTTGTGGTATCAAGTCTTCCCTCAATAGACTTATACTTCTCAAGAAATGCTATAATTTCATTTTCCTAGCTGTCTTTGAACCTATTGTGGAGGAAAAAAAACTGGACTTTTACAAACTCAAGCTTGGCTTCAATCATGGATTTTCAAGTCAATTTAACAAATGTTGGATCTTCTGGGATAGTGATAAACTCAGTTTATCTCAGGTACAAGAAGGTGAACAAGTTACTACCTGCCTTTTCAATTTTGTGGAAACTAAAGCCCCTATATTTATCAGCTCAGTTTATGGAAAACACAACAGAATAGGCAGACTCAATCTCTGGGAATCTCTCATTGATCACAACCCTGAAGCTAAACCTTGGATGGTGGGAGGGGATTTCAACACAGTTACCTCCTACACTGAGCATCAAGGTAATAGCTCTCCTTGTAGCAGAAGTATGGAGGATTTTAGAGATTTTATACTCAGCTGCAATTTACTAGAACCCACCATCAAAGGCAGCTTCTTCACCTGGATGGGTTTTAGATCTAAAGGGAGGGTCTTACGTAGGCTTGACAGGATCCTTATCAATCAAGAATGCTTGAACAGTTTTAGTGATATTTATCTTCATCACCTTAGCAAGACCTCCTCTGATCACAAAGCCCTACTTTTGGAGTGCATTAACTCTACTTATAAAGGACCCAAACCTTTCAGATTCATTAATTCTTGGACTTTGTATGATAGTTTTTATCTAATGGTAAAAAATTATTGGAACTCTATCTCTAATGGTAGAGGATTGAGGGGTCTAGCCAACAAGCTCAAGGGTCTTAAATTCTGCATTAAGGAATGGAATGCTAACCATTTTGGCAATATTTTTACTAAAGTCAAGGAGGCAGAAGATGCAGCTATTAAAACACAGGAAAGGTTTGAATCATGCAACACAGATGATAACAGAGAGGCATTTCATCTAGCAAATGCAAACCTTCTCAAGGCATGCAAAACTGAAGAAAACTACTCGGCACAAAAGGCAAATATCAAGTGGCTAGCTAGTGGTGATGCTTCAACCAAATATTTTCACTCTCTTGTTAAAGGAAAAAGAAGGCAAGCTAGCATCAGAGAACTTAAAGACCATTCAGGGAAGGTGCTGCTAGATCCAGACCTTATTGCTAATTACATTTCCAATCATTATGAAGCTACATTCACTGAGGACTATATTGGGAATCTGGGGGACATCATTGCTAACATTCCAACTGTTATTAATGACCTAGATAACCAGTGTATCACTACTCTCCCTCTCGAAGAAGAAATCAAAGCAGCAATATGGCAACTCAATCCCAACAGCTCTGCAGGTCCTGATGGTTACAATGGAGAATTTTTCAGACACTTTTGGGATATCATCAAGGCAGACCTTATCAGTGCCACTCATGAATACTTTCAAGGCATCCCCATTCCCATGGCTTTTGGAAGTACTAATATCACTCTTATTCCCAAAGTGGAGGGAGCTAGAGCAATTGGTGACTACAGACCTATTGCTCTATCTACCTTTTTTAGTAAGATGCTGTCCAGGATTGTGGCTAACAGACTTGGCCCTATGCTTAATAAAATAATCTCTCCTGAGCAAGCTGGTTTTCAAAAAGGGAAAGGTATTGAGGAGCATATCCTTCTAACCAATGAACTGATGCACAACCTAGACTCTAAGGTTAGGGGAGGTAATGTTATGATCAAGCTGGACATGGCCAAAGCCTTTGACAAGATCTCCTGGAACTACCTTCGGGCCATCCTTGAAGCTTTTGGGTTTAATGAACAAAGCATCTCTCTCCTTCTCCAAAACTTAAGGGCAACTTACATGTCTGTTTTAGTGAATGGGAAACCCAATGGGTTCTTTAAAATCAAGAGGGGAGTCAAGCAAGGTGATCCTCTTTCCCCTCTCTTGTTTATTATAGGATCTGAGGGTTTTGCTAGAAGCTTAAATCATGCCATCAATTCTGGTTACATCTCCCCTTACAAGGTGGGAAAGAATAGAGTGGTATCCCATCTTGCTTTTGCAGATGATCTTATTATCTTTCTTAAGGGAGACCTTAGGAATATCCTAAGATTCAGACACCTTCTGGATAGCTATCTTAAGGCTTCAGGACAGGAGGTTAATAAAAAGAAAAGCAGGATTTTCTGCAAGAAAGGGAGCAGAGGTTTATATACTAGCAAGCTGGAAGATACTTTAGGGTTTAAGGTGGGAAACCCTCCTTTCAAATACTTGGGTTCTACTATCACTCAGGGTAAACTCAAAAAACTCACTGTGATCATATTCTTCACCATTTTGATGCTTATATCAACAATTGGTATAGTAAAGAGCTTAACCCTATGAGTAGACTCATTCTTATCAAGCATGTCCTAAGTGCAAATCCTATGCATACCCTTGCTGTCCAAGATCTTCCTAAATCCATTATTAGGACCATACATGGCAAACTGGCTAACTTCTTCTGGGGGAGCAAGCAAGGAAGGAACCATTACCATTGGGCCAAATGCGACACATTAACTAGACCCACTGGAGAGGGAGGTCTGGGGATCAGGAACTTGGAAGATATTCAGAAAGCCTCAGCTTTAAAACTTTGGTGGAAGTCTCTTACAGGGAATTCTCTCTGGGCCAGATTTATGAAGAACAAATATGCAAGGGAAGGAACTTTTGAGGCTAAGATTTATGACTCTGCTTCTTGGAAAAGAATCTGTAGAATCTCTCCTATCGGTCTACAATTCACTACAATTACCAACCAGAATGTTTGCTGGGTCAATGGTAATTTCTCCTTCAAAAAAGCATATTGGGCTGTTAGAGGATCTCAAGGCCATTTTGACCAAGTGGAGCAAGGATGATTTTGGTAATATCTTCCATCAACTTAAGGAGGCAGAATCTCGAGCTAGTAGGGCCCAAGACCATTTCGAGGCGAACCCAAACCCTGAATCCTTGGTTGAATTCAATAAGTCCAATGCTGAACTTCTCTTGCTCTCCAAAAGAGAAATTGATTTTTGGAGGCAAAAGTCTTGCATCAGGTGGTTAAAAGAGGGGGATGCTAGTACAAAATTCTTCCATAATGTGGTCATAAATAGGCGCCAGAAGCTTAGGATCTCTTCTCTTAAGGATGACCATGGTAGGACTATTGAGGAGGCCAGCAACATTGCGTTGCATGCAATAGATTACTACACCAATATCTACTCAGATGAACCAATCAGTATTGATCCGCAGCTGCTTTCATACATTCTCAATATCATTAATGGAGAGGATAACTTAATGCTTTGTGCGGTTCCACAAGAGGAGGAAATAAGGGGGGCCATTTGGGACCTCAACTCTCATAGTTGCACCAGGCCCGGATGGATACAATGGGACCTTCTTCAAAACCTACTGGCACATCCTCCATGATGAAGTGACTAGAGCAACCCAAGAATTTTTCTTGGGTCTGCCCATCCCTAAATCCTTTGGGGCGACTCTCCTCACTCTGATTCCTAAGGTGGACAACCCTAAATCTCTGGGAGACTACAGGCCGATCTCATTATCCACATTCCTCTCCAAAGTCAATACTAAAATCCTTGCAAATAGACTAGGTTCACTCCTTCAAAAACTCATCAGTTCCGAGAAAAGTGGGTTTCAAGCAGGTAAAAGAGTGGAAGAAAACATCCTCCTCACCCAGGAGATGATCCACTGCCTTGACAACACCTCTGGAAGCGCCAACATTGCTATCAAAGTGGACTTTGCCAAAGCTTTTGACAGAATTTCATGGCAATTCTTAGAGGTTACTCTAAGCTCTTTTGGTTTCTCCTCCCAGTCATGCTACCTTCTTTTATCCACACTCAAGGCTACCCACTTCTCCATCCTCATTAATGGAACTCCACATGGGTTTTTCAAAATGAAGAGAGGGGTTAAGCAAGGGGATCCCCTATCGCCCCTCCTCTTTATCCTTGGAAATGAAGGCCTAAGTAGACTTATTAAGGGGAAGGTTGAGGAGGGTTCCTTAAAAGTCATTCATACAGAGAGAAACCATCCCCCCTCCCACCTTGCATATGCGGATGACATAATTTTCTTCCTTAGTGGTCATTTCAGAAACTTCCTCAGGTTCAAAGGGCTGCTGGATCGTTTCCTCCAATCATCTGGACATCTTATCAACCTCAACAAAAGCCATTTCTACACAGGTCCGAGAGTGAAGCCAGAAATCAAAGCTAATATGCAAAGAGCACTTCATATGAGAGAGGGCAAGTTACTTTTCACCTACTTAGGGGCAACCATTGGAAAAGGGAAAGTTAAGAAGGAAGATTGTAAGAAAATTGTCCAACATTTTGATGTCTACCTTAATACCTGGCATAGCAAGGTGCTCAACCAAATGGGGCGTTTAATCCTAATTAAGCATGTTCTCAGTTCAATACCCTTACACATTGTTGCTGTCCAGCAAATGCCTAAATCTATCCACAACATTTTGAACAAAAAGATGCAGAACTTTCTATGGGGATACAAAAATGGGAAGCCTAAATATCATTGGATATCCTGGAGAGGCTTATGCTACCCAAAACATGAAGGAGGTCTAGGCATTAGACACCTGGAAGATGTAGAAGCAGCTTACTCAACCAAACTTTGGTGGAAGATTAGAAACTCACAAGGCCTTTGGGGGGAATACATGAGGAGAAGATACAGGCCGGATTCTTTTCAAGAACATCCTACAGACACGCTTACTTGGAAAAGGGCTGCAAGGATCCATAACTAGGCCTTACAACATGTCCAGGAAGTGGATGAAACCGACACCTGGGAGGGTGAGCCCTTCACCACCAAGTTGGCATACCACGCCTGGAGGGATTCTAAGCCTATCTTTCTTGCCCATAAGATGATTTGGAACAAGCTTCAGATCCCAAAGATCAGCCTCTTCATGTGGAAAGCTTTCAATAATATACTCCCCTTCCCGGAAACCTTATCCAGGTTTAACCTTGCCCTTCCTTCCCAATGCAGCTTCTGTCTCAACGGCCCACAGGACCTCAACCATACCCTCTTCCAGTGTCAAATGTCCTTCAGAATTTGGAGGTTCTTCTCAGCTCTATTTGATGGTCCCATTCCTAGTAGGGAAGATACCCTACACGATACCTGCATGAAATGGTGGATTAGCACGCCAAGGAACAAGCTGCAGGATAAAATCACCTCGGTCCTCCCCGGCTTCATTTCATGGGGAATACGGAAGGCTCACAACGAAGTGAAATACACGGGGAAAGCCTTCAAAGAAGGGACTACTATCGCAACAATCATGAAGACGATACAACAATGGATATGGATTCACAAAGGCAAGAAATGGATGCATATGGATGAAATGTTGAAGTCCTTGAGTTTTCATTTGCACTTTAATAGAAATAACTCTCAATGCTTTTCTGTCTTGTAATCTTAACTAGTGGGACGAATGCTTCTCCCACATTGCTGTAAACATCCTTTGATTATTATCAATATAAATTCCGTATTTATAATATATATATATATATATATATATATATATATATATATATATATATATATATATATATATATATATATATATATATATATATATATATATATATATATATATATATATATATATAATATATATATATATATATATATATATATATATATATATATATATATATATATATATATATATATATATATATATATATATATATATATATATATATATATATATATATATATATATATATATATATATATATATATATGTACACACACACACACACACACATACATATACATATACATACATCCATACATACATATACTACTCGGTATATAGTTTAATTTGATTTTTAAAATTTGGTAACACATGCTCCTATAGATTTGATTTTTAAAATCCCTCGAGATACATGTTCGAATTCAATATCCGACAAAAATAAACGGATAGAGATAAGCACACCCATATAAAGTCCGTTTACATCTCTGCCTAGTTTTACTTAGTTCCAATTTATCCTTCTAATTTATTCTTGTAGAGTCCGTATACCGTACATCCGGCTGTACCTAAAATTAGGTACAGCCGTCCCACTTAACCATTAAAACGCAAGCCTATTTACGGATCAGGCCCAAAATTTTCATTTGCCTATACCCACGATTTCCAAATCATCCCCCACCATCAAAATTCAAATTCATTCTCTTGAATCGAAGCGTTACCTGCACAACATCACTGCGCTCGAAGCTAGTCTGCGGCACAACATCACTGCGCTCGGAGGAAGATGACCATGCAGAAGGAAGAAATTGCAGAAGCTTCTTCTTCGTTGAGGTATGAGATTTTTACTTTTATTATTGTTAAATATCCTATCTAAATTCCAAATTTATCAAATCTTAATCGGAAAGATGTCAAACCCTAATTGGAACATTTTTAAACCAAAATCGTGTTGAGCTTCAAAGCAATTTCATCTGCTATTATACTAATTCTCGCATTGAAGTGCAAGCTACCAAAATCGTACACACTTATACTCATTCTCATATAGAATGGTACTCGTTTGTAATCTGGAGAGTTGTTAAGTTCATTCTCGTAAGGGCCATAGAAAATGTCACATAACATGTCCATTCAAGTAACTGATTTAATTATTTCCATTCTAGATGTGTCATAACACATTGGCATGTATACTGGTACTCATTTTTATGGGTCCAGTACTTCTGCTTATGATAGATAGTAAAGTTCATCCATATAGGGATTGTAATATAATCATTGTCCTGTTTGGTAGAACACATTATGATTTATAATCATACTCATTTATACTCTCTATAATTTGGTGTGATTTTGATTCAAGTAATGGATTGAATTATGTCCATTCTTGTATGTGTTATCAGTGACTATAATCTATAATGGTCCTCATTTGTAGTCCACACAGTAGGTGCATGTTATGTTTGTTATAGTAAAGCTCATTCATATTGGGATTTGTAATATGATCATTCTAATATGTTCGAGTGTACATTATGACTTATTCTGGTACTCAATTATACTCTAAATACTTAATATGATCAGTCTCATTCTGTATAGACAACGTAAAGCCCAAGGTTATTATTTTTATGTGTGGTAGGAATATGATCATTCTCATAACTGCTGGTATTCATTCTGTTACAGAATAGTACTTAGTTATTGAACTATGTAGCTAAAAATCTTATTGAAATGTGCTTGAAAATTATGTAGTAAAAAAGCCATCACGGAAATCCCTGTACTACGTGAAGAACAAAGTGTTTTTACTAACGTAAATCTGAGGAAAAGGAAAGGGACTGAGAAGGAACCAATGTTTGGGAGAAAAATGCAACTGAGAAAGAGAAAGAAAGGGATACTGGGAGAAAATGCTGAGCAGGAAAAGAATCAAGCTCAAGAAAATCCAATTTCACAAGAAGATGAAATGCCGAGCATTGAAAATATTGACCAATTAAACGGTGAGAAGGTTTTGGTAGCAGAAGTTGAGCTCGAAGGAAACACTGATCAAAGGACTTCGAGAGATGAGCTAAACACTGACCAAGAAATTGGTGAAGATGAAGTAAACACTGAACAAGAGTGTAGTGAAGAGGAAGAATGTGCTAGGAAGAAGAAAAGTGCAACAGTGGAAAGAAAAGGTAAGATGCAATACAAAGAGAGAGAGAAAAATATACAAAGAAAGAGAAAGAAGCGGATGCTGGGAGAAGAAGGAGAACTGAATAAGATTGGTGTGAAGTCCATAAAGACAAGGATGGCACCGAAAACAATAACTGAACTGTTAAAAGATCTGAGTGAAGAACAAAAAGAGGATGTTAGGGAAATGGGGTTTTGTAGGTTGTTACAGTTGGATATCACGCATCTTCCTCTGCAGTTAGGTTACTGGCTGGTGGAAAGCTTTGATACCAGAAGTGTTTCGCTGAAGTTGCCAAGTAAAAAAGAGATTCACATTGATGAGACTTCCATTCATAGCACCATCGGATTTCCAATGGGAGGAGAAAGTGTGATGAAAAAGAATAGAGAGAAATCTGAAGAAGCAAGAGAAGTGATGAGAGCTTGGAATTTACAATTTGCAGTTCAGAAAGGGACAATTAGAATAGCAGATGTGAGAAAAAGTGTTGAAGAGAACAAGGGAGGAGGAGAAATGTTCAAAAGGAATTTAATCGTATTGATTGTCAGTTTTCTAATTGAAGGGAAGCAGAATTGTTGAGCAGCACATAAAATTGTGAATGCTTTGGTAAACGTGTCTGAAATAAAAAACATTAACTGGTGTTCATATACCTTGGAGAGTTTGATAGAGGCAACAGATTATTGGAAAGCCTACAAAAGCAGATTCTTTGGAGGGCCATTGCTGTTTTTAATTGTAAGTTCTAAATTTTTTATTTGTTTTCTGAAATGTTTATATATTTTGTGTGTTGTATTAACACATTTATTTGATGAAATGATGATCAGGTTTTCTATGTTGACAATGTCATTTTCAAAAGCAGAAGAGTTCAAAGGCAGTTCCCCTCTTTCGTTGGGTGGAACGCAAGACTACTGTGGGAACGAGAAAGGGCTGAAAAAAAAGCAGAGGATTTGGTTACGGGTACATCGATGTGCCCAATGTTGAAAAGATTGAACTGACAAGTCCAAATCTCAACAAAGAAAGTCAGACAAACCAAAGTGATGGTGGAAATCAAGATGAATTACATGTTCAGAAAGAAAAAATGGTAAGGTTATAGTACTATTCATTTCCTCAAAAATATTAATATGTGACCATGGTAAAAATGCTGTAAAATGCAATTTATTGCAGGATGTTATAAAAGCATTTGCTTCAGCCTTAAAGAATTTGGCAGAAGCAATATCTACATTTGATGAGAAGCTTCAAGCAGCTGTTCAAGTGTTGCCAGATGATGAAGCAATGAAAATGCTGGTAGAGAGGGTTTCTAATCTGCTGGATGGTTATTCAAAAGAGAATGTGCAAGAAGAAGAGAAAGAAAGCACAAGAGAAGGAGAAAAGGAATGGACTTTTAGTCAAGATGATGAATATTGGAAAAGTGAAGAAGTGATGAAGGCTATTGATGCTATAGAAAAAGCACAAAAAAGGCAACAAGAGAGAGCACAGTATGATGGGCCAACCTTTAGGCTACTTTCACAAGAAAGCCCAGAGAGACGTGATAATAAGATGGTTCATGATTGGGGGTGGCAGCTAATGTGGGAGGTGTGATAGAAGAAAATATTGAGTTGGAAGCAAATGTGGGAGATGGGGGACAAGTGGCAGAAGCTATGGAAGCTGTGGGAGATGTAGAACATGTGACAGAACCTACACACACAGAGAATGGAGAGTTGCAAGCAGATGTCGGAGGTGCAGGAGATGTGGTAGATGTGGCCAATGTAAAAAAAGGTCCAAGTGAAGACCAGATTCTTGACATGGCAGTGGTAATAAACAATAGAGAAGCTGAGCTGAATAAAAAAGGCAATCAAGATGAATGTCGAGAAAGAATTGCAGAAAGACAAAAGGGTAGAAAGAGAGATGTTGCACTTTCAGCTACACTAAGGTCGCCATTCATGAATAGAATTGTAGGCATAAGGTCTACCTTGACAATTGAAGAGAGAATGGTGGAAGCGTTCACATTTTCTGTAGACAGTGATGAGTAAGTTATTTCAATTAATTATGTGCATACTACTATTTTTTAGTGTAGCACTCATTCTGGTATCTCTTAATGTTCATTAATCTTTACAGGAAAACTCATTCTGGTATTTTCTGGTGATGAATTTGAACTCATTCTTGATGACATGGAATACTTATGATTTCTTATTTGTATCAGTAATGTGCTATACAAGGAAGGTGATAGAGCAATCAAGAAAGGGCACTTCCAAAGCTTGAAACTGAACTCAGCGGTTTCTTTTGAAGTCATAGATTTGTGGACTAATATTCTGAACCACAAAGAGAAGTTCAAAAGTAATGACTTATCAGCCAGAGTGTTCTTCCCAACGAAAATTTGTGTATGTTAAAATAAAATCACAAGCAGTAGAGTAGTTTTCCTAAATAAATATAATGACTTTTTAAGTTCAAATTTGCAGGATGTGCTGGATTACAATGTTGGAAGTTCAGCAACAACACGAAACAAAAACTTTGTGGAGAGTATGGAGAAAATGTGTCCAATGTCAATAAACAGGGTGAGGAGTACAGATAAGTTTTTCTTCTCAGCAAAGCTGACAGACCATGTCTACTTAATGTGTTTTGACTTGAAAAATATGAAGTTTCTCATAATTGACATTAAAGAGACTACAGTTGCAATAGGTGTAAGATATATATTCCATCCAAACCACTTGGTAAGATTTGTTTAAGAAATGCTCCATTAAAGTCTTTTTTTTAAACATTATTTAAATAACATTACTTCCTATTTTTTTATATGTCCATTGTAGAGAAGTGCCTTTGTAAAGTGGCTTAAGGAAAAAAAGATCCAAGAGCAAGGGAAGTACAGAAGCTGAAACCAGAGTGCTTAGATGTGGGACTGAATGTAATGAAAAGTCGTACAGACTCAGGAGTGTTTGCTATGGGATTCATGGAGACATATAAAGGGGAAGCAAAATGGGATTGTGGGCTTGAAAACATAAATGTAAGTACTGGTAGATTTCTTGGTAACACAAATATTACTCTATACATGAAAATTTTAAAAATGAATGGTTTAAAATTGGGAAAATTGTAGGAAAAGCTGATGCAAAAGTTGAGGACAAGATACTTGAATGAGATGCTGACATTTGAAAAGAATGAGATGAAGGAGGAAGTGGTGAAGAAAATCAAATCTGGACTAATTGCTCAAAGGGAAATCAAGAAAGCAGCTAAGGGGAAATAGGAGGAAAAAGACAAATGTTGAAACCTGATGCTGAAGAATATGATGAAGACAAATTTTTTGTGTGTGGTTATATTAGTACTATGGATAACTGAATTTAATTTTGATGAAAACTTATGTGGTTATATTAGTGTTATGGTTATATTGCTGTTATGAAAACTGATGTGGTTACCAGATGATATGTACTTTTGGGTTTGAGAAATGTATATTACTTATTACTTTCAGCAGTGGTTCTTTTTGTTTGAAATTGAGTCGGGTACGATGATGTTGCTGAATGGAAAGTTCATACACACACACACACACACACACACACACACACACACACGCACACACACACACACACATACATACATACATACATACATACATACATACATACATACATACATACATATATATATATATATATATATGTGTGTGTGTGTGTGTGTGTGTGTGTGTGTGTGTGTGTGTGTGTGTGTGTGTGTGTTCAGACTCGCCTAACATTTCAAAGGTCAAGCGGGGTATCCTAGAAACACTAAGAGACTGGAGTTGGAAGAAGAGGAGGAAAAAATGGATGATCTTGGATAACAATCTCACTAACCTGGGCTTTAACCTGTTCTTTCTGTCTGGGAAGGAGATTCAAGGCGGAAGGATTCCACTTCTGCGATCGGTTGGGTTACAGATTTAGATGGCAGGTAGTCTCGAAGAGAAGGGGGAGAAGGTGATCTGCGTGAGATGTAATTGAGGGTGTTTGTCGGTCAGACTCTAAGGTTGACCTTCTTGTTTGTCTTTTGACTTTCTTTTTTGTTTTACTTTCGGGGCTTCGGTCTAGTCCTCCCCGGACGTGTATTAATTGTGTTCTCTAATAAATTGGTAAGGGTTGTTAGACAAAAGTGCAACTCTAGAGGGGGGGTGAATAGAGTTGTTTTCAAGAATGTACGTTTTTCGTAAAAATTATCGCAGGAAAAAGTAAGGAGAGTAAGGGAAAGAAAAACACCGGGATTTATACTGGTTCACCACCTCGTGGCTAGTCCAGTCCTCCGAGAGACTCTCTCGAAAGTCCTACTATTCTTCAAGCTTCAATGGGTGCTTGAAAAACCGGTACAACTTGAGAACTTGAATCACACAAGCCTCACTTTCTTACAACAACAAGACTTGAGTCACACAAGTCTTAAGAACAACACTCAAATGAAATTGAGTTTACAACACAAGAATGAAAGCTCACACAATTGAGCAAAGTAGTGTTGAAAGATTTAAGCTCTATGGATGACAACTTCTATAGCACTCAAAGAAAAAATATTTCTAACTCTCAAAAATAATATTTTGATGAGGAAGATGAAGCAAAGGATGAATAGCTCAAAGAAATATATTGGAGTGCAAGAGGTATATGGAAATGAAGGAGAATGAGGGATTAAATAGGCTGAGGAAAATAAAGCCGTTGAAGAAAGCTGATGTTCAAGAGAATTAATCGATTAAATTAGGAATTTTAATCGATTAAAGTGTACAGAAACGAAGGCTGAATAATAATCGATTAAATTAAGGCAAATAATCGATTAATAGGCTCTGTCCGAACTAATCGATTAATTGCTGAGAAATAATCGATTATTGTTCAAAAATGAGCAGCCTGCTAAAAAGCTTAAAAATCGATTAAAATGGAGCAAATAATCGATTAGGAGGCTCTGTCCAAGCTAATCGATTATTTTAAGAGAAAAAATCGATTAAGAATTCAAACCTGAGAAATTGCGCTGGATCTAATCGATTATTTTAGAGTAAATAATCGATTAACATGAAAATAATGCGCAAACACAAAGGGCCCAAGCCAAGTGCGATTGGAAGCATCTTGGCTTCTAACTCGTTGTTTGAGACAACGAGAATAAGAAAAACGCTCCTACTATTAAATTCTCCCTTATTCAATGAATTTGAGTAGGGGAGAAAAAAAAGAGAGTCCAAAAATTATTTTGTGTGTCAAACAATACACGAGAAAATATTTAAAGTATATTTTTCTCACCAAGGGAAATTGTATAACTTTAAAAATTGATGTTTTTAAAAGAAATTTTAACACACTCATTTTGAAACTCACTCACTAAAATATTTTGGACAGAGTAAAAAAAATGATTTTTCAACTGACTCAAAAATAATTTTTATCCCTCAGAAATTAAATTGTTTTGTGCAAAAGATATTGTCATCCTTACAAAAAAATCCTAGACTCAATAAAAATTAAAAAGTCTTCGGAGTCTTCACATCACTTCAAAAAACTGCGTTGGGGGACCGTTGATTTTTATCCCGTAACTTTCTTGATACACCTCTTTTCTTTTCTCGGTACAAAAATTGAATTTTCGATCATCGTTTGAATTTCATCATCCTGTTTGTCATTTATCAAAACAAAAATATTCCAGAGAAAATAATAAAGGGGTTTGAACTCATGTCCAACAAGGGTGGCCTGGACCTTACCCCACTGATTTTGGTGGTTATTTTCGGGTAAAATATATATATATATATATATATATATATATATATATATATATATATATATATAATATATATATATATATATATATTATATTATATATATATATATATATATATATATATTATATATATATATATATATATATATATATATATATATATTATATATATTATAATATATATATATATATATATATATAATATATATATATATATATATATTATATATATATATATATATTCAGTGTTTTGTGCGCTAGTACTCATTCTAATGTGTCAAGGTACACAATGTGAGTACATAATGTGTCAAATCTGTAAAAAACACACGAGAAAGAATGTGAATAGCCTAATCTATGGCTTTGTGAGTCATACTTCTGACGATTTAGGCAAGGTACATCTCTGAGGTCCACGTGCTTACCCAACTGTTAGAATAAGAGACTAACGCTAGAGGGGGGTGAATAGCGTTTGATCAAAAATCGCAGGAATAAAAAATGAATAAACGAGAAGTAAAGAAAAGAGTAAGAGGCACACCGATTTTACCCTGGTTCACCACAACTTTTGGCTAATCCAGCCTCCCGAGAGACTCTCTCGAGCTACACTACTACCTCGTTAAGCTTAACGGTGCTTAACAAACCCGTACAACTTGAGAATTCGAGTCACACGAACCTCAACGAACCTTCGAAGGAAACAACCCTTCCTTCGAACAACAAGAGAAATACCTTCTCTTGTCAAGTGTTTAAGAACACTAAAACACTCAAGAACATTACTCTCTTTTAGAGTGGATAATGAGTAAACTAAGAACGCTCAAGAACACAACACAAGCTTCACAAAAAAAATGGCTCTCAAAAGCTATGAATAATTGAAGAATGATTTGCAATGAAAGAGTAGGAGTTGTGAAGTAATGTCTTTTTGTAAAACAGACCCAAACACCCCATTTTATAGTAGAAAAATAGGCTCCAACGGACAAAAGTATTTAAGGGGTGATTGGCACAATTTGTGGGATTTGATAAAATTTGGATCTGCTGAAATTCACCTAGACAGCACTGTCCTAGGCCTGGACATCGCTATTCTATGCTTGCGTTTTGAAAAATGGGAAGCAACGGTCATGCCAACAGCGATGTCTAAATTCCCTACATCGCTGTTTTGGCTGTTGACTTCCAAACAAGGAAAGTTTTAGCCTTAAATTTCTTCCAACGGTCAGGTCTCTACATCGATGTTCCATAATAGAACATCGCTGTTTAGGTCTGCCTTTGAAGATGGAAGTTTGGCCTGACAGCGCTGTTGCTGGGTCAACATCGCTGTCCAAAAACTTTCTGCCAATGCACTATATTTTTAGCTTAGGTCGAACAGCGATGTAGGAATCCTACATCGCTGTTCCATAAGTTTCTGGAATTCCAACCTTGGCTCAACAGCAATGTCTAATGTCCAACATCGCTATTGGAGGACTTAACGCCAAACCATGTTTTTAGCTACCCAGGCCAGACAGCGCTGTTGATTACCTCAACATCGTTGTTGGGCTAGTTTAGCCAGACCCATGGTTGGTTTAGTCACGCCGTTAGCCAATGTCCAAAACGCAAGTTCTCCAAAATAAAAACCAAGTTTAGAAAACATTTGCTTATTGCATTTTGCTAAGAAATCAAGTGAAACATCTGAAAAACCACGTCATTTAGTTGAAAACCACAGCTAGCCAAGTTCGCGCCGTTTCGCATGGTTTTCAATAAACGACCAAAAACGGAAGATGGTTTTTGAGGCGTTTTTGTTCGAGAACTATTTAAATGTTCCCAGTAGTAAAAACCAGTCATGAAAAGTTGAAAACCACTTGGTTGGTTCGGACGCCAAAAACCAATGCCGAAAACCGAGAGCCGAACGCCGGTTTCTGAAAACCGAATGCCGGATGGCTTGGTTTTTGGTCTGGGCGAACTCCAAGTGTTTTTGGGTAGATTAAAACTTATGAAAAACATTTTTGAGTTTGTAAAAAGAGTTTTGATGAAATGAGCCTAGAGAGCCAAGTTTTGAAAGTTTGTGCCGGTCTTGATCACATTAAGACCGACTCAATACAAATCTAATTCTTCGTTCTTGATTCTGGATTCTTGGTTCTCAAACCATCATTCCATGTTCCTTCGCCTTGGTTTTTGTTCTCTTTAGCCTTGTTATGTCACGGCGGTTTGGCATTATCAAAACCTGTCATAGAAACGAACACAGTTTAGTACGACGTAGGCGTAAACTTGTGTTCCAACAAATTCCCCCTTTTTGATAATGGCAAACAAGACGGGGATATACATACTAGGGATATTTGTTCTTGAAAAGGGTTGTGAAAAAAAAATTCCCCCTTAGTTTGTGCTTTAAAAAAATTTAGTTGGATTAAAATCAAACGGTCTCGTTTATAGAGGCGTTCCCCCTTAGTATATGCATAGCCCTTTTCTTCCCCCTTTTGACATTAACAAAAAGATAAAAGAGAATTTTATTTATTAAAGGAAATAGCGGAGTACAACGGAAGCATTAAAAAAGAAGATAATTAAGGTAAAAGAGATAGAAATTCTAGGGGCGGCCTAGTCTTCGTCTTCGGTTTCCTCCTCGTCGTCGTCAACGTCCATCTCATCACCGTCAACGGCGTCATCGAACTCGTCCTCGTCCGGGGAGCTTGACGGGGCGTAGGAGCCATCCTCTTCGTCCTCGTCACCGTACACTTGCCCAAAGAACGTGCCATGGTACGGTGGGGGGACGTAGTTAACGCGTTGGAAGTATGCGTTCATGGCGTGCCCTTGGCGTTGAACAGCCTCGTCGAGCCGCTCAAGGTAGCCATCCATCCCGTCAACTTTGAAGTGAAGCCGGTTGAGGGAGTCGGCGATGGAAGCAAGGTTGGCCCGGGCCTGGGCTTCGGCTGGGCCAGCAGCAGAACGGCGCCGTTGCACGGCAGTGGCAGGTCCGGCGTTGTCCGACCGCTTCTTGAAGGTTTGGGTGCTGACCGCCCAAATCTTCGTGGCCTTTGTGAGTGGGCCAACGGTGGTGGTCACCTTGAACCGTTCAAGGATGTCCATCACCACGAACGGGTACGGGAGGAGGTGGTTGTGGTCGGTGGACGCGGCAATCGTCATGTTGATCATGACAAACTTTGCCCAATTGATTGGGGCCGAGTGCATGATCGCATGGATGAGCTTTTGATCTTCACCGGACATGATGGTGTGGCCGTGCTTCCTGGGTTTGATGATCTGGGAGACGATGTAGAGAAGAAGACAGCTATCGGGGTTAGCGGAGTGGATGGTGGGGCGGCCCTAGGCATGGCGGATGAGCTCGGTGATGGCAAGCTCGTTGAGGATAAGCCCCTCGTTGTTGAGCACCCAGTCCTCTCCGCCATAGTGAGACACATCGTCGCCTTGGAAGGGGAGGCCGGCGATGCGCCCAAGCTGCTCCACGGTGAGCTCAATCGGCGTGCTCTTGACAAGCGAGTAGAGCACGTCGTCCTCACGCCGGAGGTTGGAGTAGAAGGCCCGAATCAGCGTCGGGTTGATCTCTTTACGCGCCCGGGAGACGAACGGCCAAAGGCCGGCTTGATGAAGCTGTGCGTCAAGGTCGTCGTAGCCCTGCAGCTCAGGGTAGCGCTCCGGGATGATCCGTGGGGGAGCCACAACCCGTTTAGAGAAAAAGGTGAGGAAACGGGTGCGCTCCTCCTCGGAATCAAACCAAAGGTATGACCCGTCGCCATAGTAGAGGCGCTCCTCGGAGGATGATGTAGGCGCCCGGGATTTGGACTTTGATTTCCCAGAAGTGCCTGCCCTGCTCTTGTCTTTGCCCATAGTGAAGAAATCTCAAAAAAAATTAGAGTAGAGAGGATGAAATATGTGAAGATATTGAAGGAATATGTGTTTGTGTGTGTAAAAGTGAGGTGAGGGGGTCCCAATTTATAGAAAAGGTGGTCTCCAACGTCCAGATTTTCAAAAATATGGCTGTTGGAGAAATTAATGCTGCTGCCAACGGATATTTTTTTTGAAAAATTTGACCTGAACAGCGATGTTCTATAGGCGACATCGCTGTTGAGACAGCGCTGGTAGAATGCCGAACAGCGCTGTTGTGCGTTAAGTTTTTTTTAAAAAATAAGTGTCAAAGGGACAGCGATGTTGAATCCCCTACAGCGATGTTCCAAAAGTTTCTGGAATTGAATAAGGGTTTGAACCCATTAGAACAGCGCTGTTGGGTTTCTCTACATCGCTGTTTTGCGATAGAGGAAAAAAAATTTGTAAAAGTGGACATCGATGTTGAAGGTAAGACATCGCTGTTAAAAAGTTTCTGGTTTTGGTTGGAAACAAGGTGTTTTGGGTAGACAGCGATGTTTAGAAGGGAACATCGATGTTCAAAAAGTTTCTAGAAAGTGAAGATTTAAGGGACTCCCTGGGACAGCGCTGTTGGTTTGTTGTATAGTTTGGAAAACTTTCTCGATGACGGTGTTTCTCTCAACAGCGCTGTTGTGCCTCCTAGACAGCGCTGTTTGCATGGTTCCCCCTGACTTCATGGACGGGGTACGTGCAAAAAAGAAAAAGTTCTCCGACGCTCAAGTTAGTAAACGTTTAATAAATTTAGATGCACAACTTAGATCATCGTGGAGTCAAGGATTCCGAGTTCACTTCGAATGCGGAAGAACGACTCTTTCTCTAAAGGTTTTGTGTTGGGAAAAATATTATAGATTTTGATGATGATGTATTTAGAATGTATTAGGGACTTTAAGCCTCCCCCAATATTCAATGTAATTTTTCTTTTTAGATATATTGTCAAAACCGAGCTCTTGAGATTTCCAATAAAACTGTGATATCTCTTTAAGCGTTTTGATGCCTAAAGACTTAATCAAATTCAGTGATATGAAAATTGGATATCTTGATCGGAAGTATCAGAAACAAGTAAGGATTTCTCAATCAGATGAAAATTCTCATATCCGGAAGACTACATAAGAACCGGATGTCTCGCTACAACCCGCTGAAGGCTAATCGGAAGACTAGCGCGGATCTCTTTCTCATCCGGAAGTCTGAAAATGACTCATCCGGATTTGTCAGCTAAGAATCGGAAGTCTCAGAAAGCGGACAAGTGAGAAAAGACTTAAAAAATTTATCTATGTCCTGAATGAAGAAAACTCTAACCGTTGGCAAGGAAAAATCAATCTCTTGATTTTCAACGGCTAGATTGAAGATAATTATGCTGATTCAAGAACAAATTGCTCGAAGACAAAGTCTGGGCCTCTAAAATTAAAAAGCCTGCCCAGAATTCCTAAACAAGCACTAGAAGACAGAGAATGCAACGGATAGTCTATTATGATTCAACGGATAGATTATCCAATCCAGCTATAAATAGCATCCTTGGAAGACTGTAGAGAAGGAGAAGAGATACAACAACACAACGAAGCAATCACAAAAGCTATCTCATTCATAGTCAGCCCAAAAAGCTTGATAAAGAGAGATTTCTAAACTCTTTATCCAGAAGCAAACTTCTCCCCCTTCCAAAAAGCTATAGGGTAAACACTTGAAGGTTTCCTTGCCTCAAGCACCACACCACGTTGAAGGATATTACTTTTGATCAAACTTATTGATTAAAAAGGGGATAGGTCAACTCTCTTACAAGTTGATCTTGCAAGTCCTATTGTTCGGATCTTGCAATTGTTGAAGAAGCTTGACCTTCGAAGGAACAACAAAGCCAGCACGAGTGCAGTAGCAACATTGGTCTTGTGAAGATATACCGTGCAGAAATTCACACAAGTGTAATTGTTGGTCCATTATTCAACAACCAACTACATAGTGGATTTTGAGGACGTAGAAGGATTACCCCACCTTCGAACCTCGTTAAAGTTTGCGTGTCTCTCTCTCTTATCTTTATTCTTACTTGCAATTATATTAACTGTGAAAACTAACCTATCCATATTCATTACTGCTCACTCTACCCACCAAAATTCCGCACACAATCTAAAGTTCAAAAGGACTCTAGATTAACACTCATTTTCACGTTTTCAAAAGAAACGAAAAAGATTTTAAATCTGTAACAAAGTCTATTCACCCCCCCCCCCTCTAGACTTTGTATTTCACCACTTTGGGACCACCATTTTGTGAAAATGTCGGCTAATTGGTTGTGTGTTTCAACAAACTCAATTTCGACATCACCTTTGAGAACATGATCTCTAATGAAATGATGCCTAATGTCAATGTGTTTCGTCCTTGAGTGAAGAACGGGGTTCTTCGTCAAGCTTATGGCGCTAGTATTATCACAACAGAGAGGAACGTGATTGATACTAAGCCCATAGTCCATGAGTTGTTGCTTCATCCAAAGAATTTGAGCACAACAACTACCGGCGGCTACATACTCCGCTTCGGTTGTGGATAACGCAACACTGACTTGTTTCTTACTAAACCATGAGACTAGGGAGCTACCAAGTAAGTGGCAAGTCCCATTCGTACTTTTACGGTCTAATTTGCAACCGGAAAAGTCCAAGTCGGAATAACCAACGAGATGACAAGAAGAGCCTTTTGGATACCACAGTCCAACGTTAACCGTGCCGACAAGGTATTTCATGATCCGTTTCACCGCGGTTAAGTGCGATTCCTTTGGACACGATTGATACCTCGCGCAAAGGCATACGCTAAACATGATATCCGGCCTACTAGCAGTAAGATAAAGAAGGGATCCGATCATACCTCGATACTTTTTGACTTCTACTTCCTTACCTTTTTCGTCTTTGTCAAGATGATCAGACGTGCTCATCAGGGTCGCCATGGCTTTGGCGCTGTCCATTTCAAACCGTTTTAGGAGCTCCTTGCAGTATTTAGTTTGACAAATGAACGTGCCATCTTTTATTTGCTTAACTTGGAGTCCCAAAAAGAATGTGAGCTCGCCCATCATTGACATTTCAAATTCGCTAGTCATTAGCGTTGAGAATTCCTTGCACAAAGACTCGTTAGTAGCACCGAATATAATGTCTACATAAACTTGAACCAAAAGGATGTTATTGTTTTTACTCTTGATGAAAAGTGTGGTGTCTACCTTTCCCCTTTGGAAACCACTATCCAAAAGAAATTTACTCAAACGTTCGTACCAAGCACGTGGTGCTTGTTTAAGACCGTAGAGCGCTTTCTTGAGTTTGAAGACGTGATCGGGAAACTCAAAGTCCTCAAACTTCGGGGGCTGGTCAACATACACTTCCTCTTGAATAAAACCATTGAGGAAGGCACTCTTAACATCCATTTGATAAAGTTTAAAATCCATAGACGAAGCAAAAGCAAGAAGTAAGCGAATAGCTTCTAAACGTGCTACAGGTGCATACGTTTCTTCAAAATCAATGCCTTCTTCTTGATTGTAGCCTTTAGCTACGTGTAATGCCACAAAATATGGCCTAAAATTTATTATAAAACAAAAGTAGTTTTTTTCTAATAAGGAATATTTGTACGTTTGACTAAAAATAAATGGATTTTCAAAATAATGACTTTTTGTTAAAAAAAGTTATATTTATGGATATGTCTCGAAGAGACGAATCCAACGGTACATTTTATAAAGCAATCTGATTTGTAGATTTCAAGGTATGTCAATTCTAAATAGTAAAATTTGTAACTTTGACCCATAAAATAAACTAAATTCAAAAGTGATTTCATCAGATTAGAAATCATAATTTTGACACTTGACAATATCATATTTATCATTTGGATTTAATTCATATATTTTTATCTCATTCATATTATTATATTAAATTATGACTGAGAAAAACCCGGACACTAAGAAAAATAATAGTTCTCAGAAAAATATTTTGATTACGTCAAAATTCTAGTTTTGACAGTCTAATTCCAAAAATACAATTTGTTTTCAATTCGGAACAGTTTGGGCGAAAAAGCGCGTATCGTTTTAGTCAGTTTATCAGTTACGGAGTAAGAAAATAAATTTGATTCCCCAAAATCCTCCAAGTCACGTAGAGACACTCCCATCCCTTCCAATCCTCGATCAAACCAACCCCACTACCATATACCTCCAATTCCTTTTCCCTATAATATCACCCTACCACTACCATCATCATCATAATCTTCACCATCATCCACCATCATCAACATTCATCTTTTCCTCTCCATCTCTCCCTCTCTCTGTCGGAAACAACAAGAAGAAGAAAAGAAAACTCCAACTCCATGGTAGTATGTTAAGGAAGAAGAAGAAGGAGCAAGAAAACCATCCAAAGTTTCCAAATTTTGAGTCCAAAAACGCAGCAGCAACTTCAAGGTAAAAACTGAAATTTTCCATCCATTATCTCGAAATACTTCTTGAACCAAAGTTGTAGCCCCGGACGTTACGAATCCAACCCAACAAACGGCTCGCGATGTCGTTAAGTAACGAAGAAGATATGGCCAAATTACCGGGACTGCGCCAGTGGTGGCGAGCTCCTCGGGTTGGCATGTTTTTCTTCACCAAAATTCATATTATTTCATCCCAAATACTTACCATAAACTCTCTAACAATTATTAGGAACATCTGGAAGGTATTGCAAAGAAAGTTCGGCGTTGGAATGTTGAAGTTAGTGAGTTAATCGTCGGATCATGTTCATCGACATACCCGAAATTCTGGACAGCAACTTTCTATTGACTTCAGGTCCGATTTACGCTATCTTACATATTTTAAAACGAAATACTTTCTATACGAAAGTTATAGCCCTACGTCTTAGGAATCCACAAAATCAAATGGTTTGCGATTCCGTGAAGAAACGATGGAGATATGCTCAAAATACCGCAGGCTGTCCAATTGTGACGGGAATGACAAAGTTGGTGAATTTCGATATTGTTTTCACTCCCGCTCATCCGTAAGGTTTCGATCGATGATTTCCAGGTCTGTACCTTTACGTTAGACTTGTCGAATCATTCATCACATACATACATGAACATATATGTTATTTCATATGTTAAAACCATTCCAAAGTATATATGTGATGCATATATAAGTTATCTATATGTTGAGATCAAAATACACCAAATCCATAAAGTTAATATACACATAAGTAAATATAAACTTTGGAAATCAACCCAACAATATGTATATGTTAATCAAAGGTGCTTAAAAGACTTAAAGAAGTATTTTGGACACTCAAAATATCAAGAAAAAGGTTCGCAGACCCAAACGGTCGACCGTCGTGTTAAAAATCGAAACGGAACAAGACTGTCAGACAAACGGTCGACCGCCGGTGGCCAACGGTCGACCGTCGCCTGTCCAGCCAAGTGCCGCCGTCCACCTCTAGTCAACAACAGTCGACCGCCGGTCAACCGCGATCGAGCGTCACGGTGAATCTCCAATCCGACCTGATGAAGATCAAGGTCGACCGTCGCGCCAAACGGTCGACCGTTCCGAGCCCCGTAGCTTAATTAAATGATATTTTAATCGTGTTTCATCCAAATAAACTAATGCATGATTATATATTCATATTGTTTACAAATTGTTCATGTCATATCATTCATTTCATCACACGTATTGTAGCATATCATATCATATGCATGCGTAAGAGATCATGCGTAATTGCGTCTCTTATAGCGTGATGTGCGGGACTTACTAGTCCGACATCACCCGTTCCGGGCTTAGTGTACGTACATGGTATTCAGGTTTCGAGTACCACCCATATTTTTCTAGTCTCACCTCATTCGTGAGACTAAGGCCGCGTGAGTTCGTCGTACCAAATGGGCGAATCTCATAGCGCAAGGGTGTCCTTGCTCGTTAGAATCATGCATCATGTTATCATCATCAAGTACATTGATTACATAGGTGTCATGTAATCATCATCAAGAACAATCAAATCGATTAAATGTGAAATCATGTTATCATCATCAAGTACATTGATTACATAGGTATCATGTAATCATCATCAAGAACAATTATATTGATTACATAGGTGTCATGTAATCATCATCAAGAATAATTATACTGATTAAATATGCCATCAGGTAATCATCATCAAATGTCCACCATCATAAATCATCAAATTGAACATACGATATAATGTGCCATATCATGAACATTATTATACATTTTGTGGACGTGAATATATGTATATGTATATGTCTATGAATTGTTCTACAATTCTAGCATGGTACCACTCAGCGGTTTCGCTGAGCGTGTAGTTTGTATTTTTCGTTGACTACACGTAGGTAACAAGAAGACAATGATGGAACCACTCCCGGAAGGCATTGAGTTAGAGGAGATGCAAGGATGGCAGGCAAATGTTGATCATCAGATTTTTAAATGTGTCATGATTTGATTATTTTTGTACTTCCGCATTCCTCTGAAAATATTTTTTTAAATGGGTCGCGATCCAGAGTCTGTAAATTTAATATTTATAAGTAATTGTCATTTTCAAATGTCAAGAGAAATTTTTATTTAACTCTCGTTTCACCTTAATTCGTGTAATTCTGGGTTATACGGATTGGGGTGTTACATTTTGGTATCAGAGCAAAATGATTTTCGGATCATTGAGTCAGTATTTTCAAAGTCCTGCATCCGCATCCTCCTCGACATCTCTGCCCTGGGAAGGTAATCAACAAGTAAGTTACTATGGCATAACACACGTACTTAACTCATTGAAAATTTGTTTCCTTTGAGTTGCTAGTATCCTCAAAGACTAGTTTGCGATAAAGTTTAGATTGCCTCACAATGTTCTTCGACGATCACAGACGACATCAGTAGATCAAGAAAGGAATTGTAAACCAGATAAGCGCGACATATACGTATGTCATAGTACGCGAATGGCTAAGTGAACGATGAGAATCAACTTCTATCAAGCCGAAAAATACGTCAAAGAAAGAACGTTCTCTAATAGGAAGTGAATAAATTCCCCAAAAGTGAATCTGTCGTTTTCTAAAGAACACGAATAGAGTCTCACAAACCAGATCGAATACGACATATGTATCGAATCTGAAACACATTATAGGGATGAAACTACATACAAACATTAAGATAATTGACTCGTTCGTATACCCTATTGACGCAAAAAAAAAATCGCAACAAGATGACAGTACAAAACAAGATGTGAAACAGTCAAACCAACAGTGAAAGACTGGAAGATAAAGAAAAAGATTAATATTTACATGGTATAGTTTGATTTTGGAAATAAATATTCTTCTGAAATGCACTGGTCATGCAGCTTAGAATGATATTTATAACTGACACATAATGTACATGGACAATATTATTTCAACTTGGAAATATTACAAATGCAACTCTAAGTCTAACCTTCCAGGATTTGCAAACTCTTCATAACTAGCACCAGGACCTGGGAAAGCCTTAGCAAACTCTAGCTTGTCCAAAAGCTCATCAACAAAGAAAGAGGAAATGAAAAGTTTCCTCTGGTTGGAGGCCATGAAGTTCTGCCTCACCGCATCATCTAGAAACTTGATTAGGTTATTGAAATAACCGTCAATGTTTAAGAGACCAATAGGTCTGCTGTGCAACCCTTTAGATGCCCATGAGATTAAGGTGAACAAAACTTCGATAGTGTCAATCCCTCCAGGAAGTACAATGAAGGCTTCCACAATATGATTCATCTCGAAATACTTATAGTAATTGCTGGAGACGGTGTACTCCGCACCATATGTTGGTCCATAGACCCCTCGTGTTGCTATATACCCTGGTATGAAACCTCTGACTCTACCACCATTATTATAGACTGTTGAAGCTACAGCTCCTTGAAGGCCAACGTTGCCTCCTCCGTAGGTAAGCCTGATTTTTCGCCTTACCAATTCACGTCCTAGATCAACCGCTGTAGCCATGAACCTTGGATTGCTACCAAGAGCATGACTACCAAGTAGACCAACGAATCTTATGCTATTAGAAAGAGCTCGAGAAGTTCCTTCCATAATGTGAGAATGTGAGACGCTCTTTCCACAATTTGATATATATAGACTCTGAAACTGGACCATTGATAGAAAAGTAATTATCACCAGCCTAAAAATGTACAGGAAAGTGGATTCGTTCCAGACAAGAATGTACTCGCCAATACTACAGTCTGCTGACGACATGACATATTGAGACTCATGAATAGTTAGGCTCGTTGTCCTGAAATACATTCAAATCCGAGACGAAAAGTCAAATGACTACTTCCCTAAGAGAATGACTCTTTGAGTAATTTCCAAAGGGTGAAACATTGAGTGGTAATTCGCAAATGTTATCTTTGTATCTTGTGATTCGCATCCTTGAAATACTAAAACTTGCAGTGTTAATTACACACTTGAAGCATCTCATTTGATCAATCTTGAAAAGATTGAATTCCATTTTCTGTATCAAATCATTAAAGAACTTGTTGTAACTCATGACTCTCCCTCAAAACCAAAAAAAATGTTTTATGATACCGACCTTCAAAAACCATACTCTGTAACGATTGATGTGACTACGTTATCTATAAAAATTATTATCAATGATGATCAAGCAACTCTGCTTTAACCCTAACAAACAAACATATGTGCAACAACTAGAAGGGAAAAGTTGTCATTTGTGTGGTGAATATGACCACACTGAAGGTAAATGTGATCTCCACTTAAGTCAATTGGGCGGACCACCAAGAGAAACCACACATGTGTCTATAGAATCCCAAACATATTAGAATATGACTATGTGTATAATTTGTTATGTTTTTAGTAATAAGTAATTTAACTATTGTGTGATGAATATTAGTGATATGACGAATACACTAATATTATAATTTTCGAGCACGAAGCTCTATCATAATTATTGAGAAAGTTGGAAATTCCAAGGCAATTCTAGAATTATCAATAAGAAAATCAGTATTCAAGAATGACTACATATCATATTGATAATACAAACAGTGACAAAATAACAAGTGTTATCCAATACGTTCATCCAATCATTACAATGTGATAAAAACATATATTATTGTTATACATAAGTGTGATATGCATGTTTACGGTTATAGGCATGCATAAGCCATGTGAAATCAGATTGTTGACATTACGTTAGTCAGAATAACTCCATTAAGGATCGCTAATGAAAGTTCAAGTTTTGAAACTATAATTACATATTCATCTAAGAAACCTAGAATGATGAGTATGATAATAGTCATTTTCCAAAATACCCTTATGTAAAAACATCAAACCTAGAAACAATTCATTCCAGATTGTACACAATGAAGCGTAATTTGTGAAACCAACATTCCAGACAAACTCTGAGAATGATTCTCAAAGAATTTTCAGAAACGCAAATTTTGTAAATTACCCCACATTCAAGAAACGCAACCTATACTCCTACACCACGACAAGAGCAAGTCTAAGAGTATATATTCGACGCAAGTCTCCGTGAGAGAAATCCAAATACGTTACATTTATCATCCACGTATATTCTTTCTCAAAAGAGAAAATGTCATACTCATGACACTCAACAAAAGAAAGAGAAAACAACTTTTCAAAATTTGTGTTTTAAAAAAAAAATAATAAGGAATATTCATGATTTTGTACATCATCATTTTAATCGACTTCACCTAAGGAAATTTCAGGGACGAAATTTCTTTAAGAGGGGAAGAAATGTAACGCCACAAAATATGGCCTAAAATTTATTATAAAACAAAAGTAGTTTTTTTCCAATAAGGAATATTTGTACGTTTGACTAAAAATAAATGGATTTTCAAAATAATGACTTTTTGTTAAAAAAAAGTTATATTTATGGATATGTCTCGAAGAGACGAATCCAACGGTACATTTTATAAACCAATCTGATTTGTAGATTTCAAGTTATGTCAATTTTAAATAGTAAAATTTGTAACTTTGACCCATAAAATAAACTAAATTCAAAAGTAATTTCATCAGATTAGAAATCATAATTTTGACACTTGACAATATCATATTTATCATTTGGATTTAATTCATATATTTTTATCTCATTCATATTTTTATATTAAATTATGACTGAGACAGACCCGGACACTGAGAAAAATAATAGTTCTCAGAAAAATATTTTGATTACGTCAAAATTCTAGTTTTGACAGTCTGATTCCAAAAATACAATTTGTTTTCAATTCGGAACAGTTTGGGCGAAAAAGCGCGTATCGTTTTAGTCAGTTTATCAGTTACGGAGTAAGAAAATAAATTTGATTCCCCAAAATCCTCCAAGTCACGTAGAGACACTCCCATCCCTTCCAATCCTCAATCAAACCAACCCCACTACCATATACCTCCAATTCCTTTTCCCTATAATATCACCCTACCACTACCATCATCATCATAATCTTCACCATCATCCACCATCATCAACATTCATCTTCTCCTCTCCATCTCTCCCTCTCTCTGTCGGCAACAACAAGAAGAAGAAAATAAAACTCCAACTCCATGGTAGTATGTTAAGTGGATGGTTTCTGTGCATTCTCCAGGCGATGGGAAGCTCGGTTTCCTCTTGTTCCTGGGCTTCCTCTTGTTCTTCTTCGTCCGCTTGGTCCGCATTTTCGACCATCACTTGAGGTGTTTCCTCAGGTTGTGGTTGCGGGTTGGTGTATAATGGTGTGTCTTCTTCATCATCTTCAATGTGTACTTTCTCTAATGAATCTGCAAGATCATCACAAATAGCCTTTCTCGCCAAGCGAGGATTATCTTCGGAAAATACAATATGAGATGATTCCTCAATAGTCAAAGTACGTTTATTAAATACTCTATAGGCCTTGCTGCGAAGAGAATAACCAAGAAAAATCCCTTCGTCCGATTTGGCATCAAATTTTCCCAAGTTATCTTTGCCGTTATTATGAATAAAACATTTGCAACCAAAGACTCGAAGATGGGAAAGGTTTGGCTTTCTCCCTTTGTATAGTTCATAGGGCGTTTTCATGAGTATTGGTCGAATGACGGCTCGGTTTAACACGTAGCTCGCGGTACTCACGGCATCCGCCCAAAAATACTTAGGGATTTTTGCCTCATTGATCATAGTTCTAGCCATCTCTTCGAGACATCTATTTTTGCGTTCTACCACTCCATTTTGTTGTGGTGTACGTGGGGCTGAGAAGTTATGATCAATGCCAAGTTCGTCACACAAATCTGAAAACAGATTTCGTTCGAACTCTCCCCCATGGTCGCTTCTTATGGCTACTATGGTTGTTTCTTTTTCATTTTGAACTTTCTTTAGAAAATTTTTGAAAACATGAAATGCTTCACTTTTATGAGTAAGAAACAAGGTCCATGTAAACCTAGAGTAGTCATCGACAATCACAAACGCAAAGTCATTGCCACCAAAACTTTTCGTTCTAGAAGGACCAAAAAGATCCATGTGCAAAAGTTGAAGCGGTCTAGACGTTGAAACAACGTTCTTAGACTTAAACGAAGCCCGAACTTGCTTCCCCTTTTGACATGCATCACATATGGCGTCTTTTTCAAACTTAAGTTTTGGAATGCCAATTACTAAGTCTTGTGAAACCAATTTGTTCAAAAGGTTCATGTTCATATGAGCTACCCTTCGGTGCCATAACCAAGTGTCTTCCTCTTTACTCATTAGGCACTTAGCAAAGTCGGAAGGAGATTTGTCTATGTTAACCATATAAATGTTATCGATTCTATCACCACGTAGAATGACCTTATTGTCGCTAAGGCGTTCTACCGTGCATGATTTTGAATGGAAAGTCACACGGTTTCCCTTGTCACATAATTGACTTATGCTCAAGAGATTGTGTTTGAGACCTTTAACAAGCAAGACATTATCTATAGAGGAGTTTTCAGATTTACCTACTGAACCAATGCCAATGATCTTTCCCTTGCTGTTATCTCCAAAAACTACATTTCCTCCTTTAGCGGGTTTGATTTGGAGAAACTTGGATGCATCCCCGGTCATGTGCTTGGAGCATCCGCGATCAAGGTACCAAAGTACACTTGATGCCTTCAAGCACACCTATGAAACACATCAATGAGTTTTATGTACCCAATTTACGTTGGGTCCTCGGGTGTTAGGTGTGTGATGGTAGTGTGCTTGATTTTGTGATAGGTGCCTATGCCTAGTGTAACAAACGGGAGCAATATGGCCTATCCTATTACAGTAATGGCAAACTACGTTGGGGTTATACATGTGCCTAGGTTCATAATAGTTAGAAGGTTTAACCATTTTGTTCCTATTTTGTGAAAATGATGGTTTTTGGAAATTTTGAAACTGGCCTCTTCTAGGTGTTCTAGAATTATTTCTTCTTATTTGAAAAAATTCATTTTTATGCACAAAATCATTTTTCTTGGGTTGTCTACCATGACTGTTTTCATTCCTAGGTTTTAGTCTAGATTGTCTAGTGTCCTTAGGTTGACTATGTTTTCTATTATCTTGATTTTTAGGTTTCTTATGTTGAACCTTAGATCATTGTCTAGGTGGTGGCTCAACATTAACTTTTGCTTTATTTTTATCAAAACCTATTCCTTCTTTAGAAAAATGCATAGTGTCAAGAAGTAAATTTAAGTCTTTGTGAGGAGTATTAAATTTCTTCTCAAGTTTAGCGACTTGCTCTTTTAAAGCCTTACAAGACCCACATTCACTTGAAGAACTTTCTGGTTTGCCAGCACTTCTTTTTCCAAAAAATTTGTTTTCTTGTTTAAGTATTTCATTTTCTTTTTCCAATTTTTCAAAATTTTTTCAAGTGTAGAAAGACGTTTCTTCAAAGATTTATTTGTTTTAGAGGTGCTAACAAATTCTTCATAAAGTTCATGAAGTGCTTCTTGCATTTCTTCAAAAGTATAAGAGTCGGAAGAAATGTTACATACCTCTTGGACGTCGTCGCTTTGATCTTCGTGCGCCATGAGGCAGAGATTTGCATCTTTGTCCTCCTCTTGGTCGGTTGATTCGTCGCCGGAATCGCCACCCCAAGAGATGTAGGCCCTTTGCTTCTTGAAGCCAGGCTTATCCTTGCCGTGTTTCGCCTTTGGACACCTTGGCTTGATGTGGCCAATCTCGCCACAGCCGTAGCACTTGGGAGGACCGTCGTGCTTCCTTCCCTTCCGCTCAAATTCCTTCTTCATGAACTTGTGGAACTTCTTGATGACGAGCCCAAATTCATTGTCGTCATCGCTTGAAGCCTCTTCCACCGGTTCCTTGGTGGCTTTGAGAGCTATCCCCTTTTTCTTTTGTTCATCCAAAGACGGGGTTAGAATAGTAGATTCATAGGTTTTAAGGTTACCTCTTAGCCCGTCGATGGTGACGTTGGAGACTCCAATGGATTCATAGATTGCATCGGCTTTTGACCTCCATTCGGGTGTGAGGCTTCACAGGATTTTCCTCACGAGATCCTTGTTGGTGTAAGTCTTTTTGAGAGCATGAAGATCGTTGATGATCTTTGAGAACCGGTCGAACATGTCATCAATTTTCTCACCTTCTTTCATCCAGAACATTTCGTACTCTTGGGTGAGAAAGTCGATCTTGGCTTCGCGAACTTGATCGGTACCTTCGTACGTCACCTCAAGCTTGTCCCACATCTCCTTGGCGGTTGTGCAACAGGAGATCTTTCGGTAGTCATCGGGGTTGACCGCGCAATATAGCATATTGATGGCCTTTGCATAGTTTTCAATCTTCTTGATGTCCTCGGCATCAAATTCATTTTCGGTCTTTGGGACCGTGGTTTCTCCCACTTTCTTCATAGGGATTTCCTCGCCATTTTTGATCACCAAACACAATTGGAAGTTGGTGGAACGAATGTAGATTCTCATCCGTTCCTTCCAATAAGAGTAGTTGGTGCCATCAAAGAGTGGTGGCCTAGAAGTTGATTGACCTTCTCCAAATCCTGCATAGAGATTTCTAGAAGAAGAGCCCATGATCGCTTGACTCTCAAACGGTTAAGTTTGGACGCGAGTTAGGCTCTGATACCAATTGTTAGAATAAGAGACTAACGCTAGAGGGGGGGTGAATAGCGTTTGATCAAAAATCGCAGGAATAAAAAATGAATAAACGAGAAGTAAAGAGAAGAGTAAGAGGAACACTGATTTTACCCTGGTTCACCACAACTTGTGGCTAATCCAGCCTCCCGAGAGACTCTCTCGAGCTACACTACTACCTCGTTAAGCTTAACGGTGCTTAACAAACCCGTACAACTTGAGAATTCGAGTCACATGAACCTCAACGAACCTTCGAAGGAAACAACCCTTCCTTCGAACAACAAGAGAAATACCTTCTCTTGTCAAGTGTTTAAGAACACTAAAACACTCAAGAACAATACTCTCTTTTAGAGTGGATAATGAGTAAACTAAGAACGCTCAAGAACACAACACAAGCTTCACAAAAAAAAAATGGCTCTCAAAAGCTATGAATAATTGAAGAATGATTTGCAATGAAAGAGTAGGAGTTGTGAAGTAATGTGTGTTTGTAAAACAGACCCAAACACCCCATTTTATAGTAGAAAAATAGGCTCCAACGGACCAAAGTATTTAAGGGGTGATTGGCACAATTTGTGGGATTTGATAAAATTTGGATCTGCTGAAATTCACCCAGACAGCGCTGTCCTAGGCCTGGACATCGCTGTTCTAGGCTTGCATTTTGAAAAATGGGAAGCAACGGTCATGCCAACAGCGATGTCTAAATTCCCTACCTCGCTGTTTTGGTTGTTGACTTCCAAACAAGGAAAGTTTTAGCCTTAAATTTCTTACAACGGTCAGGTCTCTACATCGATGTTCCATAATAGAACATCGCTATTTAGGTCTGCCTTTGAAGATGGAAGTTTGGCCTGACAGCGCTGTTGCTGGGTCAACATCGCTGTCCAAAAACTTTTTGCCAATGCACTATATTTTTGGCTTAGGTCGGACAGCGCTGTAGGGAAGCCTACAACACTGTTCCAGAAGTTTCTGGAATTCCAACCTTGGCTCAACAGCAATGTCTAATGTCCAACATCGCTGTTGGAAGACTTAACGCCAAACCATGTTTTTAGCTACCCAGGCCAGACAGCGCTGTTGATTACCTCAACATCGCTGTTGGGCTGGTTTAGCCAAACCCATGGTTGGTTTAGTCACGCTGTTTGCCGATGTCAAAAACGCAAGTTCTCCAAAATAAAAACCAAGTTTAGAAAACATTTTCTTATTGCATTTTGCTAAGAAATCAAGTGAAACATCTTAAAAACCACGTCATTTAGTTGAAAACCACGGCTAGCCAAGTTCGCGTCGTTTCGCATGGTTTTCAATAAACGACCAAACACGGAAGATGGTTTTTGAGGCGTTTTTGTTGGAGAACTATTTAAATGTGCCCAGTAGTAAAAACCAGTCATAAAAAGTTGAAAACCACTTGGTTGGTTCGGGTGCCAAAAACCAATGCCTAAAACCGAGAGCCGAACGCCGGTTTCTGAAAACCGAATGCCGGATGGCTTGGTTTTTGGTCTGGGCGAACTCCAAGTGTTTTTGGGTAGATTAAAACTTATGAAAAACATTTTTGAGTTTGTATAAAGAGTTTTGATGAAATGAGCCTAGAGAGCCAAGTTTTGAAAGTTTGTGCCGGTCTTGATCACATTAAGACCGACTCAATACAAATCTAATTCTTCGTTCATGATTCTGGATTCTTGGTTCTCAAACCATCATTCCATGTTCCTTCGCCTTGGTTTTTGTTCTCTTTAGCCTTTTTATGTCACGGCGGTTTGGCATTATCAAAACCTGTCATAGAAACGAACACAGTTTAGTACGACGTAGGCGTAAACTTGTGTTCCAACACCAACCCCAGGAGCGACCTGTGCGTAACAAACGACTTTCTTCATGAATGGTTCCTCAAGCTCAGACGGTGCCATAGCCGGCGGGCACTGGCAGCTGCAAGTGGATTGGTTTCCAATACTCAATACTATAGCCTGTCATTGGGACATGCCGATGAACGACGTGGCTCCATATTGAACTGGCTAAGATTCAACTAAAGGAAGTCGTTTAAGCCAGCTCCTGACATAAAGTAGGAAATATATACTAATTTCTCACAATAAAGATTGTTCATTCTTGTATGTGTTGGTACTCATTCGGATATGTCATGGTATTCATTACACAAAACTTACAGAGATCTAAAAAGGCATAAAATTCAGTGCAACATATGAGAGAAGTACCCAAGGTCTGGAGACATTCCCTTCACTGTCAGCATCTTTTATGATGACAGTGGTTTATTTTGTGACATCCAAAGGAATGAATAGATGGCCATGATAAAACATTGCAGGAGAGCTAAAAGACTGAAATACAACCAATGGTTAACATACTGCCCAGTAAAAAATAAGGCACCAGAAATAGAAAATAGAGAAAATAACTCATTGCCTATAAACTTTTTCAGAACTCAAAATAACTCCAAAGTGAACATTTCCAATTCATTGCCGATAAACATTTCCACACTACTCCAAAGTCCAAAGTGACACGAAATAGAAAATAGAGAAAACTGAAATTACTTGCACAACTGTAACTTTCAAAATTTAAGGTAAAAAGTGAACAAATCATAATTCATGTATCTAACAATGAAGAACAAGCCATTGAACTTGGAAGTTCTGCAGAACAAGTAGAAGCACTCCGGTAGACAGCTTGTTTTCGGCCTCTAGCTTGATTAGTCTTCTTTTCTCTAACACTTTTTGTTAAGGCTAGTCGAAGGCCTACAAATTTGAAGATCCCACATGGAGAGATTACTAATTTTCAACCCAAGCTACTGTAAAATATTTCTTACTTTAAAGATGAAACAACTCACTCACACGGAGGGTTTGGTGGTAAAATTGACTTGAAGACTAGAAATTTGAAGAACTAGCTAGAAATATTTTTTTATTTTTTTTTAAAGAAGTAAAATACCAAATAACCAATAAAATAAAGTAGAAAAGGAGATTTTTTTTTATAAGAATATGAAAGTTGTCATGGTTTAATTCTAAATTTTCAATGATTGTTTTGCAAAATCATTAACTCGAATACGTCTTTAATCACTTGTGGACTAGACTGTAGAAGGTTATCCACCTGCGGGTTTTCCCTACTTTTTTTTCTTTCCGTTTAGACTAGATTAAGACCTGCCCTAATCTAAATCCCTATCAAAAACAACAACCCCAAGACCTGCCCCGGAATTTAATTGAGTTTGATGCAATAAACACTAAAAAAGCTTCACCTAGAATCTTGTAACAATTCCACCTGCAGTCTTATTTAACAAGACTAATTGAAAATTCTAAATAATCACATTCAAGTAAAACTTGAACTCAATCAAATAGTTGACACTTGATTCATAAAACATGAGCTTTTTCGTACTCTAGGTTTATAAATTGTCAATTTTGGGATAAAATTAAACAAATAAGCTGCGCCATCTTACTCAAATAATCTACCCCAAATATTAAATTAGATCCATTTTCAATCACCACAAGTAATTAAAAATCAATTAAGCACAAAACAGTTTTATTTGTTTAACAAATCATTATTAATCCATTATTAAACCAAGACACATGAATTTACTCAAGCATGATATAGAATTGTGAAACACCCAGCATAGCAAATGAAGATTTAAACATTGAGATATTTAAAACAGCTCAAGCACTTCCAATGGTTCTAAACGGAATTGCAAAATTGTAGATGCCAACAACAGTAAGCAATTAATCCAAGAAAAACTAAATCATAAGGGATAAAGTCTATACTCTCGTAATTAATTTTGAAGTGCTTAGACTGGTGTTTGAACTCGACTGGCCTGTGCGTGGTCCCGGAGCCGTCCAGCAGCTACAGCGCTAGGTTCCTTCGTTTATTGTTGTGGTGCTCTACCGTCAAGATGCGTCGCCTAGTTGCTGGAATGCAGCGTCCGAGCGCTGGAGTGCTGCGCTGTTTCTCTCGGCTAGGGTTTTGGTGTTATAGCCAAGCTGATGTGGCAGTGGTTGTTAGTGGTAGTTAGTTGGTTAGAAGTGTGTTGGGTCTGTTAGCTGATCATTCACTTGTATAAATAGGTGGCCTTGTACTTTCATCACACATCATGAATAATAAAGATCAATTTTCTCTCTCCCTCCTCCTCTCTCGTTCTCTCCCCCTCTCCAAAATATCTTCTTTTCACCTTCTTCTTCAGCAGGTTCTGTCACCATTTCTGTTTCTCTTTTAGCAAGATTATTCTTGCTATTGCATTGGTATCAAAGCTCGATCCCTGGCCAGCGTCAAGACTGATCTTCACCAGCGGTAGAAATCCTGAGTTGCAGCCATGGATGCTCAATTCAAGGTTTTGGAAGGAAAATATTTGAGTGTTGATGAACGGATTAACGAGCAGGAGAAGAAGTTAGATCAGATCATGCTGATTTTGAAGAAAATGGAAACTAATACAGGCAAGGAGAAGGATTTCCGTGCTTCTGCAGGTGACGGGAACCAATCACAGGGAAGAAACCTCAATTTCAACCCTAAATTGGAGTTTCCAAAATTCGATGGCAATAACACAAGGATCTGGATCAAAAAGGCATGTAAGTACTTCGAACTCTGTAAAATTCCAGATGATCAGTGGGTAGATATTGCTAGCTTACATATGGTGGATAAGGCTGAAAATTGGGTCATTAGTTACCTCTCGTATAGAAAATATGTGGCTTGGCATGAGTTTATCATCGATTTAAGTGCCAGATTTCGAGATGAGAAGGGCTGTAATGTGGTAGAACAATTTAAAAAACTGGAACAAAAAGGGGCTTTGGAACTGTATATTGATGAGTTTGAAGACTTGAAATCTGTTCTAGTTCAGAATAACCATTACCTACCAGACTCTTACATCCTGGACTCTTTTATTGGAGGGTTGAAACCAAGTGTTAGGCTGTTTGTTAAGGCATTCAAGCCTACTGGAATAGCACAAGCTATAGAGTATGCAAGGCTAAAGGAAGAAGCCTTGGAGGTGGAAGGGTCAAAGTTTTCCAAATCTAGCTACACTAGTAGTCAGAAACCATGGATGGAAGGGCAGAAAAATTACTTGAGTAATTTTGGAAAACCTCCTCTCTTACCCACCCCAAACGTCAAGTCTGCTACCGGGCAGAAACCTGATCTTTATGGGCAAAAAGCTCCAAACAGAAGCTATAAATATATTCCAGCTGATGTTAGAGCTGAAAAGATAGCTAAAGGGTTGTGTTATTATTGTGACAAACCTTTTGAGAAGGGCCATAAATGTAGCTTCAAGGAGCCTCAACTGTTTACTGTTGAAATTCCTGCCGAATGGGCATGTCAGGAGGAACCAAGGGAGGACAGGAATGTTGACCTGGATGGTGAAGTGGATTCTACTTTCAAGGGCGATAATTCTGATGCTTGTATCTCTTTGCAAGCTCTATCTGGGGGACATAGCTACCAAACAATGAGAATGATAGGGTTGGTAGGAAAGAAGGCAATTCATATTCTGATTGATTCAGGGAGTACTCACAATTTTCTAAATTTAGATACTGCCAAAGCCCTGGGGTGCAAGATGAAACCAATGCCTAGGCAAGCAGTAGCAGTTGCAGATGGGAATACAATATCTTGCCAAGATGCTTGTGAACAGTTTACATGGACCATGCAAGATAAAGAATTTGTTGCCGATGTATTACTCATTCCCTTGGGAAGCTGTGATATGGTTTTGGGCATACAATGGCTGGAAACACTAGGGCCAGTGTGTTTGGATTTTAAGGAAATGACCATGAAATTTGATATGGATAGTAACACCTTCCTGCTTAAGGGCATGGTGAATAAAAAGATGAAAGTGGTCTCTCGAAATCCTACAGCAAAATGGTTTGCTAACTCAATCCTATTCTGTTTGTTACAACTCCAAACAAGTGAAAGTCAGCTGCCTTCTACCCTTCTACGATGTGTTGAGAACAAAGAGCATGTTCAAGCAGAAACTGAGCTGGAAGCCTTACAACAAGAGTTTAAAATGATATTTGATGATCCAACAGACTTGCCACCTCGAAGGGGGGTATTTGATCATAGGATTCCTTTGGAACCTGGGGCCAGGCCAGTGATTATAAGGCCTTATAGGTATCCTTTGAAGCAAAGAGATACCATTAAACAATTAGTTCAAGAAATGTTGGACAGAGGTATTATTCAGCACAGTTCGAGTCCCTTTGCATCCCCAGTGGTGCTAGTGGGCAAGAAGGATGGTACGTGGAGACTGTGTGTAGATTACAGAGAGTTGAATGGGAAAACCATTAAAAACAAATTCCCAATTCCTATAGTGGAAGAACTCATTGATGAGCTGTTGGAGTTGTGCCCTGATGGCCAACTGTTTATCGTTATTCTATCATGTATAGGCAGATATAATATGTTTACACATCTCATGCTAATGTAAACAAATATTATATTCTTAGATTTATATTTAAAAGATGTTTATCAGATAGTGTTTTTCTGCTGATGAGACTAACATCTTGAAATAAATATTTATCTAAATGTCCATAGTCGAGTATTAACGAGAGTGGGATATCGTTAATGCATGTGAGACTAGTGTGTGTTGGATGTTTGACTTAGTCTCATAGTCAATGACGGTGTGTTCGCATCCGCACATGGGCAGATATTATCTAGAGATAATAGGATGCCGGACTGACCCATCCTAAAGATGTTGCTTGAACTTTTAGTTCATGCTCTAAGCATCTTTAGCGCGACCACGGGTGTAACTATCCTTCGACTTGAAGTATTACGTTTTCTACATATGTGAACCCGCATACTTTGATGCATTGTCCTAAGCCATATGAAATAAGGATGGTATACACGCTTTGTTTTGGGTATGCCGCAGCGCGTATTCAGAAACGTAGATTACGTACATAGGATTTGTCACTACTCTTTTTAAGAGATTAATGTCTTATGGGGCCCACTGATAAGTTATGACTGAGGAAATTGCATGGCCATGCTGAGATGCTTTTATGACTTCTGTTCCTATTAGTCAGCCTTGATAAATCAGTGAATGACTTAATGGATACAAGTTGGATTTTATTAATCCCTTGCATTAAGTTTAGACATTGAGACAAAAGGATACAGTTACACGGAGTCTGAGTCGTGGAAAGGTTTTGACGGTGCAAACGTCTTAACTTATAATCTGGGGGCAATAATGTGTTGCTAGATACCGCTTATTGCTTATAGTATTGGTGCAGAGCCAATACTGTGGCCAGCTTTATAAGTGCCTATACGGGTCACACACTTTGAACAATTTAAGGAGTAGGATTAAACAATGGGATAATAAGTAATTTGTATATTTGTAAAATAGTAAAATAAAATATTTTGGAATATAATATTATATATGTAAAACATTCGGTGATATATTTATATATATAAATACCAAAATATATATATATTATATGTTGAATATTTTATTTTGGTTTGTCATTTTAATTATGAAAATAATTATTTTGACATAAACTATTTAAAGTATATTTGTATACTTGTTTAAAAATGATATTGGTATTTTATTTGATTTAAAATTAATTTTTATATTAATTTTTGGTGTCAAATAAAATACACTTTGAACATTTAAGTGGAGAAGAATTTTACAAATCCTTCTCACATGATTTTTCGGCCATATGGATTTCAAGGTTGACAAATTGGTATTAACTTACTTGATTGATTGATAAATTAGTGATTTGTAATTGATTTGTTAATTTGTCATTTTATGCATCATTAAATTCCATTATTATACCCACTTTCTCACTTGAATAAGATAGACCACATTCATCAATTTGGTCCAAGGGAGTTTCGGCCATTACAATTTAGTGAGAGAAAATATTATTTTGGTTCCACATATATCATTTTGTGTATAGAAAATATCTATAATATTTTCTAAATATTATTGGAAATATTTTCTATAGAAATATACAAGATTATTATTATCCCAAATTTTAATCTTTATATTTTATACTATTATAATCTTTACTAGCATAAAGATTGTGGTAGACTCCGGCGTTGTTCGTGTGTCAAAGTTGGAGACCGGACGCTTGAACGGTTACGTTTGCACTTTCAACGCTCTTCCTACGACCTCTTCGTTTTTACCGCTTACGGAGAAAAGGTATAAATTTCTTACTCACTATAAGTTTTAGTACGTGATTCTGGGCAAGATAATCATGTTAGGATGTTAAAATTTTTAATTTTCGCTGCCTATCCTTGCATGGTTACTTTCAGTGGTATCGGAGCCAACGTACAAAACTATAGTTTTACGTTTGACTTTTAAAATTTTAAAAGTCAAAGTTTTAACTTGGTAATTATTAAAATTCAAAAATTGGTAAAATGATTTTATTTAGTCTTGAAATAAGTATTGGGCTTAAATAAATCATTGAAAATGAATTTTAAATTTATTTATTTTATTTCTACCCGTAATATATATATAAATACATATATTTTGATTTTTCGAAATATATATTTATATATATTGTAGAAATAGTAAATATAATTTTATTTGGACATAAAACTTTATTTTATGATTGATAAAATTATATTGTAATTTTTGAATGTATTATTTCCTATTTTGAATTTATTGTATTTATTTAGGTGAAAACCGAAAATAAATATGGGAAAATTCAAAATGAACTTTATTAAACTTGGAAATATTATTTCTAAGTTGAATAAGGTTGTTGGTAAATATATTGTTCAAAATAATATTAGTTAGTAATTAAATAAATATATATTTATATATGTACTCGGTTTTATTACCGAAATATTATATATATTTATATATTTGTATTTTAATTACATAAACGACTAATATATATTTTGGAAAGTTATATCTCAGTAAGAAAAAGAATGTTTTTCAAAATATTAAATTTTTGTAATTTAATATTTTCGAAATCAATTTAAATGGCTTTTTATAACTTATTGAGATTTAACTAATATATTTTGGAAATAATCATTTATAAATTTTGGAAATTTTATTTCCAGGTTTATAAATGTTAAAAATAACTACTGGAAGTTGAAATTTAATTTTCATGATTTTTGCAAAATTGTTTCAAAATTTTAATGGCCTTTTTTAATATAATTTTTCAAAAAGGGCATTTTGGTCTTTTGGAATATTCTGGATTTTTTTTATGCTGGAAAATATCCAGAATGCATAAAATGCTATTTATAAAATTTTATTAGATTTATTTGGACATCTAATTTAATTTTATGAGTTTTAGAAAATATTTACTACCGTAGTATTTTTCTAGAACTGTCTGGGGTGAGCGCGGTTCACCCGGTGTATGTATATCTCTATTGCTTGTGTGGATGTATGATATGCATGGTGGATGATTGTGGCTATAGTTTATTTTATTATAATACGGCCTGCGTGTCGTGCCTTATCTCATAAACTCTTGTTGTAAATCTATTTCTCTCCCTTACCTCAACCGAGGATTCTTTTCTTACATGGTGGTTAGAAGACGAAAAGATTTGAAGACCGTTTGAAGAAATCTAAAAGAATGGAGATAGCCCGAAGTCCAAGTGACCGGAAGCCAGTGGAAGCTATCGTTTTATTTTTCTTTTAGGGGCCACAATCATTACACGTTTATTTACTGCGTTTTGTGAATGCATGTTGAATGTATGTTGAACGCTAGTAATTGACATGTGCGCGGCCATGTCGATAGGTGATATCGTAATTATAAATCCCTCACGAATATTAAGTTTGTCGCCTTCTGACACCCGGCACCTATCCGGCTAATGTGCACTGTCATGTACTCAACCTCAGCAGAGCATAGTACGGTGTATATTAAGCTGGTTACGGGAACCGCCATAGCGTGGTTGCTGTCGCACGTTGGGTTAGACTTAACTGAGTCTCGGTCAAATGGATGGACGACTCAGAGGCAGTAAGTTGGGGTCATCAATGACAAGTCGGATGATTTTACTCACTCATCCAGCCAGGAGTTGGATCTTTATGATTTAATTGGAACTCTATTCCTAACCAAAGTAGTCTGCTTGTAAGACGTGCCTCAGCCAATTACAAGTACGGTGAAAAGGTGTCCTGGTCCGGTTGTAGTAATATTGTTCGCCCAACACCAGACCAAGAGCTGAGAGCCCGGCTCATCAGTTGGAACTATGTTCCTACCTAAATAGTTGTCTTGTGGAGTAACGCCCAAGCGGAACGCAAGATAATGAAATATGGATCTTGGCCCACTAGAGGTTTCGCCGGAAAGCTCCGAATCAATATCGAGGGTTATTGATTTGTTAAAAATAGTGGGAGATAATTAATTAAAGGCCTAATTAATTATTAAACATGATAGATAACCTAGTTTGCAAAATTTTCTGTAGATGACAAACAACAACAACAACCCTTTCAACCTGCGATATGTTCTAGAAAAGGAAAAATTATCTGGAACCAACTTTCTTGATTGGGAGATGAATCTTAAGATTGTTCTCGAATGCAAGAAAAAGCTCTACGTCCTTACCTCTGAGCCTCCCAAAGCTCTTGAAGCGAACGCCCGTGCTCCAGAAATTACTTCGTACAAGAAGTATGAAGATGACGCACGTGATGTGAGATGTCTCATGCTAGCCACCATGACTCGGAGCTCCATAAGGACATGGAAGCTTATCCTATGATGACTCGCTTGAAAGGTCTATACCAAGGCCAGGCTAGACATGAGCGTTTCAAAATCTCTACGACTATGTTTTCCAGTAAGCTGGCAACGGGTAACCCAGTTGGTCCCCACGTTCTCAAGATGATCGGTCAAATCGAAACTCTTGAAAAACTGGACGCTCCGTTGCACCCTATGCTGGCAACTGATCTCATCTTGGGATCATTCCCAGCTGAGTATAGTCAAACTGTAGTGAACTTCTACATGAACAAACTAGAGATGACTATGCCTGAGCTACTGAAATTCCTCACAACTGCTGAGGAGAGTCTAGGGAAGGGCAAGGGTAAGTCTGTCCTGATGGTAGAGGGCAGTACTATTGCGAAGAAGAGTGGGCCACGTTCGCCGGCCGGGACCAAGCGCAAGGGTTCTAAGAAACCCAAGCCAGCGTCCAACTCCTCTTCGTTGAAACCCAATGAAGGATCTAAGAAGAAGTCTGCTGTATGCTATTATTGTGGCAAAAAGGGCCACTGGAGGCGCAACTGCGCAAAATTACTGGCAGAGAGGAAAGAGGGAAAGAAACCTCAAACCTCAGGTATCTTCGTTATTGAAGTCAATATGTCTGATATCACCTCTTGGGTGATGGATACTGGATGTGGTTCTCACATCTATACTTCTATGCAGGATCTGCATGAACGTAGACAATTGACGGAGGGAGAGATACAACTAAAAGTCGACAATGGCGCACTCGTAAATGCATTAGCCGTCGGAACCTATAGTTTATCTCTACCTAGTGGTCTTGTATTGCAGTTAAATAATTGTCTGTTTGTACCCAGTATGAGCAGAAACATCATTTCTGTATCCTGCCTTGACAAAGCAGGATTTTCGTTCGTTGTAAAAGACAAAACTCTTTCTGTCTTTAGAAATGAAATATTTTATGCAACTGCAAAAATGACCAACGGTCTCTATGCCCTCGACATGGATACCGCAGTATATAACGTAGATGTTAAGAGAAACAAACCTAACAGTTTGAATCTCGCGTACCTTTGGCATTGTCGTTTGGGCCACATTAACGAGAAACGCAAATCTAAGTTACATCGTTCCGGTGTACTTGATTCATTTGACTTCCAGTCATATGATGTATGTAAATCTTGTTTACTTGGTAAAATGACAAAGGCTCCATTCACTGGTCACGGTAAAAGGGCGAGTGACTTATTGGGCCTCATACACTCCGATGTCTGTGGTCCAATTAGCACTGTAGCTAGAGGTGGTTATTCTTACTTTGTTACATTTACTGACGACCTTAGTAGATATGGATATGTGTATCTCATGAAACACAAATCGGAATGCTTTGACAAATTCAAAGAATTCAAGAACGAAGTAGAAAAACAATTAGGAAAAAGTATTAAGACCCTCCGCTCGGATCGAGGAGGTGAATACTTAAGCCTGGAGTTCGATGACTATCTGAAAGAGCATGGGATCTTATCCCAACTCACTCCTCCAGGGACACCTCAATTAAATGGAGTGTCTGAGAGGAGAAATCGGACTTTGCTAGACATGGTTCGGAGCATGATTAGTCTGACAACATTGCCAGAATCATTTTGGGGATATGCATTGAAAACAGCAGCACACACACTCAACAGAGTTCCATCTAAAGCTGTCGAGAGCACACCATACGAACTATGGCGTGGGAGAAAACCGAGTTTCTCGTACTTTAAGATTTGGGGCTGTGAAGCTTATGTAAAACGTCCCATGACGTCTAGTAAGTTGGAGCCTAAATCTGATAAAGTAATTTTTGTGGGATACCCCAAGGAAACTAGAGGGTATGAGTTCTATCATCCATCCGATAACAAAATCTTTGTTGCTCGGAATGGAACCTTCCTTGAGAAGGAGTTTCTTTCTGCTATCACTAGTGGGAGAAAGGTAGAAATCGAAGAAATTTGAGAACCACAAGAAGAAGTCCCGATAGTGTTGGAACCTGAGCAAAGAGATCAAGCAATTGAACCTCAAATTGCTCAAGATATACCAAGTAGGTCAGACCAGATACGTAATCCTCCAGTCAGATATGGATTTCTCATGTCTGATGAAGGTGACGTCTTGTTGGTAGATCAAGGCGAACCAGAGACCTACCTCGAGGCAATTACATGCCCCGAATCCGATCTATGGCTCGAAGCCATGAAATCTGAAATGGAGTCTATGTACACAAACCAAGTCTGGACCTTGGTTCATGCGCCCGAAGGGGTAAAACCCATTGGATGCAAGTGGGTCTTCAAAAAGAAGACAGACGTAGACGGGAAGGTTCATACCTTCAAAGCTATATTGGTAGCAAAAGGTTATAGACAAATCCACGGAATTGACTATGATGAAACCTTTTCTCCAGTTGTTATGCTGAAATCCATTCGGATAATGCTTGCGATTGCAGCCTATTACGATTATGAAATTTGGCAGATGGACGTCAAAACGGCTTTCCTTAATGGGAACCTCAAAGAGGATGTCTTCATGACACAGCCTGACGGTTTTTAAATTGCTGGTCAGTCTGCCAAAGTTTGTAAGCTGCAACGTTCAATCTACGGATTGAAACAAGCATCTCGGAGTTGGTACATACGTTTCGACGAAACCATTTCCAGTTTTGGTTTCAAGAAGAACTCTGACGAATCTTGTGTATACAAGAAGGTCAGTGGGAGTGTAATAGTATTCCTAATATTATATGTCGATGACATATTGTTAATGGGTAATGATATTCTCGCTCTCACTTCTGTAAAGACGTGGTTGAGCGAGAACTTCTCCATGAAAGACTTAGGGGATGCTAGTTATGTCCTTGGCATAAGAATCTACCGAGATAGATCAAGAAAGTTAATAGGTCTAAATCAAAGTACATATATAGATAAAATCCTTGATCGATTTAGCATGTCTAACTCAAAGAAAGGATCTTTACCTATGACACCTGGCACGGTTCTTTCCAAGAGCCAGAGTCCTTCTACTCATGAGCAGAAGGAACTCATGATGAAGGTTCCATACGCCTCTGCGATTGGATCCATCATGTATGCCATGATATGTACTAGACCTGATGTCTCATTCGCTTTAAGCGTGACCAGCAGATACCAGGGAAGTCCAGGAGAAGCACACTGGACAGCGGTCAAGAACATCCTCAAGTATCTTCGCAATACTAAGGATGCATTCCTGGTATACGGTGGTGAGGAAGAGCTAAAGGTGGTCGGTTACACTGATGCTAGCTTCCAAACCGACAGAGACGATTCAAAATCACAAGCAGGATATTTGTTTTGCCTGAATGGCGGAGCTTTTAGATGGAATAGCTTCAAGGAGGATACAACCGCCGATTCGACTACAGAGGCTGAGTACATAGCTGCCGCCGAGGCAGCTAAAGAAGCTGTTTGGATCAAGAAGTTCATTACTGAACTTGGAGTGGTTCCTAGTATTAATGACCCTATCTCGTTGTTTTGCGACAACACTGGGGCCTTTGCACAGGCAAAGGAACCGCGATCTCACCAGAAAACCAAACACATTGTACGACGCTATCACATCATACGAGAAATCGTAGACAGAGGCGATGTGATGATTTGCAAAGTAGATACTGACGACAACATAGCCGATCCCCTGACCAAGCCTTTAGGAAAGCTAAAGCATGAGGGTCACACTAGGTCCATGGGCATTAGACCGATGCCAGATTGGCCATAGTGCAAGTGGGAGATTGTTGGAGTTGTGCCCTGATGGCCAACTGTTTATCGTTATTCTATCATGTATAGGCAGATATAATATGTTTACACATCTCATGCTAATGTAAACAAATATTATATTCTTAGATTTATATTTAAAAGATGTTTATCAGATAGTGTTTTTCTGCTGATGAGACTAACATCTTGAAATAAATATTTATCTAAATGTCCATAGTCGAGTATTAACGAGAGTGGGATATCGTTAATGCATGTGAGACTAGTGTGTGTTGGATGTTTGACTTAGTCTCATAGTCAATGACGGTGTGTTCGCATCCGCACATGGGCAGATATTATCTAGAGATAATAGGATGCCGGACTGACCCATCCTAAAGATGTTGCTTGAACTTTTAGTTCATGCTCTAAGCATCTTTAGCGCGACCATGGGTGTAACTATCCTTCGACTTGAAGTATTACGTTTTCTACATATGTGAACCCGCATACTTTGATGCATTGTCCTAAGCCATATGAAATAAGGATGGTATACACGCTTTGTTTTGGGTATGCCGCAGCGCGTATTCAGAAACGTAGATTACGTACATAGGATTTGTCACTACTCTTTTTAAGAGATTAATGTCTTATGGGGCCCACTGATAAGTTATGACTGAGGAAATTGCATGGCCATGCTGAGATGCTTTTATGACTTCTGTTCCTATTAGTCAGCCTTGATAAATCAGTGAATGACTTAATGGATACAAGTTGGATTTTATTAATCCCTTGCATTAAGTTTAGACATTGAGACAAAAGGATACAGTTACACGGAGTCTGAGTCGTGGAAAGGTTTTGACGGTGCAAACGTCTTAACTTATAATCTGGGGGCAATAATGTGTTGCTAGATACCGCTTATTGCTTATAGTATTGGTGCAGAGCCAATACTGTGGCCAGCTTTATAAGTGCCTATACGGGTCACACACTTTGAACAATTTAAGGAGTAGGATTAAACAATGGGATAATAAGTAATTTGTATATTTGTAAAATAGTAAAATAAAATATTTTGGAATATAATATTATATATGTAAAACATTCGGTGATATATTTATATATATAAATACCAAAATATATATATATTATATGTTGAATATTTTATTTTGGTTTGTCATTTTAATTATGAAAATAATTATTTTGACATAAACTATTTAAAGTATATTTGTATACTTGTTTAAAAATGATATTGGTATTTTATTTGATTTAAAATTAATTTTTATATTAATTTTTGGTGTCAAATAAAATACACTTTGAACATTTAAGTGGAGAAGAATTTTACAAATCCTTCTCACATGATTTTTCGGCCATATGGATTTCAAGGTTGACAAATTGGTATTAACTTACTTGATTGATTGATAAATTAGTGATTTGTAATTGATTTTTTAATTTGTCATTTTTTGCATCATTAAATTCCATTATTATACCCACTTTCTCACTTGAATAAGATAGACCACATTCATCAATTTGGTCCAAGGGAGTTTCGGCCATTATAATTTAGTGAGAGAAAATATTATTTTGGTTCCACATATATAATTTTGTGTATAGAAAATATCTATAATATTTTCTAAATATTATTGGAAATATTTTCTATAGAAATATACAAGATTATTATTATCCCAAATTTTAATCTATATATTTTATACTACTATAATCTTTACTAGCATAAAGATTGTGGTAGACTCCGGCGTTGTTCGTGTGTCAAAGTTGGAGACCGGACGCTTGAACGGTTACGTTTGCACTTTCAACGCTCTTCCTACGACCTCTTCGTTTTTACCGCTTACGGAGAAAAGGTATAAATTTCTTACTCACTATAAGTTTTAGTACGTGATTCTGGGCAAGATAATCATGTTAGGATGTTAAAATTTTTAATTTTCGCTGCCTATCCTTGCATGGTTACCTTTCATGAGCTTGCCGGGGCAGAAATCTTTACTAAATTGGATTTGAGGGCTGGTTACCACCAATTAAGAATTCATCCAGATGATGTCTATAAAACAGCATTTAAAACACATACGGGACATTTTGAATTCTTAGTGATGCCATTTGGCCTAACAAATGCACCTGCGTCATTTCAAGGGTGGATGAATGAAGTCTTCAAACCCTTCCTCAGGAAATCAGTATTGGTCTTCTTTGATGACATCCTCATATACAGCAAGACTAAAACAGAGCACTGGAAGCACTTAAGACAGGTTTTTGAAGTGATGAAGATTAACAAAATGTATGCTAAGCTTAGCAAGTGCATGTTTGCGAGCCAGAAGGTGGAATATTTAGGCCACTTTATATCTTCAAAAGGGGTTGAAACAGATCCTAGCAAGATTAATGCCATTGCTAGTTGGCCAATCCCTACATCAGCAAAGGAGCTTAGGAGTTTTTTGGGTCTGGCTGGGTACTATAGAAGGTTTATCAGGGGTTATGCTACAAAAAGTAAACCTCTAAATGATCTTTTGAAGAAGGGAGCATTTGTTTGGACTGATTATGCACAAGAAGCCTTTACAAATCTCAAGGTGGCTCTTACAACTGCACCTATCCTAGCAGTGCCCAACTTCAGTGTGGGGTTTGAAATTGAGACAGATGCCTCTAAGGATGGCATTGGGGCAGTGCTTATCTAGAACCAGCACCCTTTGGCATTCATCAGCAGGTCCTTAGGACCAAGGTGGCAGAAGCTTTCAGTATATGAAAAAGAGCTATTGGCCATTGTCTTTGCAGTCCAAAAATGGGAACAATACCTGCTCAACAATCATTTCATCATTAGAACAGACCAAAAGAGTTTGAAATGGCTCCTCCAACAGAAAATATCAACACCTTTTCAACAATTTTGGTTATCTAAGCTACTGGGATTTGACTATGAGATTGTGTACAAAAGTGGGAAGGAGAATATAGCTGTTGATGCCCTATCTAGGAAACAAGGTTCTGAATTGTTAACCATGGCAATTTCAGTTGTATCTTCTGTAACGCCCCAAAACATACCCTAGAATTATTAATGAATTATTAATTAATTAATCAAATTTGTTTTGATTAAAAATAAATTGTTGTTGGGCCTTGGGCCAAAATAAAATATGTTTTGATATCCAATATCATGATCCGGATAAATCTCATAGAGATTAATCCAATATGTTGACTTACTGTGTGACCTTGATTGGGAACCTGAGTACAGACCCAAATCAAGGATAAATTAAGAAATTTATTTATGATATGAACTTTGAAATGATTTATTGAAATAAATCATGAGAATAAATAATATGAATGAAATGTAAGAACCTTTTTGAGTAAAGGTCAATTAAATCAATTTTGACTCTGTCAAAGTCAACCACCTAAAAATATGATGTCGGAAAAAGTATTACAAATAAATATGAAAATTATATCGTTTGATAGAGTTTAATTATACGATCACAACGGTGCAAACGGATTTCAATTCGGAGAAAGTTGGACCAAAAAGTGTTCCCTGACTGGGACCAAATTAGTCCCAATCAGGGACTTACGTATAAAATCTGTCGGAGCCGCAGCCCCCTCCACTGAGACGCCAAAACAGTGTTAGGGAGGTCATCTTCCATGGCTTCTTCCCCTTCCTCCTTCTTATATAAACCCTCCAAACTTCACCATTTCTTCACCATTTTCCTTCAAATAAACTCTGAGAGAAAGCTGTGAGTGTGGAGAACGAAGTTGTGCTGTCAATTTGGTGTGAAGTCGCTGGAGCAAGCTACAATCCTCGCCGGAAGTTTCGCCGGAAAATTCTCAAAACCTTCTATAAGCTTCGAGGTAAGCCCGTAGATATATCTAGTGATTAGAATGTTCGTATAGATCGTTTTTACGTTCATAAACGGTCGTTTGGTTGAGTTTTATGTTTGACATGTTTGAAGAACCAAGAATCATAAACCAAGAAATTGTTGTTAAAACTACAAATTAATGACTCTAAAATGATCTGTGAACATTGGGGAACATTCCTATATAATTTAATTGAAGTTTGGTAATTAAAAATGATAATGTTAAAAATTGATCAGAGGAAGAAGATGATGAACAGTGGCCGAAAATCGATTATATCCTTCCTAATAATCGATTAAAAATTTGTTCAGATAGTTAGTGTATTTAAAAATAATAATAATCGATTATTTTAATCATAAAAATCGATTTAACGTTATTAATCGATTATGTTAATTATAAAAATCGATTATTATGAATTAATTGATTATTTAAATTGTAAAAATCGATTATTATGAATTAATGGATTATTTAAATTGTAAAAATCGATTTTTTATGAATTAATCGATTATTTATATTGTAAAAATCAATTATTATGAATTAATCGATTATTTAAATTGTAAAAATCGATTAAAATTAATTAATTGATTATTTTAATTATAAAAATCGATTTTTAAGTATTAATTGATTATTTTAAATATAAAAATAGATTTTTAGTAATTAATGGATTATTTAAAATATAAAAATCTATTTTTAGCAATTAATTGATTATTTAAAATATAAAATTCGATTTTTAGCAATTAATTGATTATTTAAAATATAAAAATCGATTTTTAGCAATTAATTGATTATTTAAAATATAAAAATCGATTTTTAGCAATTAATTGATTATTTAAAATATAAAAATCGATTTTTAGCTATTAATGGATTATTTTAAAAATAAAAAAATCGATTTTTAGGTATTAATTGATTATCTAAAAAAAATAAAAATCGATTTTTCTTATGTCGAGATCCTGTTCCGAAAATATTCAGAAAATATATGCTCTAAAATCCACCAATTGATTATGATCATTGGAAAAATGATTTACCATAATAAAAATGATGTTTTTAACAAATAAAAATATTATGTGATGCATGACGGTAAGTTAGAGTGTTAACACTCGAAGCTAGGCCGCTAATTATTATTGAATATTATGTTGATTGATAATTATGGTAATGATTATTGATTGATTATTATGATGATTGAATCTTGATGAATATTCTGATTAAAAATGATAATTGTGAATGATTAAATCATAATGAATATATTGATGATTGTGAAAATAAAATGTATTGTTAAGGGTATCTAGAAGACCTCTAAGATATACCCATAATAATGTTGATTTGAAAGGTATCTAGAAGACCTCTAAGATATATCTATTTAAGTTACGCCTTGCGGGTATGAACCCCGGTGGCTAGGGTTAAAACGTACGTACGGGATCCAGGAACCAAACTTGAGTACCTACTCGTTTGGGGTACCACCCACCCAACAGTGAACACTACGCTGTCGGTTTTTGGTTGGCCTTAAGCGAAGGTAAGTTTAAGATTTTCAAAACCCTTTTATCTTAAACTAGGCCTAGCTTAAGGATTATTTAGGAATATTTTATACTGGAATATAGTTTAATTATTTAAACTAGAATTCGTTTAAGGGTTGACAAATATTAAAGTGATTGGCCTTAGACTAAGAATAGTTTAAGGATATTGTTGAATGTTGAATATTGAATATTGAATATGAGTAAATATTGAATGATGAATATTGAATTGAATATTGCAATTATTATGAATGGCTGATGAACATTGAATGTGAATATAAATGTTGAATAATGCATGATGAATAATTTTTAATAATTATTGATTATCTGAACTGAACATTATGTGCATGATATCAAATGATTTGATTATGAATTTAGATTCAGTTTATATGGATGTTCGATGCATTAGATATGCTTACTCAGCTTCAACGCTGAGCGTGTAGTATGTTTTATTTGCTACACGCAGGTTAATGAAGTGACGTGATCCTGGAGGCAGACGGAGGCGAGATTGTCGGAATGGATGTGATGGTTTTGAATTAAAGAACATAAATAAATTATGTTTGTGATTATGATTGTTAAGCTTCCGCAATATTGAAAACTCCGTAGTTTTTATGATATGAAAAATATTATTATGATGAATAAAAGTGTTTGAAATGTTTTAAATTTTTACGATTACCAAGTTAGTACTTTAATCTGAAAGGGGCTGCAGACCTGGACGGATTAGGGTGTTACATTTTGGTATCGGAGCAAATGGTTTTAAAACCGATCTTCGGATCAAAAAAATTGAATTAAAAAAAAATATATTGTCAATCACATCCACGACTCTCGCGTCCCTCTGCTCCAGGAAAAAGGTATGAGAATTTACTTGGTAAATAATGACTCTATTAGAATTCTCATTAAATAACAATTGATTAGTACTGAAACCGTATCGAGCGTAGACTCTAGTTGAACTTTTGTACTCGGTGAAGAGACGAAAGAATAAACGATATGTTTATAATCTCCTGATACGTTATCAATGTACATTTCGCATCGCAAATGACGAAACTGGTCTGCATCGCAAAATTGTACGAAAGTGAGACGACTATGAAGAAACGATAAATGTTGAGAAACATCTGTGAAGCTGATGTCAAAGATCCTCATATGGACTCAAGACGATCTAATCGCTGATTCAAACATGAACGTTTAGAATCAATAAACTCTGTTATCTAAAGTATGTGATACTTTTTGTTTGACTCGTTAGGACACATTATGCGATTACTTAATGTGAATCGAAATCATTCGTTAAGCAACAATTCTTTGTAAAACATCGTTGAAGTACCATACAAGGAAATCAACATTATCCTTAGTATGCATTAACGGACTGAACGTTGTTGCTGTTGTCAACTTATGATTTAGAATTCCTCAACTGAAGACCAATGATGGTAACCTTATAGAGGTGAAAGCAAAGCTGATTTCTAAACCGACCAAGTTCATCTCGAATATATATGCGAAAACATCTCAAGTGTGAAGTCTATTCGTGCGATACCCAAAAAGGAAAGAAGCCTTTGACTGGAACTTGTAGTGTCCCGCCCTCAAAAAGAAGAAAACCTTTGTTAACTCAACACAAATTGAGAGTGTGGAAACATCCAAAGTGTAACACTTGTAGAAGACATCACCCAGGAGAATGTTGGATGACACAAGGATTATGTATAGGTTGTGGTAAATCTGGGCATTTTCGAAAGGAATGTCCTACAAACCCTTGGAAAAACCAATGCCGATGGCCCTGTTCAAAGACAGTCTACCTCAGCCCAGCTTGCACCAGAAGGAAATAACCCACAAACAAAATCATGCACGTGCGTATGCAGTGAAAGACCACGTTGAAGAAAACTCTGGCGTCATCATTAATATATTTCCTTATTCGATAATTTATATCCATGTACTGATCCGGGATTTGCACTATCTAATATCCATATAATTCCATGTTGAATAAACCTCCGTTGAGATTGAAAACTCAAGGATTCCTTAATAAAGAATCATTTGATCAAGTGTTTTCTCTTTACCTATTCTGTTCATACGCGAATAAAGAAAGATCGATGAGACTCTTTATCAACTACCGTGAGTTGAACAATTCATTATCTTACCTCGTATCGATGACTTATTTGATCAGCTTAGAGGATCCATTGTATTCTCTAAGATTGACTTACGGTCATGATACTCACAAATCCCTGTTAAGAAACTTGAACAAACTAATAATCAAGAATCGCTATCCTTTACTATGAACTGACGACTTATTCGGTCAAATTCAAATAACCTCCTTAAGCTATAGACCACTCAACCTTGTTGAATGAACTGATGACTTGTTATGAAGCGATTAATGACCCAATTTCTTATCATCGAAAACGTCGATGTAGTCTAATTGAATACATGAAGTACGTGGTGCTGACAAAACAAATCATTAAGATGGTTGACTCGTTTGTATACCCTTTTGACGTGAAAGATTGCGACATGGTGATAATACAAAACAAAATGTGAAACAGTGACACCAACAGTGAAAGACTGAAGAATGAAGAAAATGTAGCTCGCACTAGCTATGCAGTCAGGAGAATAATTATGGATAATATCATTGCAACACAAAATACAACTTGAATTACAAGAGGAATGTTACAAATGCAATTCTAAGTCTAGTCTTCTAGGATTCACAAACTCATCGTAACTAACCCCTGGTCCCGGGAAAGCTTTAGCAAACTCTAATTTGTCTAAAAGCTCACCAACAAAGAAAGAAGAAATGAAAAGTTTCCTCTGACTCAAAGACATGAAGTTCTGCCTCACTGCATCGTCTAGAAATTTGATTAGGTTATTGAAATAACCGTCAATGTTCAAGAGACCAATGGGTCTATTGTGTAACCCTTCAGAAGCCCACGAGATCAAGGTAAACAAACCTTCCATAGTGTCAACTCCTCCAGGAAGAACAATAAAAGCTTCCACGGCATGATTCATCTCAAAATATTTGTAGTAATTGCTGGAAACTATGTACTCTACACCATACGTAAGTCCATAGACCCGTCGTGTTGCTATGTACCCAGGAATGAAACCTCTAACGAGACCTCCATTGGTAAAGACTGTTGAAGCAACAGCTCCTTGTAGGCCAACGTTGCCTCCTCCATAAGCAAGACTAATTCTTCGTCTTAACAATTCCCTTCCTAAATCTACCGCAGTAGCCATAAACTTTGGATTTCTACCAAGAGAATGACTGCCAAGTAGACCAACGAATCTTATGGTGTAAGGAAGTGTTCGAGAAGTTCCTTCCATAATATGAGAATGTGAGATACTCTTTCAATAATCGTGATATATATAGTCTTTGAAACCTGACCATGGATGGAAAGGTAATTATTACCAGCCAAAATATGTACAGTAAATGGACTCAAATTACCTGCATACGAGAACGTACTCGCTAATGCTATAGTCTGCTGACGATATGACGTGTTGAGACTCTTGAACAGTTAGATTCGCTGTCCTAAAACACGTTCAAATCCGAGATGAAAAGTCAAAACGACTATTTCCTAGGACAATGACTCCTTGAGTAACTTCCAAAGAGTGAAACATTGAATAAAGAAAATCTACGATTGGCAACGATAAGTCGCAAACACTATCTTTATATCTTGTGACTCACATCCTTGAATGACTCGACTTGCTGTGTTAATTACACCCTTGAAATACCTCTCTTGATCGATCTTGAATTCCATTCTTTGTGTCAAAATACTAAAACCACGATTTTTCATTAAACCAAAGATGCTTCATGATACCGATCTTTGAAAACTATAGTCTGTGAACTACGTGACTCGATCACAATAGTAAAACTACCCTGACTTGAACATTATGTTAAACCTCTCTAGGGAACTGCTGCGAAACAGTTAATACAATTACGTTATCTCTGAATATTATTATCGATGATCTTATTGACCAAACAAACTCCGTCATAACCCTAGCAAGGATATGTGTCTGCAACGACCAAAGAAGAAATGACGTCCCGAGAACAAGCTGAATCATTCAAGCGAAAATCCCTAACCTATATGCGATGTTGGTATTAGATCTTGTAAAGATCCCTCACTTTATGAATTCGTGAATTGAATCTCATACCGAATATATTTCCTTCTTCACTCGAAATGAAATCAACCATAGTGTTACATCAAACCCGTCATTATCAAGAACGTATATTCCAAAATCGATGAAGAAAGTTGAATACGACAAGACGTATATGAAACGCCACTCTAATGTTATCACCCGTGGATACGAATTAATGCAAATACTTATTAACGATAATGAGAGCTACCATGAAGTGAATGAAGAAATATTCTGATGTAAATCGATGATCAATCGATAGTACTTCCTCGTAAATGATGACAAATTCCATATCTTGAGAATCTTTGACCACTAAAAGCCATTGATGTACTTACGAAATTATTGTTGAACTACGTGAACGAGATGAAGATGACTTAAGTAACTTGAGAAAGTTACGCTATGACATATGAATTATATAACCTTCAAATGCTCCACTACATCTATCGCGGACTTGAAACTGCAAAGGCTACTAAAGGACTTTCGATCGAAGAAAGAATATTGTTAATCGACATTGTACAATTGAGAATCGTGAATGAACGAAGTGATGTGCAAATATGTCAAGTATGCTCTAGAATATGATGTTATACCCTACAAAGGACTCTTGGTTATGGATGTTGAATCTGAACGAGAACTTGCAAAAAGGATCGTTGGATACCTTCCTTAATCTAAAATTATTAGTCTCTTGAAGAAAGAACAAGTCTGATAACATTGACAGTTTGAGAATACGTATATGTATGGATAATGACAAAATCATGGTTTAACCAAATAAACATGTCATGGTCATGATTAAATATGATCACTACAAAATTTTGAACGTTGAGCCCTAAAAGAATTTCGAGGACGAAATTCCTTTAAGGGGGAAGAAATGTAACGCCCCAAAACATACCCTAGAATTATTAATGAATTATTAATTAATTAATCAAATTTGTTTTGATTAAAAATAAATTGTTGTTGGGCCTTGGGCCAAAATAAAATATGTTTTGATATCCAATATCATGATCCGGATAAATCTCATAGAGATTAATCCAATATGTTGACTTACTGTGTGACCTTGATTGGGAACCTGAGTACAGACCCAAATCAAGGATAAATTAAGAAATTTATTTATGATATGAACTTTGAAATGATTTATTGAAATAAATCATGAGAATAAATAATATGAATGAAATGTAAGAACCTTTTTGAGTAAAGGTCAATTAAATCAATTTTGACTCTGTCAAAGTCAACCACCTAAAAATATGATGTCGGAAAAAGTATTACAAATAAATATGAAAATTATATCGTTTGATAGAGTTTAATTATACGATCACAACGGTGCAAACGGATTTCAATTCGGAGAAAGTTGGACCAAAAAGTGTTCCCCGACTGGGACCAAATTAGTCCCAATCAGGGACTTACGTATAAAATCTGTCGGAGCCGCAGCCCCCTCCACTGAGACGCCAAAACAGTGTTAGGGAGGTCATCTCCCATGGCTTCTTCCCCTTCCTCCTTCTTATATAAACCCTCCAAACTTCACCATTTCTTCACCATTTTCCTTCAAATAAACTCTGAGAGAAAGCTGTGAGTGTGGAGAACGAAGTTGTGCTGTCAATTTGGTGTGAAGTCGCTGGAGCAAGCTACAATCCTCGCCGGAAGTTTCGCCGGAAAATTCTCAAAACCTTCTATAAGCTTCGAGGTAAGCCCGTAGATATATCTAGTGATTAGAATGTTCGTATAGATCGTTTTTACGTTCATAAACGGTCGTTTGGTTGAGTTTTATGTTTGACATGTTTGAAGAACCAAGAATCATAAACCAAGAAATTGTTGTTAAAACTACAAATTAATGACTCTAAAATGATCTGTGAACATTGGGGAACATTCCTATATAATTTAATTGAAGTTTGGTAATTAAAAATGATAATGTTAAAAATTGATCAGAGGAAGAAGATGATGAACAGTGGCCGAAAATCGATTATATCCTTCCTAATAATCGATTAAAAATTTGTTCAGATAGTTAGTGTATTTAAAAATAATAATAATCGATTATTTTAATCATAAAAATCGATTTAACGTTATTAATCGATTATGTTAATTATAAAAATCGATTATTATGAATTAATTGATTATTTAAATTGTAAAAATCGATTATTATGAATTAATGGATTATTTAAATTGTAAAAATCGATTTTTTATGAATTAATCGATTATTTATATTGTAAAAATCAATTATTATGAATTAATCGATTATTTAAATTGTAAAAATCGATTAAAATTAATTAATTGATTATTTTAATTATAAAAATCGATTTTTAAGTATTAATTGATTATTTTAAATATAAAAATAGATTTTTAGTAATTAATGGATTATTTAAAATATAAAAATCTATTTTTAGCAATTAATTGATTATTTAAAATATAAAATTCGATTTTTAGCAATTAATTGATTATTTAAAATATAAAAATCGATTTTTAGCAATTAATTGATTATTTAAAATATAAAAATCGATTTTTAGCAATTAATTGATTATTTAAAATATAAAAATCGATTTTTAGCTATTAATGGATTATTTTAAAAATAAAAAAATCGATTTTTAGGTATTAATTGATTATCTAAAAAAAATAAAAATCGATTTTTCTTATGTCGAGATCCTGTTCCGAAAATATTCAGAAAATATATGCTCTAAAATCCACCAATTGATTATGATCATTGGAAAAATGATTTACCATAATAAAAATGATGTTTTTAACAAATAAAAATATTATGTGATGCATGACGGTAAGTTAGAGTGTTAACACTCGAAGCTAGGCCGCTAATTATTATTGAATATTATGTTGATTGATAATTATGGTAATGATTATTGATTGATTATTATGATGATTGAATCTTGATGAATATTCTGATTAAAAATGATAATTGTGAATGATTAAATCATAATGAATATATTGATGATTGTGAAAATAAAATGTATTGTTAAGGGTATCTAGAAGACCTCTAAGATATACCCATAATAATGTTGATTTGAAAGGTATCTAGAAGACCTCTAAGATATATCTATTTAAGTTACGCCTTGCGGGTATGAACCCCGGTGGCTAGGGTTAAAACGTACGTACGGGATCCAGGAACCAAACTTGAGTACCTACTCGTTTGGGGGTACCACCCACCCAACAGTGAACACTACGCTGTCGGTTTTTGGTTGGCCTTAAGCGAAGGTAAGTTTAAGATTTTCAAAACCCTTTTATCTTAAACTAGGCCTAGCTTAAGGATTATTTAGGAATATTTTATACTGGAATATAGTTTAATTATTTAAACTAGAATTCGTTTAAGGGTTGACAAATATTAAAGTGATTGGCCTTAGACTAAGAATAGTTTAAGGATATTGTTGAATGTTGAATATTGAATATTGAATATGAGTAAATATTGAATGATGAATATTGAATTGAATATTGCAATTATTATGAATGGCTGATGAACATTGAATGTGAATATAAATGTTGAATAATGCATGATGAATAATTTTTAATAATTATTGATTATCTGAACTGAACATTATGTGCATGATATCAAATGATTTGATTATGAATTTAGATTCAGTTTATATGGATGTTCGATGCATTAGATATGCTTACTCAGCTTCAACGCTGAGCGTGTAGTATGTTTTATTTGCTACACGCAGGTTAATGAAGTGACGTGATCCTGGAGGCAGACGGAGGCGAGATTGTCGGAATGGATGTGATGGTTTTGAATTAAAGAACATAAATAAATTATGTTTGTGATTATGATTGTTAAGCTTCCGCAATATTGAAAACTCCGTAGTTTTTATGATATGAAAAATATTATTATGATGAATAAAAGTGTTTGAAATGTTTTAAATTTTTACGATTACCAAGTTAGTACTTTAATCTGAAAGGGGCTGCAGACCTGGACGGATTAGGGTGTTACATTTTGGTATCGGAGCAAATGGTTTTAAAACCGATCTTCGGATCAAAAAAATTGAATTAAAAAAAAATATATTGTCAATCACATCCACGACTCTCGCGTCCCTCTGCTCCAGGAAAAAGGTATGAGAATTTACTTGGTAAATAATGACTCTATTAGAATTCTCATTAAATAACAATTGATTAGTACTGAAACCGTATCGAGCGTAGACTCTAGTTGAACTTTTGTACTCGGTGAAGAGACGAAAGAATAAACGATATGTTTATAATCTCCTGATACGTTATCAATGTACATTTCGCATCGCAAATGACGAAACTGGTCTGCATCGCAAAATTGTACGAAAGTGAGACGACTATGAAGAAACGATAAATGTTGAGAAACATCTGTGAAGCTGATGTCAAAGATCCTCATATGGACTCAAGACGATCTAATCGCTGATTCAAACATGAACGTTTAGAATCAATAAACTCTGTTATCTAAAGTATGTGATACTTTTTGTTTGACTCGTTAGGACACATTATGCGATTACTTAATGTGAATCGAAATCATTCGTTAAGCAACAATTCTTTGTAAAACATCGTTGAAGTACCATACAAGGAAATCAACATTATCCTTAGTATGCATTAACGGACTGAACGTTGTTGCTGTTGTCAACTTATGATTTAGAATTCCTCAACTGAAGACCAATGATGGTAACCTTATAGAGGTGAAAGCAAAGCTGATTTCTAAACCGACCAAGTTCATCTCGAATATATATGCGAAAACATCTCAAGTGTGAAGTCTATTCGTGCGATACCCAAAAGGAAAGAAGCCTTTGACTGGAACTTGTAGTGTCCCGCCCTCAAAAAGAAGAAAACCTTTGTTAACTCAACACAAATTGAGAGTGTGGAAACATCCAAAGTGTAACACTTGTAGAAGACATCACCCAGGAGAATGTTGGATGACACAAGGATTATGTATAGGTTGTGGTAAATCTGGGCATTTTCGAAAGGAATGTCCTACAAACCCTTGGAAAAACCAATGCCGATGGCCCTGTTCAAAGACAGTCTACCTCAGCCCAGCTTGCACCAGAAGGAAATAACCCACAAACAAAATCATGCACGTGCGTATGCAGTGAAAGACCACGTTGAAGAAAACTCTGGCGTCATCATTAATATATTTCCTTATTCGATAATTTATATCCATGTACTGATCCGGGATTTGCACTATCTAATATCCATATAATTCCATGTTGAATAAACCTCCGTTGAGATTGAAAACTCAAGGATTCCTTAATAAAGAATCATTTGATCAAGTGTTTTCTCTTTACCTATTCTGTTCATACGCGAATAAAGAAAGATCGATGAGACTCTTTATCAACTACCGTGAGTTGAACAATTCATTATCTTACCTCGTATCGATGACTTATTTGATCAGCTTAGAGGATCCATTGTATTCTCTAAGATTGACTTACGGTCATGATACTCACAAATCCCTGTTAAGAAACTTGAACAAACTAATAATCAAGAATCGCTATCCTTTACTATGAACTGACGACTTATTCGGTCAAATTCAAATAACCTCCTTAAGCTATAGACCACTCAACCTTGTTGAATGAACTGATGACTTGTTATGAAGCGATTAATGACCCAATTTCTTATCATCGAAAACGTCGATGTAGTCTAATTGAATACATGAAGTACGTGGTGCTGACAAAACAAATCATTAAGATGGTTGACTCGTTTGTATACCCTTTTGACGTGAAAGATTGCGACATGGTGATAATACAAAACAAAATGTGAAACAGTGACACCAACAGTGAAAGACTGAAGAATGAAGAAAATGTAGCTCGCACTAGCTATGCAGTCAGGAGAATAATTATGGATAATATCATTGCAACACAAAATACAACTTGAATTACAAGAGGAATGTTACAAATGCAATTCTAAGTCTAGTCTTCTAGGATTCACAAACTCATCGTAACTAACCCCTGGTCCCGGGAAAGCTTTAGCAAACTCTAATTTGTCTAAAAGCTCACCAACAAAGAAAGAAGAAATGAAAAGTTTCCTCTGACTCAAAGACATGAAGTTCTGCCTCACTGCATCGTCTAGAAATTTGATTAGGTTATTGAAATAACCGTCAATGTTCAAGAGACCAATGGGTCTATTGTGTAACCCTTCAGAAGCCCACGAGATCAAGGTAAACAAACCTTCCATAGTGTCAACTCCTCCAGGAAGAACAATAAAAGCTTCCACGGCATGATTCATCTCAAAATATTTGTAGTAATTGCTGGAAACTATGTACTCTACACCATACGTAAGTCCATAGACCCGTCGTGTTGCTATGTACCCAGGAATGAAACCTCTAACGAGACCTCCATTGGTAAAGACTGTTGAAGCAACAGCTCCTTGTAGGCCAACGTTGCCTCCTCCATAAGCAAGACTAATTCTTCGTCTTAACAATTCCCTTCCTAAATCTACCGCAGTAGCCATAAACTTTGGATTTCTACCAAGAGAATGACTGCCAAGTAGACCAACGAATCTTATGGTGTAAGGAAGTGTTCGAGAAGTTCCTTCCATAATATGAGAATGTGAGATACTCTTTCAATAATCGTGATATATATAGTCTTTGAAACCTGACCATGGATGGAAAGGTAATTATTACCAGCCAAAATATGTACAGTAAATGGACTCAAATTACCTGCATACGAGAACGTACTCGCTAATGCTATAGTCTGCTGACGATATGACGTGTTGAGACTCTTGAACAGTTAGATTCGCTGTCCTAAAACACGTTCAAATCCGAGATGAAAAGTCAAAACGACTATTTCCTAGGACAATGACTCCTTGAGTAACTTCCAAAGAGTGAAACATTGAATAAAGAAAATCTACGATTGGCAACGATAAGTCGCAAACACTATCTTTATATCTTGTGACTCACATCCTTGAATGACTCGACTTGCTGTGTTAATTACACCCTTGAAATACCTCTCTTGATCGATCTTGAATTCCATTCTTTGTGTCAAAATACTAAAACCACGATTTTTCATTAAACCAAAGATGCTTCATGATACCGATCTTTGAAAACTATAGTCTGTGAACTACGTGACTCGATCACAATAGTAAAACTACCCTGACTTGAACATTATGTTAAACCTCTCTAGGGAACTGCTGCGAAACAGTTAATACAATTACGTTATCTCTGAATATTATTATCGATGATCTTATTGACCAAACAAACTCCGTCATAACCCTAGCAAGGATATGTGTCTGCAACGACCAAAGAAGAAATGACGTCCCGAGAACAAGCTGAATCATTCAAGCGAAAATCCCTAACCTATATGCGATGTTGGTATTAGATCTTGTAAAGATCCCTCACTTTATGAATTCGTGAATTGAATCTCATACCGAATATATTTCCTTCTTCACTCGAAATGAAATCAACCATAGTGTTACATCAAACCCGTCATTATCAAGAACGTATATTCCAAAATCGATGAAGAAAGTTGAATACGACAAGACGTATATGAAACGCCACTCTAATGTTATCACCCGTGGATACGAATTAATGCAAATACTTATTAACGATAATGAGAGCTACCATGAAGTGAATGAAGAAATATTCTGATGTAAATCGATGATCAATCGATAGTACTTCCTCGTAAATGATGACAAATTCCATATCTTGAGAATCTTTGACCACTAAAAGCCATTGATGTACTTACGAAATTATTGTTGAACTACGTGAACGAGATGAAGATGACTTAAGTAACTTGAGAAAGTTACGCTATGACATATGAATTATATAACCTTCAAATGCTCCACTACATCTATCGCGGACTTGAAACTGCAAAGGCTACTAAAGGACTTTCGATCGAAGAAAGAATATTGTTAATCGACATTGTACAATTGAGAATCGTGAATGAACGAAGTGATGTGCAAATATGTCAAGTATGCTCTAGAATATGATGTTATACCCTACAAAGGACTCTTGGTTATGGATGTTGAATCTGAACGAGAACTTGCAAAAAGGATCGTTGGATACCTTCCTTAATCTAAAATTATTAGTCTCTTGAAGAAAGAACAAGTCTGATAACATTGACAGTTTGAGAATACGTATATGTATGGATAATGACAAAATCATGGTTTAACCAAATAAACATGTCATGGTCATGATTAAATATGATCACTACAAAATTTTGAACGTTGAGCCCTAAAAGAATTTCGAGGACGAAATTCCTTTAAGGGGGAAGAAATGTAACGCCCCAAAACATACCCTAGAATTATTAATGAATTATTAATTAATTAATCAAATTTGTTTTGATTAAAAATAAATTGTTGTTGGGCCTTGGGCCAAAATAAAATATGTTTTGATATCCAATATCATGATCCGGATAAATCTCATAGAGATTAATCCAATATGTTGACTTACTGTGTGACCTTGATTGGGAACCTGAGTACAGACCCAAATCAAGGATAAATTAAGAAATTTATTTATGATATGAACTTTGAAATGATTTATTGAAATAAATCATGAGAATAAATAATATGAATGAAATGTAAGAACCTTTTTGAGTAAAGGTCAATTAAATCAATTTTGACTCTGTCAAAGTCAACCACCTAAAAATATGATGTCGGAAAAAGTATTACAAATAAATATGAAAATTATATCGTTTGATAGAGTTTAATTATACGATCACAACGGTGCAAACGGATTTCAATTCGGAGAAAGTTGGACCAAAAAGTGTTCCCCGACTGGGACCAAATTAGTCCCAATCAGGGACTTACGTATAAAATCTGTCGGAGCCGCAGCCCCCTCCACTGAGACGCCAAAACAGTGTTAGGGAGGTCATCTCCCATGGCTTCTTCCCCTTCCTCCTTCTTATATAAACCCTCCAAACTTCACCATTTCTTCACCATTTTCCTTCAAATAAACTCTGAGACAAAGCTGTGAGTGTGGAGAACGAAGTTGTGCTGTCAATTTGGTGTGAAGTCGCTGGAGCAAGCTACAATCCTCGCCGGAGCAAGCTACAATCCTCGCCGGAAGAAGATGATGAACAGTGGCCGAAAATCGATTATATCCTTCCTTATAATCGATTAAAAATTTGTTCAGATAGTTAGTATATTTAAAAATAATAATAATTGATTATTTTAATCATAAAAATCGATTTAACGTTATTAATCGAGTATGTTAATTATAAAATCGATTATTATGAATTAATTGATTATTTAAATTGTAAAAATCGATTATTATGAATTAATGGATTATTTAAATTGTAAAAATCGATTTTTTATGAATTAATCGATTATTTATATTGTAAAAATCAATTATTATGAATTAATCGATTATTTAAATTGTAAAAATCGATTAAAATTAATTAATTGATTATTTTAATTATAAAAATCGATTTTTAAGTATTAATTGATTATTTTAAATATAAAAATAGATTTTTAGTAATTAATGGATTATTTAAAATATAAAAATCTATTTTTAGCAATTAATTGATTATTTAAAATATAAAATTCGATTTTTAGCAATTAATTGATTATTTAAAATATAAAAATCGATTTTTAGCAATTAATTGATTATTTAAAATATAAAAATCGATTTTTAGCAATTAATTGATTATTTAAAATATAAAAATCGATTTTTAGCTATTAATGGATTATTTTAAAAATAAAAAAATCGATTTTTAGGTATTAATTGATTATCTAAAAAAAATAAAAATCGATTTTTCTTATGTCGAGATCCTGTTCCGAAAATATTCAGAAAATATATGCTCTAAAATCCACCAATTGATTATGATCATTGGAAAAATGATTTACCATAATAAAAATGATGTTTTTAACAAATAAAAATATTATGTGATGCATGACGGTAAGTTAGAGTGTTAACACTCGAAGCTAGGCCGCTAATTATTATTGAATATTATGTTGATTGATAATTATGGTAATGATTATTGATTGATTATTATGATGATTGAATCTTGATGAATATTCTGATTAAAAATGATAATTGTGAATGATTAAATCATAATGAATATATTGATGATTGTGAAAATAAAATGTATTGTTAAGGGTATCTAGAAGACCTCTAAGATATACCCATAATAATGTTGATTTGAAAGGTATCTAGAAGACCTCTAAGATATATCTATTTAAGTTACGCCTTGCGGGTATGAACCCCGGTGGCTAGGGTTAAAACGTACGTACGGGATCCAGGAACCAAACTTGAGTACCTACTCGTTTGGGGGTACCACCCACCCAACAGTGAACACTACGCTGTCGGTTTTTGGTTGGCCTTAAGCGAAGGTAAGTTTAAGATTTTCAAAACCCTTTTATCTTAAACTAGGCCTAGCTTAAGGATTATTTAGGAATATTTTATACTGGAATATAGTTTAATTATTTAAACTAGAATTCGTTTAAGGGTTGACAAATATTAAAGTGATTGGCCTTAGACTAAGAATAGTTTAAGGATATTGTTGAATGTTGAATATTGAATATTGAATATGAGTAAATATTGAATGATGAATATTGAATTGAATATTGCAATTATTATGAATGGCTGATGAACATTGAATGTGAATATAAATGTTGAATAATGCATGATGAATAATTTTTAATAATTATTGATTATCTGAACTGAACATTATGTGCATGATATCAAATGATTTGATTATGAATTTAGATTCAGTTTATATGGATGTTCGATGCATTAGATATGCTTACTCAGCTTCAACGCTGAGCGTGTAGTATGTTTTATTTGCTACACGCAGGTTAATGAAGTGACGTGATCCTGGAGGCAGACGGAGGCGAGATTGTCGGAATGGATGTGATGGTTTTGAATTAAAGAACATAAATAAATTATGTTTGTGATTATGATTGTTAAGCTTCCGCAATATTGAAAACTCCGTAGTTTTTATGATATGAAAAATATTATTATGATGAATAAAAGTGTTTGAAATGTTTTAAATTTTTACGATTACCAAGTTAGTACTTTAATCTGAAAGGGGCTGCAGACCTGGACGGATTAGGGTGTTACATTTTGGTATCGGAGCAAATGGTTTTAAAACCGATCTTCGGATCAAAAAAATTGAATTAAAAAAAAATATATTGTCAATCACATCCACGACTCTCGCGTCCCTCTGCTCCAGGAAAAAGGTATGAGAATTTACTTGGTAAATAATGACTCTATTAGAATTCTCATTAAATAACAATTGATTAGTACTGAAACCGTATCGAGCGTAGACTCTAGTTGAACTTTTGTACTCGGTGAAGAGACGAAAGAATAAACGATATGTTTATAATCTCCTGATACGTTATCAATGTACATTTCGCATCGCAAATGACGAAACTGGTCTGCATCGCAAAATTGTACGAAAGTGAGACGACTATGAAGAAACGATAAATGTTGAGAAACATCTGTGAAGCTGATGTCAAAGATCCTCATATGGACTCAAGACGATCTAATCGCTGATTCAAACATGAACGTTTAGAATCAATAAACTCTGTTATCTAAAGTATGTGATACTTTTTGTTTGACTCGTTAGGACACATTATGCGATTACTTAATGTGAATCGAAATCATTCGTTAAGCAACAATTCTTTGTAAAACATCGTTGAAGTACCATACAAGGAAATCAACATTATCCTTAGTATGCATTAACGGACTGAACGTTGTTGCTGTTGTCAACTTATGATTTAGAATTCCTCAACTGAAGACCAATGATGGTAACCTTATAGAGGTGAAAGCAAAGCTGATTTCTAAACCGACCAAGTTCATCTCGAATATATATGCGAAAACATCTCAAGTGTGAAGTCTATTCGTGCGATACCCAAAAAGGAAAGAAGCCTTTGACTGGAACTTGTAGTGTCCCGCCCTCAAAAAGAAGAAAACCTTTGTTAACTCAACACAAATTGAGAGTGTGGAAACATCCAAAGTGTAACACTTGTAGAAGACATCACCCAGGAGAATGTTGGATGACACAAGGATTATGTATAGGTTGTGGTAAATCTGGGCATTTTCGAAAGGAATGTCCTACAAACCCTTGGAAAAACCAATGCCGATGGCCCTGTTCAAAGACAGTCTACCTCAGCCCAGCTTGCACCAGAAGGAAATAACCCACAAACAAAATCATGCACGTGCGTATGCAGTGAAAGACCACGTTGAAGAAAACTCTGGCGTCATCATTAATATATTTCCTTATTCGATAATTTATATCCATGTACTGATCCGGGATTTGCACTATCTAATATCCATATAATTCCATGTTGAATAAACCTCCGTTGAGATTGAAAACTCAAGGATTCCTTAATAAAGAATCATTTGATCAAGTGTTTTCTCTTTACCTATTCTGTTCATACGCGAATAAAGAAAGATCGATGAGACTCTTTATCAACTACCGTGAGTTGAACAATTCATTATCTTACCTCGTATCGATGACTTATTTGATCAGCTTAGAGGATCCATTGTATTCTCTAAGATTGACTTACGGTCATGATACTCACAAATCCCTGTTAAGAAACTTGAACAAACTAATAATCAAGAATCGCTATCCTTTACTATGAACTGACGACTTATTCGGTCAAATTCAAATAACCTCCTTAAGCTATAGACCACTCAACCTTGTTGAATGAACTGATGACTTGTTATGAAGCGATTAATGACCCAATTTCTTATCATCGAAAACGTCGATGTAGTCTAATTGAATACATGAAGTACGTGGTGCTGACAAAACAAATCATTAAGATGGTTGACTCGTTTGTATACCCTTTTGACGTGAAAGATTGCGACATGGTGATAATACAAAACAAAATGTGAAACAGTGACACCAACAGTGAAAGACTGAAGAATGAAGAAAATGTAGCTCGCACTAGCTATGCAGTCAGGAGAATAATTATGGATAATATCATTGCAACACAAAATACAACTTGAATTACAAGAGGAATGTTACAAATGCAATTCTAAGTCTAGTCTTCTAGGATTCACAAACTCATCGTAACTAACCCCTGGTCCCGGGAAAGCTTTAGCAAACTCTAATTTGTCTAAAAGCTCACCAACAAAGAAAGAAGAAATGAAAAGTTTCCTCTGACTCAAAGACATGAAGTTCTGCCTCACTGCATCGTCTAGAAATTTGATTAGGTTATTGAAATAACCGTCAATGTTCAAGAGACCAATGGGTCTATTGTGTAACCCTTCAGAAGCCCACGAGATCAAGGTAAACAAACCTTCCATAGTGTCAACTCCTCCAGGAAGAACAATAAAAGCTTCCACGGCATGATTCATCTCAAAATATTTGTAGTAATTGCTGGAAACTATGTACTCTACACCATACGTAAGTCCATAGACCCGTCGTGTTGCTATGTACCCAGGAATGAAACCTCTAACGAGACCTCCATTGGTAAAGACTGTTGAAGCAACAGCTCCTTGTAGGCCAACGTTGCCTCCTCCATAAGCAAGACTAATTCTTCGTCTTAACAATTCCCTTCCTAAATCTACCGCAGTAGCCATAAACTTTGGATTTCTACCAAGAGAATGACTGCCAAGTAGACCAACGAATCTTATGGTGTAAGGAAGTGTTCGAGAAGTTCCTTCCATAATATGAGAATGTGAGATACTCTTTCAATAATCGTGATATATATAGTCTTTGAAACCTGACCATGGATGGAAAGGTAATTATTACCAGCCAAAATATGTACAGTAAATGGACTCAAATTACCTGCATACGAGAACGTACTCGCTAATGCTATAGTCTGCTGACGATATGACGTGTTGAGACTCTTGAACAGTTAGATTCGCTGTCCTAAAACACGTTCAAATCCGAGATGAAAAGTCAAAACGACTATTTCCTAGGACAATGACTCCTTGAGTAACTTCCAAAGAGTGAAACATTGAATAAAGAAAATCTACGATTGGCAACGATAAGTCGCAAACACTATCTTTATATCTTGTGACTCACATCCTTGAATGACTCGACTTGCTGTGTTAATTACACCCTTGAAATACCTCTCTTGATCGATCTTGAATTCCATTCTTTGTGTCAAAATACTAAAACCACGATTTTTCATTAAACCAAAGATGCTTCATGATACCGATCTTTGAAAACTATAGTCTGTGAACTACGTGACTCGATCACAATAGTAAAACTACCCTGACTTGAACATTATGTTAAACCTCTCTAGGGAACTGCTGCGAAACAGTTAATACAATTACGTTATCTCTGAATATTATTATCGATGATCTTATTGACCAAACAAACTCCGTCATAACCCTAGCAAGGATATGTGTCTGCAACGACCAAAGAAGAAATGACGTCCCGAGAACAAGCTGAATCATTCAAGCGAAAATCCCTAACCTATATGCGATGTTGGTATTAGATCTTGTAAAGATCCCTCACTTTATGAATTCGTGAATTGAATCTCATACCGAATATATTTCCTTCTTCACTCGAAATGAAATCAACCATAGTGTTACATCAAACCCGTCATTATCAAGAACGTATATTCCAAAATCGATGAAGAAAGTTGAATACGACAAGACGTATATGAAACGCCACTCTAATGTTATCACCCGTGGATACGAATTAATGCAAATACTTATTAACGATAATGAGAGCTACCATGAAGTGAATGAAGAAATATTCTGATGTAAATCGATGATCAATCGATAGTACTTCCTCGTAAATGATGACAAATTCCATATCTTGAGAATCTTTGACCACTAAAAGCCATTGATGTACTTACGAAATTATTGTTGAACTACGTGAACGAGATGAAGATGACTTAAGTAACTTGAGAAAGTTACGCTATGACATATGAATTATATAACCTTCAAATGCTCCACTACATCTATCGCGGACTTGAAACTGCAAAGGCTACTAAAGGACTTTCGATCGAAGAAAGAATATTGTTAATCGACATTGTACAATTGAGAATCGTGAATGAACGAAGTGATGTGCAAATATGTCAAGTATGCTCTAGAATATGATGTTATACCCTACAAAGGACTCTTGGTTATGGATGTTGAATCTGAACGAGAACTTGCAAAAAGGATCGTTGGATACCTTCCTTAATCTAAAATTATTAGTCTCTTGAAGAAAGAACAAGTCTGATAACATTGACAGTTTGAGAATACGTATATGTATGGATAATGACAAAATCATGGTTTAACCAAATAAACATGTCATGGTCATGATTAAATATGATCACTACAAAATTTTGAACGTTGAGCCCTAAAAGAATTTCGAGGACGAAATTCCTTTAAGGGGGGAAGAAATGTAACGCCCCAAAACATACCCTAGAATTATTAATGAATTATTAATTAATTAATCAAATTTGTTTTGATTAAAAATAAATTGTTGTTGGGCCTTGGGCCAAAATAAAATATGTTTTGATATCCAATATCATGATCCGGATAAATCTCATAGAGATTAATCCAATATGTTGACTTACTGTGTGACCTTGATTGGGAACCTGAGTACAGACCCAAATCAAGGATAAATTAAGAAATTTATTTATGATATGAACTTTGAAATGATTTATTGAAATAAATCATGAGAATAAATAATATGAATGAAATGTAAGAACCTTTTTGAGTAAAGGTCAATTAAATCAATTTTGACTCTGTCAAAGTCAACCACCTAAAAATATGATGTCGGAAAAAGTATTACAAATAAATATGAAAATTATATCGTTTGATAGAGTTTAATTATACGATCACAACGGTGCAAACGGATTTCAATTCGGAGAAAGTTGGACCAAAAAGTGTTCCCCGACTGGGACCAAATTAGTCCCAATCAGGGACTTACGTATAAAATCTGTCGGAGCCGCAGCCCCCTCCACTGAGACGCCAAAACAGTGTTAGGGAGGTCATCTCCCATGGCTTCTTCCCCTTCCTCCTTCTTATATAAACCCTCCAAACTTCACCATTTCTTCACCATTTTCCTTCAAATAAACTCTGAGACAAAGCTGTGAGTGTGGAGAACGAAGTTGTGCTGTCAATTTGGTGTGAAGTCGCTGGAGCAAGCTACAATCCTCGCCGGAGCAAGCTACAATCCTCGCCGGAAGAAGATGATGAACAGTGGCCGAAAATCGATTATATCCTTCCTTATAATCGATTAAAAATTTGTTCAGATAGTTAGTATATTTAAAAATAATAATAATTGATTATTTTAATCATAAAAATCGATTTAACGTTATTAATCGAGTATGTTAATTATAAAATCGATTATTATGAATTAATTGATTATTTAAATTGTAAAAATCGATTATTATGAATTAATGGATTATTTAAATTGTAAAAATCGATTTTTTATGAATTAATCGATTATTTATATTGTAAAAATCAATTATTATGAATTAATCGATTATTTAAATTGTAAAAATCGATTAAAATTAATTAATTGATTATTTTAATTATAAAAATCGATTTTTAAGTATTAATTGATTATTTTAAATATAAAAATAGATTTTTAGTAATTAATGGATTATTTAAAATATAAAAATCTATTTTTAGCAATTAATTGATTATTTAAAATATAAAATTCGATTTTTAGCAATTAATTGATTATTTAAAATATAAAAATCGATTTTTAGCAATTAATTGATTATTTAAAATATAAAAATCGATTTTTAGCAATTAATTGATTATTTAAAATATAAAAATCGATTTTTAGCTATTAATGGATTATTTTAAAAATAAAAAAATCGATTTTTAGGTATTAATTGATTATCTAAAAAAAATAAAAATCGATTTTTCTTATGTCGAGATCCTGTTCCGAAAATATTCAGAAAATATATGCTCTAAAATCCACCAATTGATTATGATCATTGGAAAAATGATTTACCATAATAAAAATGATGTTTTTAACAAATAAAAATATTATGTGATGCATGACGGTAAGTTAGAGTGTTAACACTCGAAGCTAGGCCGCTAATTATTATTGAATATTATGTTGATTGATAATTATGGTAATGATTATTGATTGATTATTATGATGATTGAATCTTGATGAATATTCTGATTAAAAATGATAATTGTGAATGATTAAATCATAATGAATATATTGATGATTGTGAAAATAAAATGTATTGTTAAGGGTATCTAGAAGACCTCTAAGATATACCCATAATAATGTTGATTTGAAAGGTATCTAGAAGACCTCTAAGATATATCTATTTAAGTTACGCCTTGCGGGTATGAACCCCGGTGGCTAGGGTTAAAACGTACGTACGGGATCCAGGAACCAAACTTGAGTACCTACTCGTTTGGGGTACCACCCACCCAACAGTGAACACTACGCTGTCGGTTTTTGGTTGGCCTTAAGCGAAGGTAAGTTTAAGATTTTCAAAACCCTTTTATCTTAAACTAGGCCTAGCTTAAGGATTATTTAGGAATATTTTATACTGGAATATAGTTTAATTATTTAAACTAGAATTCGTTTAAGGGTTGACAAATATTAAAGTGATTGGCCTTAGACTAAGAATAGTTTAAGGATATTGTTGAATGTTGAATATTGAATATTGAATATGAGTAAATATTGAATGATGAATATTGAATTGAATATTGCAATTATTATGAATGGCTGATGAACATTGAATGTGAATATAAATGTTGAATAATGCATGATGAATAATTTTTAATAATTATTGATTATCTGAACTGAACATTATGTGCATGATATCAAATGATTTGATTATGAATTTAGATTCAGTTTATATGGATGTTCGATGCATTAGATATGCTTACTCAGCTTCAACGCTGAGCGTGTAGTATGTTTTATTTGCTACACGCAGGTTAATGAAGTGACGTGATCCTGGAGGCAGACGGAGGCGAGATTGTCGGAATGGATGTGATGGTTTTGAATTAAAGAACATAAATAAATTATGTTTGTGATTATGATTGTTAAGCTTCCGCAATATTGAAAACTCCGTAGTTTTTATGATATGAAAAATATTATTATGATGAATAAAAGTGTTTGAAATGTTTTAAATTTTTACGATTACCAAGTTAGTACTTTAATCTGAAAGGGGCTGCAGACCTGGACGGATTAGGGTGTTACATTTTGGTATCGGAGCAAATGGTTTTAAAACCGATCTTCGGATCAAAAAAATTGAATTAAAAAAAAATATATTGTCAATCACATCCACGACTCTCGCGTCCCTCTGCTCCAGGAAAAAGGTATGAGAATTTACTTGGTAAATAATGACTCTATTAGAATTCTCATTAAATAACAATTGATTAGTACTGAAACCGTATCGAGCGTAGACTCTAGTTGAACTTTTGTACTCGGTGAAGAGACGAAAGAATAAACGATATGTTTATAATCTCCTGATACGTTATCAATGTACATTTCGCATCGCAAATGACGAAACTGGTCTGCATCGCAAAATTGTACGAAAGTGAGACGACTATGAAGAAACGATAAATGTTGAGAAACATCTGTGAAGCTGATGTCAAAGATCCTCATATGGACTCAAGACGATCTAATCGCTGATTCAAACATGAACGTTTAGAATCAATAAACTCTGTTATCTAAAGTATGTGATACTTTTTGTTTGACTCGTTAGGACACATTATGCGATTACTTAATGTGAATCGAAATCATTCGTTAAGCAACAATTCTTTGTAAAACATCGTTGAAGTACCATACAAGGAAATCAACATTATCCTTAGTATGCATTAACGGACTGAACGTTGTTGCTGTTGTCAACTTATGATTTAGAATTCCTCAACTGAAGACCAATGATGGTAACCTTATAGAGGTGAAAGCAAAGCTGATTTCTAAACCGACCAAGTTCATCTCGAATATATATGCGAAAACATCTCAAGTGTGAAGTCTATTCGTGCGATACCCAAAAAGGAAAGAAGCCTTTGACTGGAACTTGTAGTGTCCCGCCCTCAAAAAGAAGAAAACCTTTGTTAACTCAACACAAATTGAGAGTGTGGAAACATCCAAAGTGTAACACTTGTAGAAGACATCACCCAGGAGAATGTTGGATGACACAAGGATTATGTATAGGTTGTGGTAAATCTGGGCATTTTCGAAAGGAATGTCCTACAAACCCTTGGAAAAACCAATGCCGATGGCCCTGTTCAAAGACAGTCTACCTCAGCCCAGCTTGCACCAGAAGGAAATAACCCACAAACAAAATCATGCACGTGCGTATGCAGTGAAAGACCACGTTGAAGAAAACTCTGGCGTCATCATTAATATATTTCCTTATTCGATAATTTATATCCATGTACTGATCCGGGATTTGCACTATCTAATATCCATATAATTCCATGTTGAATAAACCTCCGTTGAGATTGAAAACTCAAGGATTCCTTAATAAAGAATCATTTGATCAAGTGTTTTCTCTTTACCTATTCTGTTCATACGCGAATAAAGAAAGATCGATGAGACTCTTTATCAACTACCGTGAGTTGAACAATTCATTATCTTACCTCGTATCGATGACTTATTTGATCAGCTTAGAGGATCCATTGTATTCTCTAAGATTGACTTACGGTCATGATACTCACAAATCCCTGTTAAGAAACTTGAACAAACTAATAATCAAGAATCGCTATCCTTTACTATGAACTGACGACTTATTCGGTCAAATTCAAATAACCTCCTTAAGCTATAGACCACTCAACCTTGTTGAATGAACTGATGACTTGTTATGAAGCGATTAATGACCCAATTTCTTATCATCGAAAACGTCGATGTAGTCTAATTGAATACATGAAGTACGTGGTGCTGACAAAACAAATCATTAAGATGGTTGACTCGTTTGTATACCCTTTTGACGTGAAAGATTGCGACATGGTGATAATACAAAACAAAATGTGAAACAGTGACACCAACAGTGAAAGACTGAAGAATGAAGAAAATGTAGCTCGCACTAGCTATGCAGTCAGGAGAATAATTATGGATAATATCATTGCAACACAAAATACAACTTGAATTACAAGAGGAATGTTACAAATGCAATTCTAAGTCTAGTCTTCTAGGATTCACAAACTCATCGTAACTAACCCCTGGTCCCGGGAAAGCTTTAGCAAACTCTAATTTGTCTAAAAGCTCACCAACAAAGAAAGAAGAAATGAAAAGTTTCCTCTGACTCAAAGACATGAAGTTCTGCCTCACTGCATCGTCTAGAAATTTGATTAGGTTATTGAAATAACCGTCAATGTTCAAGAGACCAATGGGTCTATTGTGTAACCCTTCAGAAGCCCACGAGATCAAGGTAAACAAACCTTCCATAGTGTCAACTCCTCCAGGAAGAACAATAAAAGCTTCCACGGCATGATTCATCTCAAAATATTTGTAGTAATTGCTGGAAACTATGTACTCTACACCATACGTAAGTCCATAGACCCGTCGTGTTGCTATGTACCCAGGAATGAAACCTCTAACGAGACCTCCATTGGTAAAGACTGTTGAAGCAACAGCTCCTTGTAGGCCAACGTTGCCTCCTCCATAAGCAAGACTAATTCTTCGTCTTAACAATTCCCTTCCTAAATCTACCGCAGTAGCCATAAACTTTGGATTTCTACCAAGAGAATGACTGCCAAGTAGACCAACGAATCTTATGGTGTAAGGAAGTGTTCGAGAAGTTCCTTCCATAATATGAGAATGTGAGATACTCTTTCAATAATCGTGATATATATAGTCTTTGAAACCTGACCATGGATGGAAAGGTAATTATTACCAGCCAAAATATGTACAGTAAATGGACTCAAATTACCTGCATACGAGAACGTACTCGCTAATGCTATAGTCTGCTGACGATATGACGTGTTGAGACTCTTGAACAGTTAGATTCGCTGTCCTAAAACACGTTCAAATCCGAGATGAAAAGTCAAAACGACTATTTCCTAGGACAATGACTCCTTGAGTAACTTCCAAAGAGTGAAACATTGAATAAAGAAAATCTACGATTGGCAACGATAAGTCGCAAACACTATCTTTATATCTTGTGACTCACATCCTTGAATGACTCGACTTGCTGTGTTAATTACACCCTTGAAATACCTCTCTTGATCGATCTTGAATTCCATTCTTTGTGTCAAAATACTAAAACCACGATTTTTCATTAAACCAAAGATGCTTCATGATACCGATCTTTGAAAACTATAGTCTGTGAACTACGTGACTCGATCACAATAGTAAAACTACCCTGACTTGAACATTATGTTAAACCTCTCTAGGGAACTGCTGCGAAACAGTTAATACAATTACGTTATCTCTGAATATTATTATCGATGATCTTATTGACCAAACAAACTCCGTCATAACCCTAGCAAGGATATGTGTCTGCAACGACCAAAGAAGAAATGACGTCCCGAGAACAAGCTGAATCATTCAAGCGAAAATCCCTAACCTATATGCGATGTTGGTATTAGATCTTGTAAAGATCCCTCACTTTATGAATTCGTGAATTGAATCTCATACCGAATATATTTCCTTCTTCACTCGAAATGAAATCAACCATAGTGTTACATCAAACCCGTCATTATCAAGAACGTATATTCCAAAATCGATGAAGAAAGTTGAATACGACAAGACGTATATGAAACGCCACTCTAATGTTATCACCCGTGGATACGAATTAATGCAAATACTTATTAACGATAATGAGAGCTACCATGAAGTGAATGAAGAAATATTCTGATGTAAATCGATGATCAATCGATAGTACTTCCTCGTAAATGATGACAAATTCCATATCTTGAGAATCTTTGACCACTAAAAGCCATTGATGTACTTACGAAATTATTGTTGAACTACGTGAACGAGATGAAGATGACTTAAGTAACTTGAGAAAGTTACGCTATGACATATGAATTATATAACCTTCAAATGCTCCACTACATCTATCGCGGACTTGAAACTGCAAAGGCTACTAAAGGACTTTCGATCGAAGAAAGAATATTGTTAATCGACATTGTACAATTGAGAATCGTGAATGAACGAAGTGATGTGCAAATATGTCAAGTATGCTCTAGAATATGATGTTATACCCTACAAAGGACTCTTGGTTATGGATGTTGAATCTGAACGAGAACTTGCAAAAAGGATCGTTGGATACCTTCCTTAATCTAAAATTATTAGTCTCTTGAAGAAAGAACAAGTCTGATAACATTGACAGTTTGAGAATACGTATATGTATGGATAATGACAAAATCATGGTTTAACCAAATAAACATGTCATGGTCATGATTAAATATGATCACTACAAAATTTTGAACGTTGAGCCCTAAAAGAATTTCGAGGACGAAATTCCTTTAAGGGGGAAGAAATGTAACGCCCCAAAACATACCCTAGAATTATTAATGAATTATTAATTAATTAATCAAATTTGTTTTGATTAAAAATAAATTGTTGTTGGGCCTTGGGCCAAAATAAAATATGTTTTGATATCCAATATCATGATCCGGATAAATCTCATAGAGATTAATCCAATATGTTGACTTACTGTGTGACCTTGATTGGGAACCTGAGTACAGACCCAAATCAAGGATAAATTAAGAAATTTATTTATGATATGAACTTTGAAATGATTTATTGAAATAAATCATGAGAATAAATAATATGAATGAAATGTAAGAACCTTTTTGAGTAAAGGTCAATTAAATCAATTTTGACTCTGTCAAAGTCAACCACCTAAAAATATGATGTCGGAAAAAGTATTACAAATAAATATGAAAATTATATCGTTTGATAGAGTTTAATTATACGATCACAACGGTGCAAACGGATTTCAATTCGGAGAAAGTTGGACCAAAAAGTGTTCCCCGACTGGACCAAATTAGTCCTAATCAGGGACTTACGTATAAAATCTGTCGGAGCCGCAGCCCCCTCCACTGAGACGCCAAAACAGTGTTAGGGAGGTCATCTCCCATGGCTTCTTCCCCTTCCTCCTTCTTATATAAACCCTCCAAACTTCACCATTTCTTCACCATTTTCCTTCAAATAAACTCTGAGAGAAAGCTGTGAGTGTGGAGAACGAAGTTGTGCTGTCAATTTGGTGTGAAGTCGCTGGAGCAAGCTACAATCCTCGCCGGAGCAAGCTACAATCCTCGCCGGAAGAAGATGATGAACAGTGGCCGAAAATCGATTATATCCTTCCTTATAATCGATTAAAAATTTGTTCAGATAGTTAGTATATTTAAAAATAATAATAATTGATTATTTTAATCATAAAAATCGATTTAACGTTATTAATCGATTATGTTAATTATAAAATCGATTATTATGAATTAATTGATTATTTAAATTGTAAAAATCGATTATTATGAATTAATGGATTATTTAAATTGTAAAAATCGATTTTTTATGAATTAATCGATTATTTATATTGTAAAAATCAATTATTATGAATTAATTGATTATTTAAATTGTAAAAATCGATTATTATGAATTAATGGATTATTTAAATTGTAAAAATCGATTTTTTATGAATTAATCGATTATTTATATTGTAAAAATCAATTATTATGAATTAATCGATTATTTAAATTGTAAAAATCGATTAAAATTAATTAATTGATTATTTTAATTATAAAAATCGATTTTTAAGTATTAATTGATTATTTTAAATATAAAAATAGAGTTTTAGTAATTAATGGATTATTTAAAATATAAAAATCTATTTTTAGCAATTAATTGATTATTTAAAATATAAAATTCGATTTTTAGCAATTAATTGATTATTTAAAATATAAAAATCGATTTTTAGCAATTAATTGATTATTTAAAATATAAAAATCGATTTTTAGCAATTAATTGATTATTTAAAATATAAAAATCGATTTTTAGCTATTAATGGATTATTTTAAAAATAAAAAAATCGATTTTTAGGTATTAATTGATTATTTAAAAAAAATAAAAATCGATTTTTCTTATGTCGAGATCCTGTTCCGAAAATATTCGGAAAATATATGCTCTAAAATCCACCAATTGATTATGATCATTGGAAAAATGATTTACCATAATAAAAATGATGTTTTTAACAAATAAAAATATTATGTGATGCATGACGGTAAGTTAGAGTGTTAACACTCGAAGCTAGGCCGCTAATTATTATTGAATATTATGTTGATTGATAATTATGGTAATGATTATTGATTGATTATTATGATGATTGAATCTTGATGAATATTCTGATTAAAAATGATAATTGTGAATGATTAAATCATAATGAATATATTGATGATTGTGAAAATAAAATGTATTGTTAAGGGTATCTAGAAGACCTCTAAGATATACCCATAATAATGTTGATTTGAAAGGTATCTAGAAGACCTCTAAGATATATCTATTTAAGTTACGCCTTGCGGGTATGAACCCCGGTGGCTAGGGTTAAAACGTACGTACGGGATCCAGGAACCAAACTTGAGTACCTACTCGTTTGGGGGTACCACCCACCCAACAGTGAACACTACGCTGTCGGTTTTTGGTTGGCCTTAAGCGAAGGTAAGTTTAAGATTTTCAAAACCCTTTTATCTTAAACTAGGCCTAGCTTAAGGATTATTTAGGAATATTTTATACTGGAATATAGTTTAATTATTTAAACTAGAATTCGTTTAAGGGTTGACAAATATTAAAGTGATTGGCCTTAGACTAAGAATAGTTTAAGGATATTGTTGAATGTTGAATATTGAATATTGAATATGAGTAAATATTGAATGATGAATATTGAATTGAATATTGCAATTATTATGAATGGCTGATGAACATTGAATGTGAATATAAATGTTGAATAATGCATGATGAATAATTTTTAATAATTATTGATTATCTGAACTGAACATTATGTGCATGATATCAAATGATTTGATTATGAATTTAGATTCAGTTTATATGGATGTTCGATGCATTAGATATGCTTACTCAGCTTCAACGCTGAGCGTGTAGTATGTTTTATTTGCTACACGCAGGTTAATGAAGTGACGTGATCCTGGAGGCAGACGGAGGCGAGATTGTCGGAATGGATGTGATGGTTTTGAATTAAAGAACATAAATAAATTATGTTTGTGATTATGATTGTTAAGCTTCCGCAATATTGAAAACTCCGTAGTGTTTATGATATGAAAAATATTATTATGATGAATAAAAGTGTTTGAAATGTTTTAAATTTTTACGATTACCAAGTTAGTACTTTAATCTGAAAGGGGCTGCAGACCTGGACGGATTAGGGTGTTACATCTTCAGACCTGGGAAAGCTCATTCAAGGGAGTTATGCCCTGGACCTGAACCTGGTACACCTAATTCAGGCTCTTAAACAATCCCAGCCAGTGCCAAACTTCACTTTTCAAGATGAGTTCCTTCGGAGGAAGGGAAAACTTGTCATAGGACCGGATGAGGGCTTAAAAACAAAAATCATCACATGGCATCATTCAAGCTCAGATGGCGGGCATTCTGGGAAGCAAGGTACTTTAAAAAGGGTGAAATCATTATTTTATTGGAGAGGTATGTCCAAGTCAGTAAGTCACTTTGTGAGGCATTGTTTGGTTTGCCAAGCCTCCAAGCATGAGACTGTGGCTTCTCCTGGACTGCTGCAACCCTTACCAGTTCCAGATGGCATTTGGCTAGATATTTCCATGGATTTTATAACTGGATTACCTAAATCTATGGGTAAAGAGGTTATCTTGGTGGTAGTAGATCGATTGAGCAAATACGCCCATTTTATTGCCCTCAAACACCCATTCACAGCTTTAGAGGTTGCTCAAGCGTATCTAGACAATGTGTTTAAACTGCATGGGTGGCCTAGAAGCATAGTGAGTGATAGAGATGCTATCTTTCTAAGCCAATTTTGGCAGGGCTTGTTCTCTCTACAAGGCACTGATCTTTTACTATCCTCAGCATATCATCCTCAAACGGATGGTCAAACAGAGGTGGTTAACAAGTGTTTGGAGATGTATCTTAGGTGTATGTGTGGTGAAACACCTTCAGAATGGTGTATGTGGCTTCCCCTTGCAGAATGGTGGTATAATACTCATTACCATACATCCATTCAAATCACCCCATATGAAGCAGTTTATGGACAACCTCCTCCTCTTTACCTACCTTACTTGCCTGGAGAGTCTAAGGTCGAAGCAGTGGACAGGAGTATGCAGAGAAGACAACAAATGATCAATGAGCTGAAATTTCAGTTGAGCAAGGCCCAAAACAGAATGAAGGTGCAAGCGGATAAGCATAGATCAGAAAGGAGTTTCCAAGTAGGAGATTGGGCATGGCTGAAACTGCAACCCTATAAACAGTCTTCTGTCCAAATGCGCAGCAATAACAAATTATCTCCCAATTACTATGGGCCATTTCAGATCAGTGCCACCATTGGCCAAGTGGCTTACAAGCTGGTACTTCCAGCCACTTCCCTCATTCATGATGTTTTTCATGTCTCTCAGTTGAAGCCCTTCTATGGAGTTCTTCCAGAAGCAATCCATATTCCAGCATGGTTTCAAGGCAAGTCGTCTACCACACGCCCTACACCTGAAGCAATTCTTGATTGGCGTATCATGAAGGTTCAAAATAAAGCCCAGGTTCAGTTCTTGGTTCATTGGAAAGGCTTCAGCCACTGGGAAGCTACTTGGGAGCCCGCAGATGACTTTCAGGCCACATATCCTCATTTCCCCTTGACATCATGACTTGAGGACAAGTCTTTCCAAAAGGAGGGAGCAATGTTATAGCCAAGCTGATGTGGCAGTGGTTGTTAGTGGTAGTTAGTTGGTTAGAAGTGTGTTGGGTCTGTTAGCTGATCATTCACTTGTATAAATAGGTGGCCTTGTACTTTCATCACACATCATGAATAATAAAGATCAATTTTCTCTCTCCCTCCTCCTCTCTCGTTCTCTCCCCCTCTCCAAAATATCTTCTTTTCACCTTCTTCTTCAGCAGGTTCTGTCACCATTTCTGTTTCTCTTTTAGCAAGATTATTCTTGCTATTGCATTTGGATTTGGAGCTGTGTCTTCAATTGCAGAGTTCTTCTCCGTCTTTTATAGATGCTAAGAGAGATTCTTCCTATCTGGACTCTGATGAAACTTGCGATCCGGATTTCTCGTTGTAGGCAGAGGAAAGGCGCAAGTGTCGTCTCTTTTCTTCGCTACGGGATCCCTCTTTTCTCTCAACTATTTTGAAGTGTGCACTAAGTTTCTTGAGTTGGGAATCCTAATAAAAGAAAAATAAGTTTCGCTACGGGATCCCTCTTTTCTCTGAACTATTTTGAAGTGTTTGGGCAACTTCTGAATAATAGGTCTGAACCATTAAGTGCTGAACCAGTAACAGGTCTGAACCATTAAGAGCTAGTATATTGCTTAACTATTCAGAGGCAAATGTCTGATCAATTCAGATAAGAGGTCTTAACCATTCAGACTCTGTATAATACTTAATCATTCAGAGGCAAATCTCTTAACCATTCAGACATCTGAACCATTGAGAGGCTGAAACAAACAGTCTGAACCATTAAGTGCTGAACCATTCAAACATCTGAACCATTAAGAGGCTGAAACAAACAGCCCCTTAGACTTGATAAAAGAACATCATTTAACAATAGATTTTTTAGCCTATACTTATAATAAATACTCCGTATATATTAACCCCAACTCACAAATTTATTTTAAAGATGTAAATAATCCCTTGTAGGTAAAAAGGTGGAGTCTAGAGAGCACTAAATAAATGATACTACAAAACATGATCAAAAATACTCATTTTTCATATAAAATATATTTTGATGCCTAAATTGCATAAGTATAGAAAATATGCTCCATTAGGTAAAAATATGCAATTAAAGTATATAAAATAACTAAGAAATGGGGTTTTAAAATATAATGATTTGAGACTTAACACTTTTTCGCCTAACATTCCTTTCTCCCTTATTCCTCGAACCCTTTGGATTACTGATCTGAACTTCTCCATTATGGGGTGAATCAGTATCAGAAAAATGAATGCTTCCAACATGAGCTTCAACATCGACTTTCAACTTGTTAAATGCTTCCTCAAACAAAGCCCTAGCTACTTCATTGGAATCACTCGAAGACAAAACTTTGTGAACTTTCCTTTGCATCTGTAATCGCCAAACAGAAGGTAAAACAGGAAACCTAGAACATGAAGGAATATGGGATTCTTCAAATGACTTCGCATTACGTGACCAACGTTTCAAAATATAACAACCTGGGATATTTTCAACACAATGAATGTGATAAATTCGCAGAATATGAGAACAAAGAATGCCAGCTTCTTCAAAATGCTTGCACGTACAACTAGCACTGTCCGTTGAAGTATTATAGAGAACAAAGTATGGAAAAACATTGTCAGTTGGCACATACACCAAATAACGAAGCAAACTGCCATCTGAATGTCTGATCTCATGTTTAAGAGACAAGCTTTTGATAAATTCCTTCTCAAATAACATGTATGCATCAATGGTGTAGACTCTTGAGGCTCGATAGAGTAAACTCACATATGGGATAGCAATCTCTGGAAATCCCTCCCAACATCGTTCATTATCACTCCTCTCATGACTACGCCATTCACTCACAGTTTCACAGAAGAAATGATAAAAATCACATAGAGTAGCAGTTACACTTATTTTCCTAGACAAGGCATGATAGGTTGACTCACTACGTTGGGAAGACAAAATACCAGCAGAGAAGAAATCCTTTGAAAATGTTGGGCACCACTTCTCTCGAAGGTTATAAAGCTTCTTTAACCAATCATTATTCATACACGAATACTCTGTAACCAACCTGGAAAAAAGAATAAAATTTATAATGAAAATGACAATAATATATAATAAATAAATGTCACATAAGATACAAAAGACAATACCAAATGAACATACCTATTCTAGTAATAGTCAAACTCAGGAATGGTATGACAAAGTTTCAGAACATGATCGAAAAGATCCAAAAAACCATCCTGGTTCCTCAAATCCCTTATATGATTCTTGGAATTTTCAGAAATGTGCCAGTCATAATAGTCTTAGGATGCAAAAGACTAGTCAGTCATAATAGTCTTAGGATGCAACCCACCCATTGCTTCTAGAAAAGTGTGAAACAACCATTCAAAAGATTCAATTCTTTCATTTAATAAAAACCCACAACCAAACATACAGTTATGAGTGTGGTTGTTAACCCCAACAAATGGCCCACAAATCATTTCATATTTGTTTGTACGATATGTTGTATCATGCACAATCAAGTCACCAAATAAACAATAATCTTCCTTCATTTGCTTGTCCCTCCAAAAAAACTAGCCAATGAACCTTCAAAATCAACCTAAGGCAAAGAAAAAATCTTCCTCGTTTCTTTGTCGTTGCCTAAAATACTTAACTAAAGTATTAGCATCTGTACCATCAAAGCACCTTTTAGCGTCTTTTGCCAAATTGTTATAAACATCTCTCAATGCAAAACCAACCGCAGGTGACCCCCCCAGCTTCTGTCCTCAAACAACGAAATGCATCAGCAACTTTAACCCCTTGTTGTTTTAAAAGATTAAGACATGACAGCTGTTCTTGAGAAATATCTCTATGTGATCTTACATGGTGAACCAATGAAGAAGGGCAAAACGAATGATTGTGTTCCATCAAATGTCTAACTACAACCCAATCATCATTATCCTTCAATTCAAAGTAAACTTTAGCTTGACAACCAGTGCGTCGATCAACTTTGGTGATTTTTTTCCCAACAGCCCCTTTGATCTTTTTTACCTTCTTTATTACAACAAAACTCTCTCCCCCTGATACTCAAACCATTCTGACCTTTCCTTAAAGTTGAATAACGAATACCAAAACCAATCCTAAATGCATATTCATTATAAAAATCAAAGGCCTCTTTCTCTGAATTTACTTTTTTGCCAATTAATTCTGATGTTTCTGCCTCTTGAACAAGAATGGTAGAATCTATGAAGTCATCATTAGATAACACCAGAGACGTATGTTGGAAATCAGGTACATTACATCCAGCTATAAAAGTAAAAAGTACCAAATAAGAACAGAGGGAATATGAACAGAGGGAATATGGACAGATTTAATTATTTCCATTGTAGTATATGTCATAACACATTGACGTGTATACTGGTACTCATTTTTAGTAAAGTTCATCCATATGAACAGAGAGAATGCATTTACAAAGTAGAAAATGATATACAGAATTTAGGAAATTTACTAGAAGGGGTTGGGGTTGGGAAGTTTACAATTTCTCCACAACTCTCAATTGCTTCTATTAATTGGCTTTCATATAAACTAAAATCTGAAAAATGAAAGATGTGAATTAAAATTGGAATTGGGAAAAAGTTTCTGCTGGAGATTAAGATTGCTAAATTCGAGTATGAAGAACACTGAAAAAATTAGTTAATTAATGCCCAAAAATTATCACCTGGAGATTTAGATTGAAGGGACCAAAACTCAGAATTACCAAGAAGATCAGTATCTGGTTCGATTGAGAAAGCAACGAAAGAAAAAGAAGCGGAAGAGAAGATGGATGAAGAAAGCGCAGCGCAGAAAGCAGAAATTGCAGAAGAAAAGGAAGAGAAGAACGATGAAGAAAAAGGGGAGAGAGAAAAGGGGACCGGAAAAGGAAAGAAACACTATAAGTAAGGAACATAAAATCTGCAAATATTACAAAAATACGTGGCTGTACCATATACTCCTTAATTTGGTATTCTTGTACCAACATTCAATCAAATCACTCTTTTGTGATTCTCTCTCTTTGACCATTTCAGCTTCAGCCTATATGATTTCTCTGATTTTTGCTAACTTTCCGATCAGATGACCGGCGCGGAGTCGGATTCAACGGCTTGGGAAAATCTTTTACGGAAGATGCTCCCTCCCTGCGCACCATTGCCTAACGAGGAGCATCTTGACTACTCCATAGCTGTCCAGTGTCATGCCTCTCCGGATTGCTTCCAGGACGTTCCCACCTTGAAACCTCAATCTGCTAAACCTCCCAAATCCCGGAAGCCTCAATCGGTGCTCTCCAGATTTCCATTGCTTAAGAAGAAAAATAGCTGTGGAAGCTCTTCTCCTACTTCGGAGTTTCAATTTAGCTACAATTCACATTCGGAGACTCGAGAAGGAAATGAGCAAGCCAATTTGGAATCAGATAATGAAACTGATAACCTGAGTGCTGTAACTTTTGAGGCTGGAAATGACTTTGATCCCACCGACGGTGATGGATGTAGAGGAATATCGCAGCTACCAGGTGAATCGGATGACCAAGCTAGTGGAATGAAGACAAGTGGAGGGATAAATGGCCAATTGTGGTTTAGGTCTAGGGCTACGGTTTGTAGTAGGTGTGGGAAGAAGAATAGACTAAGGGAGAGAGAGGTGTGCATTGTCTGTGATGCTGGATACTGTAAGAACTGTATACTCAAGGCTATGGGTTCGATGCCTGAGGGGAGGAAATGCGTCGGATGCATTGGCCTGCCAATTAATGAGGCTAACAGAGAGATGCTGGGAAAGGTTCCCCGGTCATTAGCCAAAGTGTGCAGTCCCTTGGAAGTCACACAGATAATGAGGGCAGAGAGAGAATGCTTTGCCAATCAAATTCGACCCGAGCAGGTCTGGGTAAATGGAAGGCAGTTGAGGGAGGAAGAGTTGGTTGAATTGCTTGGATGTGTAATGCCTCCGGAGAAATTGAAACCTGGGAAGTATTGGTATGACAAGGATTCTGGACTCTGGGGGAAGGTGATCCTAACTGATTTTTTTTTTCCAAAATTATTGTAATACCAACACTAGTTTTGCTTCAGAAGTAGAATAGTGTTCTAGATGTGACAAACTTTTGAAATCACTGTGATTCTTTTGGCTGACAGGAAGGCAAGAAGCCAGATAGATTTATAAGCTCTAAACTAAATGTAGGGGGAAAGCTTTTGCTCGTCGCAAGCAATGGAAACACAAAAGTATACATCAATGGACGTGAAATTACAAAAGTTGAACTTAGAGTACTGAAGGTAAATGTATTGGAGTTCTTGGTGCTCATGTCCATGAACATACTATTTAACTATTTTGAAATTCCAATCACATTCAACACACTCTCTATGATCTTACACTATATCACCTTACATAGAAGCATCTAAAAAGTTAGGACTAGGATAGTTGGGTAGGCGTTTGGATCTGGTGGTAGTTTTTGCACTTGTCATTGTGTGCTTTCTATGCTTATTGCTTTTTGTTTCATTGCGGGAAGCGAGGTTGAGATGGTTTGGTCATGTGAGACGGCGGGATGCTGACGCCCCTGTACGGAGATGCGAGCGGATTACGGTTTTCGGGGGAAGTAGGGGAAGGGGTAGACCTAAGAAGAATTGGGAGGAAGTGATTAGACAGGATTTAGGACTTCTCACCCTGTCTGAGGATATGGCTTTAGATAGGAACCTTTGGAGAACTAGGATTAGAGTAGCTGGTTAGGAACTCGGTGCTATAGAGGTTTTTTGTAGTGTGTTGTGTTTGATTGGAATCTTCTATTAATGCTTGTAGAACTTTCTTTTCATTGTACTTGGTGTTTTATCCATGCTATACTGTATACCCTATCATATTTTTTGTGCAGGTTGAGCCGGGGGTCTCTTGGAAACAGCCTCCTTGCTTCCAAGTAGGGGCAAGGTCTGCGTACACACACCCTCCCCAGACCCTACTGTAGTGGGATCCAACTGGGTTGTTGTTGTTTTGTACCCTTAACGGGCTCTATGCTTCCTTTACTGTGCTATGTGCTTTCTGTCTTATTCTAGTTGGGGATCTCTTGGAAACAACCTCTCAACTTTCAAGTAAGGGTAAGGTTTGCGTACACACATCCTCCCGAGATCATAGTTTTGTGGGATTCTAATGGATTGTTGTTGATTTCATGGAGGTCAGGAAATTTGTTAAAAAGATGTTGAAACGTGAAAATAGAGTGATCAAGTTTTTTAGACGAGAGAGAAGTATTTTTGACAAGAGAAGTTTTTTAGACGAGAGAGAAGTATTTTTGGCTAGAAGAGCATGAACTTTGGATCCTATAGTTTGTGGCTAATTAGGAAGAATTTTATAATCGCTTCAATGATGATAACTTTATTAATGTTTGTGTGAGTATAAATAGGCAAAACCTTACAAGACACCTACCATAATAATACTAGGAAACATGAAACCTTATTTAGGAATATTAAAAATAGAATATGACTATGACACAACAATAACCCAGTCTTGATAGTTTTTGTGAACATACTAATCTATTAGCCTTGATAACACTTCCTCCATAAACGGTGAAGCACAAAAACAGAAGAAACAGAAACATGCTGAGTATTGATTTCTGGAGGTGGTTTATGAGAAACCTCACTTTCTAAATTATCACACTGAGTCATAGATGCTCAAGATTCGATAGAAAAATCGCAAAAGGCCTCTGGATTGTTTTGCCGGAGAAAAATAGTTGCTGGAAGGGTCTCACGTCCTGAGGTGTTAGGCATCTTATACGTTTGGCAGTGAAGTGGCCAATAGGTTGGGACTTAGGAGCGCGTGAAGGCGCATGAGGAAATTGCTGGTGTCTGGAAGCAACTAATTGGTTAGGACTTGATGTAGTCCATTATTTACCGGAAGCTAAACATTATCAATAATGACTCCTTTATGCCTCATTGGCAATAGATGCATTTGTGATGAGTTCGGAATGGCTTGACATATTTCATGCACTTCCATGTTGAAGTTTTAACCAATCAGTTTGTCCTTCACTGTTCTATTATGCATATGAGTTTGATTCCACGGTTCTGTTTATGACAAGTAATCATAACATGCTACCACCTACCAATATGTAAGAGTTCCTTGTTTATAACACAGCATTGCCACTGATCTGTGTTCCTCACAGATTATGCATTTCATTTTTTAAGAGAACTTCATTTTTCATTCTTTCACATGTTTTCAATTTAATTCTATGTCATATTGTCATGTTTCATAATTCCATGTTTGTTTTGTAAGACCAATCATGTGATGGAACATGGACATAACATGAATGGTGACAGTTTAAAATTTTACTTTTCATTATTTCTTCTTATGAAAGTTGTGTTAAGCAGGGCTTTCGGCATAAAACACTGCCACCATGTTTTTTTCGTCATGACTTCATAGTGTTAATTATTTTTGTGTTATTAATTAATCAGCTGATTGACACTAAATTCGATGCCACCAAATCCAACTAGGTGGGATTAAGGTGCTAATTATGGTGATCATGTTTGCACTTCGCAGTTCAGTTCTCGCCTGGTCTTATCACCTGCTCCTTCTTCCTCTTCCTCTCACGCTTCCCTTTTTGTTTTCTCTCTGTTTTTTTCTTCTTCCAGTTAGCCAAAGTAGATTGCCCCAGAGATACTCACTTTTGGGTATATGATGATGGTTCATATGAAGAAGAAGGCCAAAACAGTATTAGAGGAAACATATGGGAGAAGGTTCCCCTGTAATCCTTTATAATTATTATGTTATTAAATTCCATAGAATTCAACTCTAAAGTCATATTGTTGTTATATTCATATGTTATAAGTTGCAGTTGGATTTCTTGTCAGGCAGGCATTCACTCGTTTCCTATGCTCATTATGGTCATTGCCCATTCCCCTTGCAAATACTCAAGGACCAATAGAGGATGGAACTACTTTTTCAGGGAGGTCTCTGCCTGGTTCTTTGGAGCATAGCGAGTCTCAGAAACTTTTGCTATTTGGGTTGGAGGGATCTGGGACAAGCACTCTTTTTAAGCAAGTATGCCATCATATTTCCTTTTTTTTGAGAGTTGGATAAACTATTCAGTTTGCACCTACAACTATTTTATTTGCTTTATTTTTGTCCTAACCAAGTAACCATGCATTTTTATTTATGATTTGGAAAACTTCACACCAATACTCCTAAAAATTGTTGATTTTGCATGAACACTCCCAAAAAAGAAAATTAACACCAATCATGTGAACTTCAATTTTAAATCATGTGAACACTCCAGGCGTTAACTGAGCTGGAACTCCGTCCAATTATTTCATACGTACTTTCTGATTTTGTAAATTACTCTAAAGCTTGGTCCTAAGTGTACATCTTTTTTTTTGAAACCAGTGTACATCTTAATTACTCTCTCCGCCCTAAATCAATTGTCTCGTTGCAAATTATAATGGTAGATTGAATTTATTTTCAATTGAATTTATTTAAATAAGGAAAAATTGATATAAATACTCCCAGAAATTTGAAATTTTACAATAATACTCCCAAATTTAATAAAAGACTCTGGTGCTCCCAATTAAACTATAAGTTTACATTGCTACTCCCACTATTCCTAATCAGCTTTTCTTATGCTCACATGTAAGTAATTATGCTTAGTTGACATCTTAGTTGTTCTTTTTGTTTTAATAAGAGAAAAAAATTGTATAAATACTCTCTGAAATTCCAATAATCTCTCAAAACCAAATAAAGATTCCAGTACTCTAAAAAATATCTTCCTTTTACGTGTTATGATGTTTAATAAAAGTGGTGTGAAATCAAAAAATAAAATTATATATCTAAAAACTACATTATAAGATCTATAAAACTAGTAATGATATAATTATATTATTTTAGCAAATACATAATTAATATAGATAAGCAAAGTAAATAAAATTTGATCTTGTTAATACTCTTGATAGTGAATGAGAAGATAATTTTTGGACAGAGGGATATTTTTTATTAAAATATAAAAAACTACTTAAGATGCCAATTAAGCTCAATTAATTAATCTTTAATATTACTAAAAAAAATATTTTTACATATTCCTACTATATTAGTTTTTAATATGTAATTTTTATTTTTTAATTTCACACCATTTTTTATATAAAATACTTTAAAAATAATTTCAGTCAAATATAGTAACGTGCAACGAGAATATACTTTTAGGAGAATTGGAGTCTTTATTTGATTTTGGGAGAATTATTGTAAAATTTTGAATTTCTATGAGTATTTATATAATTTTTTCCTCTTATTAAAACAAAAAACAACAACTAAGATAACAACTAAGCATAATTACTTACATGTAAGCATAAGAAAAACTGATTAGAGATAGTGGGAGTAGTAATGTAAACTTATAGTTTAATTGGAGCACCAGAGTCTTTTATTGAATTTTGGAGTATTATTGTGAAATTTCAAATTTCTGGGAGTATTTATATCAATTTTTCCTTTAAATAATGGTAAAAAATTCAAAATAAAATTATATATTAAGAACTAAATTAAATTCTGTATAAAATAAGATGTGACGTGACTATGCTAATTTTAAATATGATTAACAAAAATAAGTAAAGAAAGAAAAAAAACTGACCTTGAACAATGAAGACGATTAATTTTGAAATGGAGTACTACAGGGTCTAGTACGCCTTAAGATTAAAAATTAAAACCTAATCCAACTAAAATAAAATGTACCAACTTCTTTTCACAACAATTGCTTTTTGGATGGTTTAGGCCCTTATCAAGCGAGAGATTTATACTCGTGTTGTACATCTAGATGTATACAACAACAACAATCCAATTGGATCCCACGAAAGTAGAGTAAGTAGTGTCTGTGGAGGGTGTGTGTATGCAGACCTTGGCCCTACTCAAAAGTAGAGGGACTGTTTCCAAGAGACCCCCGACTCAAGCTGCCCAAATAAAAAGATCCTAGGAGATAATAAAGCACAGGAGAATTACCACAATAATGATGCTCCAAATTGTTTAGTTGTACACGTAATTTAAAAAAAATTATCTAGTAATTGAAATGGAAACAACAAACCAAGATAAGTTAACCCCAAAAAATAAGAAATATAATCACAAAGAAATTGGTATTGAAACACTTGAGATACCAGGAAGCAAAGCTGCATATGTATGTAAATAATAATTTTTCAAAAGAATAAACGTTGGAGAACCCCACTTTGCACAAAGTTTTGTACTCCAAAGGCAAACAGACACTCATTTTTTTCGTGTAGAGACTGAACATTTTATTGTGGAGAATAGTCTTATTTTCATTGAATGCTCATTTGCAGATGCTGGATGTACAATGATCAAGATACATCCGGATGCATAATATTCTTGTATATTTTTTATCAAGTGGATTAAATATAAGTTTTTAAAGTATTGATCATTTATGCCGTACTTCATTCACTCGTAAATTAAAATACCTTTGACTTCACCTAATTTTATCTCTTGATTGATTTCTTGGGGACGGAGAGAATACTTTTTGATTTCCTAATTGATTTTATTTTTCTTGTTTCCCAAATTATAGTGGGCATATGTGTAAGTTTTAACATAGCTCAAAGTGTTTAGTCGCGGTTTATAATGTTTGGTTGAACTTATATTCAACTTAGTTTATTTATAAATTGTGTGTAGAATAAAAAAATTGTTTTCTTATGTATTAGCGTTTTGGATATTTTTAATGGTGTAAATTAACTTTGGAAATGTTGAAGTCAAATATTTCCCTTATATATCCTTTTCAAAATGCTGAAACTATTACCAAACGGACTTATTATTATATCAAATAACCTATTAAAATATAGTATAAAAATCAAGATAAAGTTTCATTTTAAGAAAAATTTTCAGCAATACTCCGAAAAATGTATGATTTTACAAGAATACTCCAAAAATCAATTAATTACATCATTACTCCCACAATTACTCTATTTTTACACAAACACTCCACCCGCCACCTCACTTGCACAATCATATTGTGTAATATCTACATTAGTTTTTAAACTGATGACTTGGAAAATAAATTACTTTTGTTCAGTTTCCATACAAAAAATATATATTACTTATTCTCCATCCAACTCAAATATCAATCTTGATCCTACTTTAAGAAGTAATTTTTTTGGATTGGAAAAGTTTACTTCTAAATTTTTCTCTTTTCTATTTTTTCCCACTCCTTACAGTTTCATCCAACATTCAATTTTAGAATTCCAACCGAAAATGACATGCCTTAATTGTGAGAGATGTGATTGATATTTCAGTTGGTGGAGGAATACGTATTTTTTTATGAAAACCAAAGTAAATTTTTTCAAACCATCACTTTAAAAATCCATTTAGATACTACATGAACTTATTGTGCAAGTAGGGTGGTGGGTGGAGTGTTTTTGTAGAAAAAGAGAGCAATTTTGGGAGTAATGCCGTAATTAACTAATTTTCAGAGTATTCTTATAGAATCAGAAATTTTTCGGAGTATTGTTGTGAATTTTTCCTTGATTTTATGAATACCGAAAATAAGCTATTTCATAAACCCAAGAAGTCTAAGCCAAAACGCAATGAAGACTTGTGATTAAAAGTCAAGATTTTCAAATACAATATAGATCTCCTCCGTATAATTTTTAAAAAAAATTATGAATTTTTTTACGGTGTTTCAACCTTATGATTTTCATAACCATGGGATTTTTAAACCTTCAGTTTTGTGAACAGTGTTTAGTTTCTTTGGTATTATTAGTTTCAGATTTTTTTTGTAATTACCATCCAAGATTATTGGGTGTAGAAATATTTTTATTACCGTTCTAATGTTATTTGTTGCTTGAGACTACCTGTCATTGATTTGTAGAAGAGTACTTCCCTTCCCCCTAGCAGTTTTATTTAAAGCAACACTCACTATTTCTCTTTTGTTTTTTTATATTGGAATGCCAGTATTTAATTGTATAAATGCTGAACGTAACCCTTTGCATGGATAAATGTTAAGAACTATTGCTTTTTTTGTTGTATTTTCACTCCAACTTTTGAAACATTATTGCATTTCAGCTTAAATTTGGTAAAAATTGAATTCTATGGTTGTCATGTGGTGTCATAACTATCAATATCCATTCATTTTGAAAAATTTACGTGGCGTACTATTACGCTCCTCTGCCATCATTATACCCTACAATTGCAAATTTAACCTTGGCCTTAGAGTAGATAAAAAGTTTCTAATATTTTTCTCCTGTAAGGAGATTCTAACTGAAACATACTATCTGTGCTAGTCAGCACATACTGTGATGTCTTAGGAAATATATTTGTGGAAACAAAGAAGAATGAGATGTTGGTAGTTTTATCTATTTACCATAATTGAAATTTGAGCATTAGATTGTTTTTGTTGGAATTTTGTCAGTTTTCCATAAAATGCTATCCTGGTTATCTTCAAAACTACTTTGGCTCTCATATTTTAGGTTGAATAGATATTAGTATTGGCCATTATTTAGGGTGAAATTACTAAAACTGAAAGAATCCCGATAATGGATAACCGTCAGCCCTTTTTGTTCTAACATTTTGATTTGTTTAGCCATCACATATTCAAATTCATTCTGTCTCGAAATTTGTGCCTCCTTTCTATTTGGTAAATAAATTTTCAAGAATTGTGTTTGCATCTTCCACTATAGATTACTGAAGTAGTTAAAGCTGCTATTTTGAGATGGAATTAAAGGCATTGATTCAATCATCAGCCCTTCTAAAAGGTTCTCATATTATAAGTTGGGTATAAACGGGGTTTTGCCAAATTTAATGTAAAGTTACCAAAGTTCAAGGCATTTTCAATAATCGTCAGCCATTCTAAAATTTAGTTTTGTTTAACCATCACCATAGTAAGTTTTATTGTTTGGGAATTCGTGCATCCTTTCTTATCGGTAAATAAATTTTCAAAACATGTCTCTTTCCATTTTAGTCATCAAATTACTAGAGTAGTTCATGATATTTTCATGAGAAGGAAAATGATCCATGGTTGAGAAGCTATTTTTTTAACATACCTAGGTATTCATAATTGGAAAATGTGAATTTGGTCCACCTATTTTTTCATGCTTATCTGTTTGTCTCATTGGCATTTGTGAGCTAATATGATCCTCAACTATCCCAATAATGCTCATTCTCAAATATCTCAAAATCTTGTTTGAGGTCCTTTGGTGGTGAACTTAGTATTCATGTCCACATGTTTAACCAATTGTTGAATGAAAAATTGTTATCTAATTGCACCAACTTTCGGACAACAAATTTAAGTAGCTATTAGTTGAGTCTTCACCAGTGGACTAAAGTTGCCATACTTTGGAGGATTTGAAGGTGACATTTGCTCACACATCAACAATTCACCATTACAATAAAAACTATGCCTTAATCTCAATTCAACAGGGTTGACTACATAAACCAAATAATATCTCCTAAGGCAACCGTCAAAATCCTCATTTTCTAGTCTTGCTGGCTTATAGTTTTTTGTAAGGCTCCAATACTCCATTCTAGGTCATGTTTCTAGTCAAAAGACATGTGCAGACTAACGTATCCATACTTTATCTTCAATGGCCACTATAACCACTCTCTTGTGAATCTCCTATTTTGCCACTATCTTTTCTAGTCTCACCACATATTCATCTCAGTGTGTGCATCTTCACATAGTGTCACACTTATATTTAGTATTATATTCATATTCATTGCCTTAGAATTTGATTTGTTTTCTTAAGCCGCCTATCGTATAATACAAAATCTAAACCTTGTGTAATTGGTGTTGGCGTCTGGGGTCAAGATGTACACATCCTTGTCCCAATAAAAAACAGAGACCGTTTCAGTAAGACCTTTGATGCATTGCTGCCTTTACTGCCCAAAACATTGTAAAATGTAGAAGCAAAGGAAGTTTAATCAGCCATTGTGATTTAGTTCATTATTTATCCAAAGTTGAAAGACTCTCAATGTTATTTCTTTTTGCTTCATGGGAAACATACAGTAGTCTTTTAATAACCTTTTAAGATTTTCTATTCATACTTAGAGTAACATGGCATTTCAATAATCCGTTCTACTTGAGGTAGGTTTATGCACACTTCACCCCTACCTTTAAGGTAGAGAGGTTGTTTGCAAAAGACCTAAACCAAATCTATTTAATGATATCATTTGAGGGATGTAAATAAGTATTCCCCATTCCAAGTAGTACACAAAAAATTCAAGGATGTAGACATAAACTTGTAATGTAGATTTCCCTGACTTCCTTTTAAGTTTACTTTGACCCTGGTTCATAACCTTAATGAATTTGATTCCAATGCAACACAGATGAAGTTTATTTATGGAACTAAGTTTACTATGGATGAGGTACAAAACCTAAAGCTTCTTATTCAAAGCAACATTTATAAATACCTTGGCATCTTACTTGAGGGTCGAGAGCGCTTTGAAGAGGAAGCCTTGAGGGAGAAGAACACATCTTTGCGAGGTGAAAATCTCTCACCAGGTTTTAATGCCTCCATTGCCTCGTTATAGTTTCTTGATCTTTTCTTTTGTGCTGCAATTTATTTACATAGATGTTGGAAGGCTCTAGCTCTTTGCAAGTAGCAAAATTTTTGACGAAGTTTTAAAGCCTGATTACAGTTTGTGGATCTTTTATTTTTTCCTGCATTTGCGTTACACAGATGTTGGTAGGCTCCAGCTCTATATTGCGGTTTTTGATCTTTTGAATGAAGATCTTTCTACTTCTTTTTGTAATAAGAAAAGAGCTATTATATGTATGCAATGTTGTGATTCTTTAGTGCATTTGGCTAGAATGGTTTCCCCACAATGGTTTCACTTGTGGTTTTTTAGCCAATGAAAAGTAGTAGTTTTTGTTGTTTGTTATTTTTAGATCTGCTGATTTGTCAGGAAACATACTCCCCCTCTCCATACCCTCTAATGTAATATATAATACTCTATATGTTTGTGGCAGCTGATTTCTAAAGTAGTTCACTATCCATGTACTCATTCAGGTGATATAAGAAATGGATGTAAGACATGCATATATTCTCTCAATCAAAGGCTGAAGCAGTTTTCCGACTGGCTGTTGGAGATCGTGGCTTCTGGGGATCTGAATGCCTATTTCCCTGCTGCAACCCGTGAATATTCCCCCCTGGTGGATGAGATATGGAAAGATCCAGCCATTCAAGAAACTTATAAGAGGATAAACGAATTGCATTTCCTTCCTGATACAGCAAAATATTTTTTGGACCAGGCAAGCCTAGTTTTACAATCTTATGGTCTATAAAATGGACTCTGTTTCTACACCAGAATGATGCTCAATCATAGGACATGTTATTTGTCAAGTAGATGGACTGTGTCTTCTTTGTTGCTCAAGCTAGGAGTCTTTTGGAAACAACCTCTCTACTTTCGTGTAGGGGTAACCGGTAACATCAGCTTAAACACACCCTACCCAGATCCTACAATCCTACATTCAAGGGATTCTTTTGGGTTTGTTGTTATTGTTGTTGACTTGTTATGACCTGTAAAATGGACACCTATGGATATACCCGAAAGAAAGAAAAACAGCATGGAAGGAGAGGATTCCTCTTCTGCACTTGTGTGTTTTCATGGAATAAGTTTGCTCCATATGTTTTTAGTTAGTTAGTTTACTCGTATGCTTTTCTTTGGGACTTGGATTATTAATTATAAAGCGTGGTTGTTTCTACTGAAAAGTGTGTAGATTCATGTTAGAGCATGTTCTCTTCGTTTGATAAGATTCGTTCAGATCTGAATTTATTAAGGTCCGATTTGATCTGATTCTTTGTGATCTGATGTGATTTAATTGCAGCTAAAGTTGTACCCTATATGTTTCTGGCATGATTTGATCAGAATCGGAATCTATCTTTCTAATTTGATCTGATTTGATTACAATAATAATAAGTAATAAAAACAAGTTGAAGAGAATATGCCTTAGTCGCTGCTTGTTTTGGCATTTTGCTGATGTGTCTGTATTCTAAGTAATTTGACTTGCACCAACAGGTCATTGAGATTTCGAGTAATGAGTATGAGCCTTCAGAAAAAGATATTCTGTTTGTCGATGGCATGACCCCTAGCAATGGACTTGCCTCAATTGAGTTTTCATTTGACGATCACTCTGCAAAATCGGACGTGTTTGACGCGGAATGCCAACGTCCACTAAGCAGGTATAGTTCTTTCACTTTGTTCTTAGCTTCTCTAGCTACCGGTTATAGAATTATGTTGTTGTTATTATGAATCTAGTCCTTTGAAATTTATTATGAAGTCTTCTCTGCCTCCCCATCAATCTTACAGGTACCAGCTGATTCGTGTTAGTTCAAAGGGACCACACGATTTTGGGAAATGGATTGATATGTTAGAAGATTTGACAGTGGTAGTCTTATGTGTGGCATTGAGTGACTATGATGAGGTCTGGTCCCTTGGTCAAGGTCCTCCAGAAAACAAAATGCTGGTAACCAGAGATTTGCTGGGGAGTTTGGTTCGACACAGCAGTTTCAAGAATACGAGGTCTGTGCTTGTCCTAAACAAGTATGATGTCTTTGAGGATAAAATTAGCAAAGTCCCTTTAACGGTGTGCGGGTGGTTCAAAGAGTTCAGACCTTTGAAATCAAGCGGCGGCAATCAGTCCCTAGCAAATGAAGCTTATCACTACGTAGCTCACAAGTTCAAGGAGTGGTATTCTTCCATCACCGGAAGAAAGCTCTATGTCTGGCTAAGTAGGGCCCGGGAACGGTCATCGGTGGATGAAGTGTTCAGGTACGTGAACGAAGTGGTTAAGTGGGAGGTAGGTAAGGATAGAATGTGCAGTATGGGCGATGACAACAGTGACAATTCCTTGTCTAGTAGTAATGAATGAATGACAAATAATCTCTTGGCCCTTGGCTACTTTTTGAACCTCCAAGGGAATATTACTTCTGACTCGAATACCCCAAAACAAAGATTATTGAATGACAAATAAAAATGCCGCGTAGTTTGTACTGGTTGTTGTGTATGCAACCAATCCATCAGGTTTTCTTGGTTTCTCGGCTTTCTATTTATTTATTTATTTATTTATTTATTTATTTATTTATTTATTTATTTATTTATTTATTTATTTATTTATTTATTTATTTATTTATTTATTTATTTATTTATTTATTTATTTATTTATTTATTTATTTATTTATTTATTTAATTTATTATTTATTTATTTATTTATTTATTTATTTATTTATTTATTTATTATCAGACACCATATCACTCTATTCTTAAAAGCAGGGGAATTTTTTTCCCGCCCAATGCACTATAATCCTGCACCGTTGATATCAATGTACGAAAAAGATCTGCGGTTATGATTGGTTGTGTATTATTACCAATTTAGAAGGATATATTAAAGGAAGGAATTGAATGTTTTTACCACCGTGTGTTTTTTTCTAGAAACATAAAGGGTGTTATTGATAATTTTTTATTTTTTTACAACCGAGTAAAAAAAGGTAATTTATTCCTATGAAAATTAGCATTTTAAAAAAGGAAAGCTTTAAAGGAGGATATAACGTATATATTTACAACCGTGTTTTTTTGTAAACAGATTAACAAGGAAAAAAATTGAGAAATAAAAATTTACTTTATATTTTGATATCATTATTATTTTTTAAATATGTGATAAAAAAGGAAATTTATTCATACAAGAAAAGAGGTTATTTTAAAAATGGCAAACATAAAGAGATGGAACGTGATTATTTTAAAAAATATTTTATTCCTATGCAAATTACCATTTTAAAAGAACGAAAGATTTAAAGAAGGATATAATGTAAAGATTAAAAACCGCGATTATTTTAGTACGTTAAAAAAGGTAAATTATTCCTACGCAAATTAGTATTTTAAAGAATGATATAACGTAAAGATTTAAAACCATTTGTTTTTTGTAAACAGATTAAAAGGGCAAAAAATTGTGAAAAAAATATAGAATTTTTATATTATTATTATGTTAATATGTGATAAAAAGGAAATTTATTCATATGAAAAAGGAGGTTATTTTTTTAGTACGTGATAACAAGAAAAACAATATTTATTCATACGCAAATTACTGTTTTAAAAAGAAAAAATTACTTAAATAGCACTAGAACATAATGACTTTTCCTAAAAATAAAAGAAAGCTTAAAAGAATGACATAACGTAAAGATTTAAAACCATGTGTTTTTTATGTGAACATAATAAAAAAGGAAAGAAGCGAGAAAAATGATGGAAGGAACGCATAAGGAAAGGTTTACGATTACATAAGGAAAGGTTTACGATTATTAAATCTTATTATAATATTATACTTATAATAATTATAAAATGACCAGAAGGTAAGTTAATAATTGTGAAGTTAAAATGGTAAGTAGCTGAAATTGTGAAATTATAATTATTAAAAAAGGTATAAATATAACAATTAACGTATTGAAAATTAGAACTTATTAAAAAAGGTAAGTTAATAATTGTAGTGGCTGAAATTGTAGTAATATTTATTATAATTATTATATTTATAATAATTATAAAATGGCCAAAAGGTAAGTAAATAATTGTGATGTTAAAATGGTAAGTGGCTGAAATTGTGGATTTATAATTATTAAAAAAGGTATAAATATAATAATAGCTATTATTTTTATAATAATTAATTAACGTATTGTAAGTGTGAAGTTAATATAGCTATTATTTTTATAATAATTAATGTGAGTAATATAAAATGGTAAGCGTGACGTTAATATAATTATTATATATATATAATAATTAATGTATTGAAAATTGGAAATAATTAAAATAGGTAAGTTATAAAATTGCAAAGCGTAAGGTTTTTAATAAAATTGGAATCAATGTATTATATGCTAATAATTAACCAACGTTATTTTGAATACTGATTGGAAATGTCTGAAATTATGGTAAAAATAAGTAACTATCATTTTAACCATCGGAAGTTAATATAATTATTTTTATAATAATTAACGTGAGTAATATAAAATGGTAAGCCATCGGAAGTTAATAAAATATTATATTTATAATAATTACCATATTAAAAAATGTAAGTTATACAAATCCAAAGCGTATGTTTTTAATATAGGTAAGTTATACAAATGCAAAGAGTAAGTTTTTGAAAATTGGAAATAATTAAAAAAGGTAAGTTATACAATTATACACCCAGTTTCGAACAAAAATAATTATGGTAAGAATAATTCCACCCAATTTCGAAAAAAGTTAACTCTTCTTATTATAATTATAATTATAATAGCCTATACCCTATTACAATTAAATATACTATAAATATCCCCACAAATTGTACAATAATGTAGTCTATAAAGAAGTCTTTCGAATTTTGTAAAACAATGATGTTTTTAACCTTAAAATAATATAATCTCTATATTTTATTGCATCTCATTTTTATCATTGAAAAATAATTTGAATTTAATAACATAAAAATGACTCGTGCAACGCACGGGTGTGATACTAGTCAGACTAGATGAAATGAGACAAATTGGTTATGTTTGGTAACCGAAACAGGGACCTGCTTTGGCCTAAAAGAGTGTTTGGTTTGGGGAAAAATAATAGTGTTTGGAAGGAAGAAATATTTTTGCCAATAAACTCTTTTCTATTTTTAATATTTGAAAATTGATATTTAAAAAAAGTTTGAGAAAACTTTAAATATTTTAGCAGTGTAGGGGGAGAATGTATATGGTACAACCGGGTAATACTCATTCTAAAACAAAGTAGTGCTCATTCTCGCATCAACATAAATATTCATTTTGAGGTAGCGTGGTACTCATTCTAAAATAACGTAGTACACATTCTCAAATAACTTAATACTCATTTTCACACATTTATTTAATAGAATTCTAATATTCATTCACGATTGAATAACGTAATGTTCATTTTGAAACAAAGTAGTATTTATTTTCAAATAAAGTAGTGTGTATTGTTAACTAACTTACCGTTCATTCCATTAAAATCTCTTCAAACCTCTTGAATTGTAATTTTTCTTCTCCACTGAAAAATTCATGACCTACGGGGTTTCCAGCTTCAAAAGATTGGTAACTCCGCCGCCTTCGATTCACTAGCTGCCCTTCTCCATTGTTTTCGCCACCATCGATCTTTGTGCCTCTTGTCGTCGGTGTGCCTCTCCCACCTTCGCCGAGCTTCTTCGATCCTTGCCCTCCCTTCATCGGCTCCTCTACTCCTTCGCCGAATTTCTTCGATCATTGCATTTTTTCCGTTTCTTTTACCGGTTGTACCCAACTTTGGGTGCAACCGGTTGTATAATATACTTTGGGGTGTAGGGGAGGGGTGGCCGGTGAAGAACGAGAGTGTATATGGCACATCCGGATGTACCTCTAGATGTACCTAAAGATGGGTACATTCGAGTAGTACTCATTCTAAAGTAAAGTAGTACTCATTCTCACACAAAAATAAGTATTTATTTGAAATAACATAGTACTCCTTCTGAAATAACGTAGTTCTCATTTTAAAATAACAAAATACTCATTTTCACACATTTGTTCAATATAATTATAACAAATAACGTAATGTTCATTTTTAAAAAAAGTAGTACTCATTCTCAAATAAGATAATGCTCATTCTCAAGTAAAGTTTGAAAAAGTGGTTTTAATTAAATCAGATTCGAGAGACCAAAACTGTGGGTCTTCTTCGATTTTGGCTCGATTGAGGACGAGAATCGAAGATAACAGAGGACTGTATATGATGGATGCCTAATATTTTCTCTGGGACTGTTTGATCGGCCCAGGTCCAAACACTAGTATCCGGGCCTTATAATAGTGAGGAAATAATACGAGAATAGTAATAGACTGTAATTGAAGGTACTGCACACAACATAGGAACTCAAACCAGTGATCCTTTCCTCTATTCGGTCCACTTAGGGTCCGGAATATGCTTAAGGACCGCCGGAGTATCTTTATTATTACTCAAGTCTTTTCTCTCTCTATTACAAGTTATCCTTCCTCTCTTACTTCATTCCTCTTTTATAGGAGTTCCCCAGCCACCATTTCATCGAAATATTCACGGTGGTTGGGGAGGATATCCGGGCAATTAACGCCGTCCACTTGAGGACAAATCTGTCCGTCAATCCTTTATTCTCTGTCTCTCATCCATCCCTTATTCTTTGTCTCTGTCCTCCCTTGAGAGGGCGGCTTACCCTAATTCCTCTGTAGAGCTCCTTTCCTCTTGGGTGACTTGTTTCTAATGGGCTGGGTTTAGCCCATCCTTAGGCCCCAATCCTATTCTTTTCGCTATCTTATCTCCTGGACCGTGTCTCTTTGCTGGCCCAGTACAGTTTTTCTGGGCCAGATCTTCCTTATGATGTACGAAACTTATATTGGGCCAAGGCCTAATTAACTGATATTATCTCGATGGGCTTGGTTCTCATCACATGCCCCTTTTTTACAAGTCAAAAAATAAATTTTTTTTGACTGTAATACACCTTGCATTTATAGATTGGGGAAAACTCTCGCTCTTCTTCTCTGTCGAAGATTCATTCTTTTTTGGGAAAAACCACTTTCTGCAAAAGTTACTCCCGTGGATGTCCCCAATCAGGCATCTTTTATGGGCCGTAGGAAATAATTGTTGGGAGTGGGATGCATGCAACCACATCCTTCTCTTTGGACTGTAGCGCCAATTGGCCCCCCAGGTGACCGTCTGGCGCACAATCGATCAGTGGACCGTTCTGATCACTGCAACCCATTTAAGGCCTCTTACCCCACCTCAATAATGGCCAGAGTGGACCGCAGGCATGGGGAAGAGGAGTGGACCGTTCTGGGAATGGGAGTGGACCGTTCTGGAATTGTGCCCACTTAAATGACCCTGGCCCACCCCAAAAGGGATTGGAACATTTCCTGAGGAGATTCTTTTTGGCATCCTTTCACTACCTTAACTGCACATGGACCACTTCTCTTCCTCTTTTCCCTCTATATATTCGCCAGTCTCATTCTCCCTTTCCCCACGCCCTCATAACCATTCATAGCTTTTGTTTTCTACTTTCCTTTCGGCCCCCTCCATTTCCAATCATTTCCTTCTCCAAAATGAAGAAAGCCATCTCCAAGGCTTCCAAGATTTTCAATGGCAACAAAAAATCCAAGGAGGATGAGAGTGTCTCCTCTATCACCGCCGCACAAATGAGGGAGATGAGGGCGATGATTTCTCCCGATTATGAAGTTTGGGAGGCCGAGGAGACTGCTTTGGAGCGCAATCAGAACACTCCCCGCCACTTGGTCGTCCATTACGATTAAGTCAGGATGGGACGGCGTTTCCCCATCCATCCCCTTCTGGTGGAGATCTGCAACCGGTACTCTATCCCTCCCGGCCAAATCTCCTCCAATTCTCACGAGTCCATATCTTGCTTTCTGGCTCGATGCCACAAGAAAGGCATCTGGCCTACTTTGGAACTCTTCCTCTCCTTCTTCCGTCCCCAAAAATATGATAGTGAAACGAGCAGGGGGTACGTGAGCTTCACGGCCTAGACGGATATGCAGTTTCTGGAGAGCCCGGTCAACAAGATCGATGATTGGTATCGCCGTTTCTTCGTGGTGATGGCACTGGAGGACCTCCCTTTTCCCAACGTGTGGAGGAAGAAGGATGATAAGTTTCCTTCCCACACATTTCCTCCTCGCACTCCGGACCTTGAGGGGATCTTTCGCCTTCTTCTCAAGAATGGCCACCCAGTTCCCCGCGCCCTCCTCTCCAAGATATCCTACTTCCGAGGTCTTGGGTTTTGGGTGTCTCCCGATGTTCCTCTCCAAGCGATATCGGGGAACACCGTCTCTTCTTGGGCTCCTCTCCCCAAGACCACACCATTTCGATAGGGGTCGCGGCGATCTTCCTGGAGAGATCCTTCCCTTGAGGACACTGAGGAAGAAGAAGAGGTGGGGACCACAACCTCTTCTTCTTACCAACCAAGCCATCCAAGAGGAGGTGCAAGTGGAAGACATCTCCGATGATGATGAACTCTACCACTTCTCTCCGGGGGTCCTTTAGGGGCCAAATTTTATCCCGGGCATCCCTCACACCCCTCTCTTTGGTAGGGGGGCTTCTTCCTCTATTCAGCTCGTGGGTTCAAAGGGCTCCCACCCCCAAAGCAGTGGGATCCGCCCCATCGGCCTGGCCATTGGTTCCCAGGGATCCCTTGAGCTGCCCCATGTTCGGGTGAATGGGCCGGGGATCTACTGCAGCCCGGAATCTTCCTAGCATTTCTCCCCCTCCTCTGGCTTTGGAGTGGACGATGCTACTTCTCAGCTCTATCCGTCCACTGCTCAGAACTTTGCAGAATCGGCGGTGGAGAGCATTTATGGACCGCCCCTTGTCAAGGGCGCTCCTCTTCCCGGAGCGGACATTCAGCAGTCCTTTAGGGAGTTAGAGGAGCTAATCCGGTCCTCTAGCTTTTATCGGGCCACTGTCTGTCCCTCCATCCAGCATGCTGCCGATTTCGGTCCCGCAACACATGAGACCGGGTCTTCCTCTTCACAGGTCTACCACAAGCGAGGCCAGAATTCCACCCCTCCCCATGGCTTGGAAGTGTCCGCCGGCCAATCCATGGGGGCCGCCAGGGATGAGCTTCCTATCGAGCAAGAGGGTATTGCCTTTGGCGACCTGCCATATCCCTATGCCCGGGAGGCCCATCAATTCACGGGATACACGTCTTGGGCTGGACGGGACTTCAACCGTCGTCTCCACGAGATGGAACAGTTCTGGAGGGACCATCCGGATGCAGTTGAGAGCCCGGTTTGGCAATTTATGTTGGAGGAGTATACCCGCATGGTAAATGCCCTTCTTTCTTTTATCCTTGGCCTTTTACTAATTTCTCCATGCCCTTTTTGATTGTTAACTGTTGTACTCTCTTTTTATTTGGAAGTCCGGAGCAGGCTTCACACCCCAGCATGCTTCACATCACAAACGTAAAACTAGCTCCACCTAGGCTTTGAACGTCTACGGGCCCAAATAAATCCATATGTAATAGTTCAAGTGGCCTTGACGTTAAAACCATTTTTATGGGCTTAAATGAAACTTTATGTTGTTTTCCAAGGGAGCAAGCATCACAAAAACGAGAAGTAGGTATGCTCATCTTTGGTAGCCCAACACTAAGTTCTTTTGAGTAAAGTTTTCTCAAAAGATCATAACTAGCATATCCTAGTCTACGATGCCATAATGTTGAAAATTCAAGTGAAGTAGTAAGACAAGTGATTTTTGAGTTGCTTAAGTCATTGGAATTGAACTTGTATAAGTTTCCATCTCTTTTAGCCTCAAAAATGATTTCATCTTTATTTTGGAGATATAAAACGCAGGAATTCGCATTAAACTCAATTTTGTGGCCATTGTCACAAAGTTGACTTATGCTAATTAAATTGAATTTTAGGCCATCAACAAGATAAACATCATTTATTGAAAAATCACTTGAAATACCTATCGTACCTTTACCAATGACTTTCTTCCGCATGTCCATGACTTTTCTCTTTGAGGTGTGTGAACCATTCTCTTATTCCGGTCATGTGCCTCGAACATCCACTATCCACAACCCAAGTGGTATTTTTCACCTCTTCTTCATCGTTTGATGCCATGAAGCAAGCATTTGCATTTCTTCTTGGCTTTGGTCACTATCACTTTGGTCCGAGTTTAAATCGTCCCAAGTGACTTTTAGTGCCTTCTTCTTCCCCTTTTTAAGCTCTTCCTTCATTTTGAGCTTTGGGCACTCCGGTTTGATGTGTCCTACATTTCCACATTCATAACACGTTATTTGATTAGATTTACCTTTCTTTGGTGGAAATCTTTTTGAGGATTCGCCCTTATTCCATTTCATAAACTTTTTGTATCTCTTGAACATGGCAAGCTCCTCATCACTTTCTCCTTCATTCTCCAGATGATCATCAATTTTGAGTGCCATGGTCTTCTTGATGATAGGAACCTGTTCTTCTTCCTTCATTTTCTTCAAAAGAAGCTTGTGAGAGTATAGGCTGCTCCAAATGGTGGAGGTTTCAACATCCGCACATTTGGGCAACAAGTTTAAAACAAGACTATGCCACTCTATAGGAAGAGAGAATATAATCTTGGTGTTAATCTCACTAGTAGGATAAACTTTATTTAGCTTACTCAAATTGTTGATAATGAGGTTAATCTTTTGTTCATATCTTGAACGGATTCTCCGGCCTTCATCTTGAAGTTTTCATACTCGGATGTTCCTAAAGCTATCTTGGTAGCTTTTGTGTCTTTATCTCCTTCATGGGTGGCTTCTAAGAGCTTCGATGCTTTCTTTGCAGATTTGCAAGGGCTCGCCCTAGCAAACTCATCTTGACCCAAGGCACAAAACAACACGTTTAATGCTTTGGCATTCAAGGAGAGTTTTTTCTTGTCATTGGATGTGAGCTTGTCCATTGGCGTAGGCACTTGTTCACCTACAGTTGTCATAGGAACAAATGGACCATGAGTAGTGACTATCCATAAATCATAGTCAATAGATTGAATGAAATTCTCCATTCGCATTTTCCAATAGCCATAGTTATCCCCATTGAAGAATTGTGGCTTGGTAATGCTTTGGGAGTTCATTGAATCCATGTTTCGTAAAGAAATAAAAGATGAGTGTGAAAGGATCAAACTTCCTGCTCCAATACCAATTGAAAGTCGGTTTACACCCTAAGAGGCGGGTGAATTAGGGTGTTTGCAAGTTTTTCTTAAATAACAAAAACTTATGCGCAAAGAAGTAGTGGAAAATGAGCAAGAAAAGTATAAAAGATAAAAATACGACACAAGCGATTTTATACTGGTTTGGGAACTCCCTACTCCAGTACCTCGAGGCTCCTCCTCAAGGATTTAACCTCCACTAACTTGTTTGGTTTCACTAAGAAGACTCAAACGAGGTTTGGCAAACAACTCTTGCCAATAAGCAAATGAGATTTTACTACGGCTATCTCAACCGTTTACAACCGAAGATTTTAAGGCTATCTTCAACCTTACAATGAGGATTTAAAGGCTATCCACACCTTTTACAATTCAATAAAAGCTTGGTGTTGCTTCTCTACCAAAATAATAACAAATATGAATTGGGTAGGAGAAGAACAAAAGATTAAATCAACAACAACAAAAGCCTATAGGCAAGATATAAAATAATGAAGCACAAATGCCCTTGTGTGTGAGTGTATGAAAAATAATGAATGCTTTATACTCAAAAGAGTAAGAAAAATAAGAACAAAGCTTTAATGAACACTCAAGAATAGAGAAAGAGGCTTTAGATTTAATTGGGCAGTTGTTGTACATAAAATTAGACTTAGAGGGGGTTTATATATGAGTTTTAATTGTTAAAATTTGAGTTTTTAACGTTAAATGCCGTTAGGAAGTGATTAGGGGTGATTTGAATTTAAATTGACAATTTGCTACAGTGTTAATAACGGCTACGGTACCCTTCACGGTAGGGTCAGTACCGTCCGGTACCTAGGTACCGTGACCACAGTACAGCCTACCGTTAGGGGGTACCGTATAGGCCAAAAAGATGATTTGGCGCTGGCGGTACCTGGTTAGGACGGGTTGGGCCAACCGTTCCATGCCTACCGTCCGGTACCCAGGTACCGTAACACGGTAGGGGGTACCATGTACCACTTAAGTAAAACGTACAACGGTACGTTCACTTGGCTACCGGCGGTACCCTGGTGCCGTGTACACGGTAGCCAGGTACCTTTTGTTGGAACACACTTTGTACGTTAAACTAAAGTCGTGTTCATTTCTGACAGGTTTTGATAATTGCCAAACCGCCGTGGATATGAAGAAGTTTCCTTGAATAACTCAAGGTGTGAAGAATGGCTTGGGACAAGACCTAAAAGACTCAAGGACAAGATCAAGAATTGAAGACTTAGTCGAGTCGGTCTTTTGTGATCAAAACCGACAATTTATTCATGTCTCGGTTCTCAAAAAGTCAAAACAATTTTTACAAACCATAAAACATTTTTTTGTGCATCAAAACAAACATTTTTTTGATGACTTCTTTTATTGTTAAAAATCCCTGGTCCTTGCTCAGAACCAAAACCACCTAAGTCGGCTTTCGGCTTTCAACGTTCGGTTTTCGGCGTTCGATTTTTGGTGCCCGAACCAACTCCGTGGTTTTCAATATTTTAAACCCTGTTTTTATCTTTGAGCATATTTTAAAGGTTCCCGAATAATTATTTTGTAAAAACCACTTTTGTATCTTGGTCAATCGGTTTAACACGTGAAAAACGGTCAAAACCGTACGCACGTGATTTACGACCTAGAGGACTTGGTTTTCACCAAACAAGTCTTGTTTTCACTATTTTATACCATATACAATGTTTTTCATACTTGGTTTTTACTTTTGGGAACACTTCGTTTTTGGACCTCGGTTTTTCAAAACAGGTTTCAGCTGGCTAGACTTTAGCTGGGTGATAATCGATTATCAGCTTAGTGACAATCGACTATCAGCCACTGCAGCTTTGAACTTCCAAGTTCTGAAGCACGCAATAATCGATTATCAGCTTTGCAATAATCGATTATCAGCCTTTGCAGCCAAAACCCAGAATCTTCAGAGAGGACCAATAATCGATTATCACTTGTTGACAATCGATTATCTGGGTTACCGTTGTCCTCCAACGGATAGAATTTTAAATTTTTGGACAGGGAATCTTTGGATAATCGATTATCATGGTTTGACAATCGACTATCAGCCTGTGTCCCTGAAAAATTTGTCTTCATCATGTTGGAAATTCTAGCAACGGGTTTGTCCCTTTTTGGGCTATAAAATGGCACCCAAATCCTCTCTTTTAACACACAATTCTTCAACATTTCAATACTCATCCATTGCATAAGCATTTCTATTTTTCTTAGCTATTTGAGAGCCAATTCTTGAAGAAATTGTCGTGTTCTTGAGCGTTTACTAGTTCACTCATATCTACTCTTGTGAGAGTTTTATTCCTGAGTGTTTAAGTGTTTTCATACACTTTAAGGGAGGTTGTTCCCTTGTTGTAAACTCGAAGGAAATTACTTGTTCCTTCGTGAGAAGTCTTGGAGTGCGGTATCTCCGAGCAAAGGTGTTGAGGCTCGTGTGACTCGGGTTCTCAAGTTGTATCGGTTTGTTAAGCACCCTTAAGCTTAACGGAGTTAGTGTAGCTCGAGAGAGTCTCTCGGGGGGCTGGATTAGCCACACGTTGTGGTGAACCAGGATAAAATCCAGTGTGTTCCTTCCTTACGCTCTTTACTTTAACGCTCTCGTTTTAATTTCCTGCGATTTTGTTTTAAACGCTATTCACCCCCCCTCTAGCGTTGGGCCTTTATTCTAACACCTTTAGACCTGTGCAATTTTTCCAAAACTCTTTTTTCGTGTTTCGTTTTCAAGATAACCCCAACTAAGAATATTTTTGATATTTTAGAAATTTTTGAGTGAAAGGGCATAAGTAAATCACTAAACTATATCGTTACCTTTACACAAAAATTTCTAAGCTCGTAGGAGTATATCTCAGTGATGCTAAACAAGCTAATAGAGGTTTGGCGTTTGGTTTAATCCTTCCAATGATGTTAGTAGCATTGGAAGACTTATTTGGCACATCAAAATGTTTACGGGGTACGGCATTCAAGGCCAACAATCTCCCCCTTTTTTATGTTGACAAATAAGGCTTTCGAATATAATAATCAAACGCACAAACATATCGTGAAAAGCATATATTGATTTAAAAACTCCCCCTATGTTGATGCACGTGATATTTTGACAAAAACTCCCCCTAAGTTGATGCACGTGATATTTTGACAAAAACTCCCCCTAAACGTATGCATAAGAAAGCCTAATATTTCTCCCCTTTTGGCAACATTCAAAAAGACGGGGTACCAAAAATATGAGTTTTAACACATAAGCATTGATCAACATTATAAGCATGCAAGGAAACCACAAGCATCATCAAACCATAAGCAATCAAACCATAAGCATAATCATAACAAAGGGGTTTTCAATCATAAAAGTGCATAAATACGAGTTTTAAGCATAAGACACGATAAGGAGTTTTGAAACATAAAACAAAATACATAATTGTTTTGAAAACATAAGTAAGAGAACGTTTGATCATTTTGTCAAATGCCCAACACTTAGCGACGACATCTAGAAGCACGATCCTCATTTTGCTTTTGGCGATTCTCACGGTCCTCCATTTTCTTCATGCGATCCGAGAGGTCATCGATGCTCTCTTGAAGTTTCTTCATCGGAGCCACCACGGTCTTGAGGATGAATTTCTTGAACTTCTTAAAGGCATTTCTGGAAGTGGAATCCATGTGAGAATGACGATGCAAGAGAGAGACCAAGGAAGCATGAGACCACGAGGCCTCCATTATTTGATGGAACGAATTACACATATTGGAAGGAGCGAATGAGAATTTTCATCCAATCTAACAACTTTCTCCTATGGAGAATTATCAAGAATGGGGAAGAAGTGCCCATGAAGAAAGTTGGGGAAACCACCGTTCCCAAAACCGAAGAAGAATACGATGCGCAGGATATCAAGAAAATAGAGAACAACGCCAAGGCAATCAACATTCTTTATTGTGCAGTAAACCCGGATGACTACCGGAAGATCTCTTGTTGTTCCTTCCGCCAAGGAAATGTGGGACAAGCTCGAAATCACATATGAAGGTACGAATCAAGTCCGAGAAGCTAAGATAGATTTTCTAACCCATGAATATGAATTATTTCGTATGAAGGAGAATGAGAAAATCGATGAGATGTTTGAACGATTCTCCAATATCATTAATGATCTCCATGCTCTCAAGAAGACGTACACGGACAAGGAGCTTGTGAGAAAAATCCTGCGAAGTCTCACACCGGAGTGGCGCTCCAAAGCCGATGCCATTCAAGAATCCATCGGCATCACCAACGTCACCATTGATGGACTTAGAGGTAATCTCAAAACCTATGAGTCTACCATTCTGTATCCCTCTCTAGGTGAACAAAAGAAGAATGGGATTGCTCTCAAGGCATCTACAAGTCAAGAACGTACTATGGAAGACTCGAGTGACGAAGACGAGTTCGGGATCGTACTCAAGAAATTCCATAAGTTCATGAGCCAAGAGTATGAACGGAAAGGAAAGAAGCAAGGAAACCCACCCAAATGCTATGGGTGTGGAGAAGTTGGGCATATAAAACCAAAATGTCCAAACGCCAAGATCAAGAATAAAATGTTCAAGAAGCACCGAGCCTACATCTCATGGGGAGGTGATTCCGGCGACGAATCATCGGAAGGCGAAGAAAACAAAAGTGCCAACCTTTGTCTCATGGCACACGAGGAACCATCGGAAGAGGTATGTACCACTTCTAAAAATTCCTATACTTTTGATGATGTACAAGAAGCCTTTAATGAACTTTTTGATGAATATGTCAACGCTTCTAAAATTAACAAGGATTTGAAGAAACAACTTACTTCCATGGAGAAGGAAGTTGATAACCTATCAAAAGATAATGAAAAACTAAAAGAAGAAAATAAGTTTTTTCGGAAAAAGAAGCGCCGACAAACCGGAAAGTTCAAAATGTAGTTCTTGTATATCACTTAAGGATCAAGACGCAAAACTTGAAGGAACTTTGAAGAAGTTTGGTGTTTCTCATAAAAACCTTAATGATGTTCTTGATAATTTGCAACTTACTAAACATGGCCTAGGATTTGAAAATGAACCTAATAATAAGGAAAAAGTTGAGCAACCACCTAGGAAACCTAAAGCTCAACTTAGGAATTATGAAAATCAAGAAAATAGACAACCTAAAACAATTAGGAACACTAGACTACCTAGAAAGAACACTAGGATGAACAATGATCAAGTTAGAAAACCTAGCAACTACTATCAACCTTGGAGAATGCATAATCCAAATGTTTTTTGTCATTATTGCAATAGGGTAGGTCATATAGCACCCGTGTGTTTTAGTAGGCATAGGCATTACACGTATAACAAAACACACACTCTGCGTGGAACTAACCGAATGAAATCCTTTCAAAAAGGATATTCGAACTCTAACCAATCCCCGCAGGAATCAACGCAAAAGAAACCATATTACTTCTTCTATTATGATGAAAAGAAGAAGATTCACATACCACTTCCGGAACCGACACAAATCAAACCGAGGTATAGACATTCGGTTCGAGTAGACTGGAACCCGCCAACCGCAAAAGGACGAGTTGGCCAAGGTAACACTTAAACACGCATGTTGGTACATGTGTGTGTGTGTGTTTGCGTACCATGTGTATGTGATTATGGGTGTGTGTGTTTATTAGTTTAAAAAGTCGTGTTACTAATCCTCAAGGACCCAAAAGATCAAACGGGTACCAAAATGTTTTCATTGCAGGTGTCAAAGTCAGGGGGAACAAAAGAAATCGATTTCTAGTTCCAGGACTAAGTGTAAATCGATTTACAGGCTTGTGATAATCGACTATCACAGCCTGCAGAAGTTTAGAGCACAGAAGCTGAAGGAGTAAACAATCGATTATCAACATTAAGATAATCGATTATCTGAGCCTGCAGAAGTTTAAGGCAACTCAGGCGCAAACTCCAACAATCGATTTTCCAAGTCATGATAATCGATTATATGGAGCTGCAGAACTTTATTTGAAGTCAGGCGCAAAACAATCGATTGACTAAAACAAGGCAATCGACTATTGAAGTCTGCAGATCTTTCGGCGGAGAATCTGAAGACTCAGATAATCGATTTACACGTTTGGTAAATCGGTTATCAACGGCGATTTTTTCAAAAATCTGACCATTGCAGAGACGTTGGAGAGCAATTAATGTCTATTTGACCACCTCTACGAATCTCCAAAGCTTCTACTCTATAAATTGGTGATCTCTATTCATTTTATACTCACTCAAATCATATTTTCTCCATATATTCATCATAATCCATCATTCTTGCTCCTATTCTTCATTTTCTTTCAAAATTTCTGCAAAACTTCTCCTTTTTGTCTTGCTCTCCCTCTCTCTCTTTGTTGAAATGGCAGGAGGTCAAAGAAAAAGATCCCGCACCGGCAAGAACGTGGCTTCTTCCTCGGCTCCTCCACCATCAACGCACAAATACCTTGACGGGTCGTTTCTTTGGTTCAACGACCGCGAAGAGACTACAAGGTTCTCGGAGAAGTTTGAGCATCGGGAAATTCTCCCTCCCCGATTCTCCACCGCCCGCTTCATTCATGACTCTATTCCACGTGAGGCACGGGTTATCCTTGAACGTGGAAACTTCCTCGATCTCCTCTACATCAAGAAGGTCAATTATCAACCTTTTCTTGTTCGAGCCTTCTATTCGAACTTGAAAAAGGATGAGGACGGATCGTTGATTTCAAACGTCAACGGGGTGGACATTTATTTGAATGAAGAGAACATTCAAATCCTCACCGGGCTTCGTCGGGACGGACAGGATCTCGGGCTCTACACCGGAGAAGAGGGGGCGCGGTTCAATGAAACCGCTCTCTTGGAGGAAGTGGGCATCCGTCACTTCGTACCCACTCCCCAACAGCGGCGCCCTACGATTTCTTCCACGAGTCCCGTGTATCGTTTCATCTTCTATGTGTTGACACGGATCCTCAAGCCCAGGAAGTTCAACCACACCAATCTCTCCCAAGAAGACACGAAGACGATCCATGCGATGATTCACAACGCCAATATCAATTGGTGTAAATTTGTGATGACTCACATGTTCACGGCCACCTCCGACAATCGGCCGCTCCCCTACGCCCTCCTTGTCATGGAAATTCTTGAAGAATACAACATCAAAACCGATGTTGGGCCAAAGATAAAGGGGACAAAGCATTGGGAGATTGATGAATCTTCTTTCCACTCGGGCACCGACGAGACTCCGTTTCGACAGCCTCGTCCACGCCGACAACCAAGAGCCACTGCCTCAGCCGCCACCACATCGACCAATCCTTCTCTCGCCGAGCAAATGGCAGCCTTAACCGCCACTCTCTCTCAGATTGACACCAACATCTCCAAAACGGCGCACAACGTCAATACCTTGAGCCGTGAACTTCACGGGTATTTTGACTTTGTCAATTACCCGTACGCTCAAATGGTCCCTTACGTTCCTCCACCGAATTTCGGAGGTGAACAAAGTGGGACTCAAAACGTTGGAAGAGAAGACGATGTGGACGATGATGAAGAAGAAGAAGAAGAAGAAGATGATGATGATGATGGTGGCGATGGTGATGAAGAAGAAGAAGAAGAAGAAGACATTGACGAAGAACAACTTCTCAATGATCTTTCCCCGGATTTCTAGAGCTCTAGCTCTACTTTCTTCTCTTCCTTATTCTATAATCTTTTAATATGCTTTCGCTATGTACTCCGCTTTTTCCCTTAATTAATAAAAATCTTTATGATTTTTGTTGTTTACAATCTTTTTGTTAATGTCAAAAGGGGGAAGATAAGGGCTATGCATATTTTCAGGGGGAATTTTATTAAGGGGGAATTTTGTTTCAAAAAAGATCAAAACCCTATGCATATCCCCGTCTTGTTTGCCATTATCAAAAAGGGGGAAATTGTTGGAACACACTTTGTACGTTAAACTAAAGTCGTGTTCATTTCTGACAGGTTTTGATAATTGCCAAACCGCCGTGGATATGAAGAAGTTTCCTTGAATAACTCAAGGTGTGAAGAATGGCTTGGAACAAGACCTAAAAGACTCAAGGACAAGATCAAGAATTGAAGACTTAGTCGAGTCGGTCTTTTGTGATCAAAACCGACAATTTATTCATGTCTCGGTTCTCAAAAAGTCAAAACAATTTTTACAAACCATAAAACATTTTTTTGTGCATCAAAACAAACATTTTTTTGATGACTTCTTTTATTGTTAAAAATCCCTGGTCCTTGCTCAGAACCAAAACCACCTAAGTCGGCTTTCGGCTTTCAACGTTCGGCTTTCGGCATTCGATTTTTGGCGCCCGAACCAACTCCGTGGTTTTCAATATTTTAAACCCTGTTTTTATCTTTGAGCATATTTTAAAGGTTCTCGAATAATTATTTTGTAAAAACCACTTTTGTATCTTGGTCAATCGGTTTAACACGTGAAAAACGGTCAAAACCGTACGCACGTGATTTACGACCTAGAGGACTTGGTTTTCACCAAACAAGTCTTGTTTTCACTATTTTATACCATATACAATGTTTTTCATACTTGGTTTTTACTTTTGGGAACACTTCGTTTTTGGACCTCGGTTTTTCAAAACAGGTTTCAGCTGGCTAGACTTTAGCTGGGTGATAATCGATTATCAGCTTAGTGACAATCGACTATCAGCCACTGCAGCTTTGAACTTCCAAGTTCTGAAGCACGCAATAATCGATTATCAGCTTTGCAATAATCGATTATCAGCCTTTGCAGCCAAAACCCAGAATCTTCAGAGAGGACCAATAATCGATTATCACTTGTTGACAATCGATTATCTGGGTTACCGTTGTCCTCCAACGGATAGAATTTTAAATTTTTGGACAGGGAATCTTTGGATAATCGATTATCATGGTTTGACAATCGACTATCAGCCTGTGTCCCTGAAAAATTTGTCTTCATCATGTTGGAAATTCTAGCAACGGGTTTGTCCCTTTTTGGGCTATAAAATGGCACCCAAATCCTCTCTTTTAACACACAATTCTTCAACATTTCAATACTCATCCATTGCATAAGCATTTCTATTTTTCTTAGCTATTTGAGAGCCAATTCTTGAAGAAATTGTCGTGTTCTTGAGCGTTTACTAGTTCACTCATATCTACTCTTGTGAGAGTTTTATTCCTGAGTGTTTAAGTGTTTTCATACACTTTAAGGGAGGTTGTTCCCTTGTTGTAAACTCGAAGGAAATTACTTGTTCCTTCGTGAGAAGTCTTGGAGTGCGGTATCTCCGAGCAAAGGTGTTGAGGCTCGTGTGACTCGGGTTCTCAAGTTGTATCGGTTTGTTAAGCACCCTTAAGCTTAACGGAGTTAGTGTAGCTCGAGAGAGTCTCTCGGGGGCTGGATTAGCCACACGTTGTGGTGAACCAGGATAAAATCCAGTGTGTTCCTTCCTTACGCTCTTTACTTTAACGCTCTCGTTTTAATTTCCTGCGATTTTGTTTTAAACGCTATTCACCCCCCCTCTAGCGTTGGGCCTTTATTCTAACACCTTTAGACCTGTGCAATTTTTCCAAAACTCTTTTTTCGTGTTTCGTTTTCAAGATAACCCCAACTAAGAATATTTTTGATATTTTAGAAATTTTTGAGTGAAAGGGCATAAGTAAATCACTAAACTATATCGTTACCTTTACACAAAAATTTCTAAGCTCGTAGGAGTATATCTCAGTGATGCTAAACAAGCTAATAGAGGTTTGGCGTTTGGTTTAATCCTTCCAATGATGTTAGTAGCATTGGAAGACTTATTTGGCACATCAAAATGTTTACGGGGTACGGCATTCAAGGCCAACAATCTCCCCCTTTTTTATGTTGACAAATAAGGCTTTCGAATATAATAATCAAACGCACAAACATATCGTGAAAAGCATATATTGATTTAAAAACTCCCCCTATGTTGATGCACGTGATATTTTGACAAAAACTCCCCCTAAGTTGATGCACGTGATATTTTGACAAAAACTCCCCCTAAACGTATGCATAAGAAAGCCTAATATTTCTCCCCCTTTTGGCAACATTCAAAAAGACGGGGTACCAAAAATATGAGTTTTAACACATAAGCATTGATCAACATTATAAGCATGCAAGGAAACCACAAGCATCATCAAACCATAAGCAATCAAACCATAAGCATAATCATAACAAAGGGGTTTTCAATCATAAAAGTGCATAAATACGAGTTTTAAGCATAAGACACGATAAGGAGTTTTGAAACATAAAACAAAATACATAATTGTTTTGAAAACATAAGTAAGAGAACGTTTGATCATTTTGTCAAATGCCCAACACTTAGCGACGACATCTAGAAGCACGATCCTCATTTTGCTTTTGGCGATTCTCACGGTCCTCCATTTTCTTCATGCGATCCGAGAGGTCATCGATGCTCTCTTGAAGTTTCTTCATCGGAGCCACCACGGTCTTGAGGATGAATTTCTTGAACTTCTTAAAGGCATTTCTGGAAGTGGAATCCATGTGAGAATGACGATGCAAGAGAGAGACCAAGGAAGCATGAGACCACGAGGCCTCCATTATTTGATGGAACGAATTACACATATTGGAAGGAGCGAATGAGAATTTTCATCCAATCTAACAACTTTCTCCTATGGAGAATTATCAAGAATGGGGAAGAAGTGCCCATGAAGAAAGTTGGGGAAACCACCGTTCCCAAAACCGAAGAAGAATACGATGCGCAGGATATCAAGAAAATAGAGAACAACGCCAAGGCAATCAACATTCTTTATTGTGCAGTAAACCCGGATGACTACCGGAAGATCTCTTGTTGTTCCTTCCGCCAAGGAAATGTGGGACAAGCTCGAAATCACATATGAAGGTACGAATCAAGTCCGAGAAGCTAAGATAGATTTTCTAACCCATGAATATGAATTATTTCGTATGAAGGAGAATGAGAAAATCGATGAGATGTTTGAACGATTCTCCAATATCATTAATGATCTCCATGCTCTCAAGAAGACGTACACGGACAAGGAGCTTGTGAGAAAAATCCTGCGAAGTCTCACACCGGAGTGGCGCTCCAAAGCCGATGCCATTCAAGAATCCATCGGCATCACCAACGTCACCATTGATGGACTTAGAGGTAATCTCAAAACCTATGAGTCTACCATTCTGTATCCCTCTCTAGGTGAACAAAAGAAGAATGGGATTGCTCTCAAGGCATCTACAAGTCAAGAACGTACTATGGAAGACTCGAGTGACGAAGACGAGTTCGGGATCGTACTCAAGAAATTCCATAAGTTCATGAGCCAAGAGTATGAACGGAAAGGAAAGAAGCAAGGAAACCCACCCAAATGCTATGGGTGTGGAGAAGTTGGGCATATAAAACCAAAATGTCCAAACGCCAAGATCAAGAATAAAATGTTCAAGAAGCACCGAGCCTACATCTCATGGGGAGGTGATTCCGGCGACGAATCATCGGAAGGCGAAGAAAACAAAAGTGCCAACCTTTGTCTCATGGCACACGAGGAACCATCGGAAGAGGTATGTACCACTTCTAAAAATTCCTATACTTTTGATGATGTACAAGAAGCCTTTAATGAACTTTTTGATGAATATGTCAACGCTTCTAAAATTAACAAGGATTTGAAGAAACAACTTACTTCCATGGAGAAGGAAGTTGATAACCTATCAAAAGATAATGAAAAACTAAAAGAAGAAAATAAGTTTTTTCGGAAAAAGAAGCGCCGACAAACCGGAAAGTTCAAAATGTAGTTCTTGTATATCACTTAAGGATCAAGACGCAAAACTTGAAGGAACTTTGAAGAAGTTTGGTGTTTCTCATAAAAACCTTAATGATGTTCTTGATAATTTGCAACTTACTAAACATGGCCTAGGATTTGAAAATGAACCTAATAATAAGGAAAAAGTTGAGCAACCACCTAGGAAACCTAAAGCTCAACTTAGGAATTATGAAAATCAAGAAAATAGACAACCTAAAACAATTAGGAACACTAGACTACCTAGAAAGAACACTAGGATGAACAATGATCAAGTTAGAAAACCTAGCAACTACTATCAACCTTGGAGAATGCATAATCCAAATGTTTTTTGTCATTATTGCAATAGGGTAGGTCATATAGCACCCGTGTGTTTTAGTAGGCATAGGCATTACACGTATAACAAAACACACACTCTGCGTGGAACTAACCGAATGAAATCCTTTCAAAAAGGATATTCGAACTCTAACCAAGCCCTTTTTTATGTTGACAAATAAGGCTTTCGAATATAATAATCAAACGCACAAACATATCGTGAAAAGCATATATTGATTTAAAAACTCCCCCTATGTTGATGCACGTGATATTTTGACAAAAACTCCCCCTAAGTTGATGCACGTGATATTTTGACAAAAACTCCCCCTAAACGTATGCATAAGAAAGCCTAATATTTCTCCCCCTTTTGGCAACATTCAAAAAGACGGGGTACCAAAAATATGAGTTTTAACACATAAGCATTGATCAACATTATAAGCATGCAAGGAAACCACAAGCATCATCAAACCATAAGCAATCAAACCATAAGCATAATCATAACAAAGGGGTTTTCAATCATAAAAGTGCATAAATACGAGTTTTAAGCATAAGACACGATAAGGAGTTTTGAAACATAAAACAAAATACATAATTGTTTTGAAAACATAAGTAAGAGAACGTTTGATCATTTTGTCAAATGCCCAACACTTAGCGACGACATCTAGAAGCACGATCCTCATTTTGCTTTTGGCGATTCTCACGGTCCTCCATTTTCTTCATGTGATCCGAGAGGTCATCGATGCTCTCTGAAGTTTCTTCATCGAAGCCACCACGGTCTTGAGGATGAATTTCTTGAACTTCTTAAAGGCATTTCTGGAAGTGGAATCCATGTGAGAATGACGATGCAAGAGAGAGACCAAGGAAGCATGAGACGCTGACTTTGAGCGTTTGACCGGAGGAGCACGAACGGGGACCTCCATCTTGGCATTTTCTTCGGCTTCGGCCCGAGGTGCACGTGAAGTGGAAGGCAAGGATGACATAGATCATCGAGGGCCATACTCCGCTCGTGTCGCCTCATCAAGATTTTGGAACTCTTTCTTCATGTAGTACTCCTCTCCAATTTTTACACGGCCACAATACCCAAGGCACTCCGCGTCAAGATATCGGACGCGAGAAGGGCGCACCTCAAGAATTTCTCTCTTGGCAAAGATGTGGGTAAGAAGCATGCCATATGGTTTGTTTTGGCGACCGGAGCATTCGTGCATGTGTTTAAGGATGATGGAAGGGAGATTTATTTTCTTGTGAGTGAGGAGGAAATATAGGAGAGTGCATTCATAGACCCCGACTTGTTTATCTTTGTTAAGGATGGGGATGACATTTTCTTTGAGGATTTTGAGGAGGATAAACCTATTTGTGGTCAAGTCTTGGACATTTGGCCGATGGAGGAAGTAGTGCGGGTCCTCAAAGACATGGTCAAGGCAATGTTGTTTAGAACTCGGAGGCAAGAATCGGAGTTGAAGTCTCGTGAGTCGGTAATCCACCCCTTTTTGCAATAGGTGGAGACTCCTTGACTCTCTAGGTGAAACCATTCGGAAAGGTTTTGGGTGTTGAATCGGAAGGTTTTGCCGGCTACAACGGCGGTAATGGAAGGGTCTTGGGGATGATATTTCATCGAAGAATATAATTGATGAACAAGTTCCGGGTAAACGGGGGCTTGGAGTTGAAGAAAGAAACTCCAACCTTGTTCTTGAATGAGTTCAAGAACGGAAACCGGGATATCATCTTGTTTTAGGGTTCTCCCCTCAATGATATGTGGGTCGGCGTAAGCTTTGAACCCGGCTTGAGCATCGACTTGAACGTCGGAAACAATTTCACTCATTTTGGTAAAAAATTGATGCGGAATGAGTTTGGGCAAAAAAGTGAGAAATTGATGCTAAAGTTGATGAAATTTGTAAGAAATTGATGAATTGAAACTAATATATGAAGAAATTGAAGATATTGGGATGGAGAATTACCTAGGTTGATGTACGGGAGAGAGGAACGTGAGGAGACGTCGGGCAGAGAAAATGCTTAAGAATGTCGAAATGTTGCTTGTCTAGGGTTTTAAAAAAGAGGTTGACTCGATGTGATGGTCGGTACCTAGGTACCGTGTTAACAGTATCTTGGTACCGTGTACACGGTATGCTATACCGTGTTTAGCTACCGTGCAGCTTCCAGAATCCCATTCTCCTCTGGCGGTACCTATTTAGGACGGGACCTTGGTACCGTCAGGGGTACCGTGCCTCAGACTTAATGTTTTGTTTTGACCTCTAGACGCGTGTTTTGAGCATTTGGACTTGATCAATTTATTTTTATGATGTAATGGGACAATAAGAACCTTAAATTTTACTTTAATTCAAGCATTCCCATTTCCCGAAAAATATGTAAAAATTGTTTTTCATCCAATGGTTTTCTAAAAATGTCAGCACGTTGTTCAAGTGTATTTACATATTCAATTTGAATATCTCCCTTTGCAACATGATCACGTATGAAATGATGTCTTATTTCTATATGTTTAGTTCTAGAATTCAAAACAGGATTTTTGGAAATATTTATTGCACTTGAGTTATCACAAAAAATAGGCACTTTTGAAAATTTTAAGTTAAAGTCACTTAGTGTTTGCATCATCCATAAAATTTGAGCAACACAACTACCCATAGCCACATATTCCGCTTCGGCGGTGGATAGGGCGACATAGTGTTGTTTCTTAGATGACCAAGACACTAGTGCATGACCTATGAATTGACATGTGCCACTTGTGCTTTTCCGATCAATACGACATCCTCCAAAGTTGGCATCACTAAAACCTATCAAGCTTAAATTCGTATTCATGGGATACAATAAACCCATTTTGGTCATTCCCTTGACATAACGAATTATTCGCTTGACGGCATTTAGATGTGATTCTTTAGGTGATGACTGGAAACGAGCACAAAGGCAAACGGAAAACATGATGTCGGGTCTAGATGCAGTTAAATAAAGTAAACTACCAATCATACCTCGATATACCTTTTCATTTACGGGTTTTCTGCTTTCGTCGTTGTCAAGCTTTAAGGATGTGCTCATTGGTGTCGGGTATGTCTTTGAGTCTTCAAGGTTGAACTTCTTGACCAATTCTTTGGCATACTTGGTTTGACTAATGAAAATACCATCTCCAAGTTGCTTGATTTGAAGTCCAAGGAAGAAGTTCAACTCACCCATCATACTCATTTCAAATTCGCTTGTCATAATTCCTGAAAATTCATTACATAAGGCTTCATTAGTTGACCCAAAAATAATATCATCAACATAGATTTGCACAATTATGAGATCTTTTTCTTTTGTTTTGACAAAAAGTGTGGAATCGATCTTTCCTTTTGCAAATCCATATGAGATAATATGTTCGGTAAGCCGCTCATACCAAGCTCTAGGAGCTTGTTTGAGTCCATAAAGAGCGTTATGAAGTTTAAAAACATGATTTGGAAAATCATGATTTTCAAAACCGGGAGGTTGTTCAACATAAACTTCTTCTTTTAACCATCCATTGAAAAAAGCACTTTTAACATCCATTTGAAAAAGTCTTGAAATTAAGAGCACTTGCAAAAGCTAATAACATACGAATAGATTCAAGGCTAGCAACTGGAGCAAAAGTTTCATCATAGTCAAGTCCTTCAACTTGGCTATAGCCTTTAGCAACAAGTCGACTTTTATTGGTGATAATAACACCATTTTCATCAAGCTTGTTTCTAAAGACCCATTTAGTACCCAAAACGGGTCGGTTTTCCGGTCTTTCGACTAGTTCCCAAACCTTGTTGCGTTCAAATTGCTCAAGCTCTAGTTGCATGGATATAAATCCAATCACTATCTTTTAGTGCATCTTTTACGTTCTTAGGTTCAAATTGAGTAACGAACGCATAGTGTGCACAAAGATTGTAATTGTTCCTAGTTCTAACTCCCTTTTCAATATCTCCAATGATATTGTCTCTTGGATTATTCTTCAAGTGTTTGTATGCCTTCGGTAGTTCCTTCTTTGCATTTTCTTCTTCTTGCGCAGGAATTTCCAGGATTTCTTCTTCCTCTTCTTCTTCATTTGAACCTGTAATTACCTTACTCGACCCAAAGGGATCGGTTTCATCAAATTTTACATGCATAGATTTTTCTACTTTATGATTTGATTTATTATATACCCTATAGGCTCTACTATTTGTTGAATAACCAATGAAAATTCCTTCATTTGATTTAGGCTTAAATTTGCCTAAATGATCCTTGATATTTAAAATATAGCATTTACACCCAAAAACTTTGAAATAGGAAATGTTTGGTTTTCTACCTTTCCAAAGTTCATAAGGAGTCTTTTTAATAATAGGTCTAAGTAATACCCGGTTAAGAACGTAGCATGCAGTGTTGACCGCTTCTCCCCAAAAATATTGAGGTAAGTTGTGTTCATTCAACATGGTCCTTGACATTTCTTACAACGTCCTATTTTTCCTTTCAACGACTCCATTTTGTTGAGGTGTTCTAGGAGCCGAAAAGTTGTGAGAAATACCGCGTTCTTCATAATTTGTCTCAAAATCGGTATTCCGGTATTCTCCTCCTCTATCACTTTTAATAGAAGTTATTTCATAACCTTTCTCATTTTGGATTTTCTTGCACAACTTAACAAACGCATTAAACATATCATCTTTATTGGCAAGTAATATAGTCCAAGTATAACGAGAAAAATCATCTACAATCACAAAAGTAAAACTAGCTCCACCTAGGCTTTGAACGTCTACGGGCCCAAATAAATCCATATGTAATAGTTCAAGTGGCCTTGACGTTAAAACCATTTTTATGGGCTTAAAATGAAACTTTATGTTGTTTTCCAAGGGAGCAAGCATCACAAAAACGAGAAGTAGGTATGCTCATCTTTGGTAGCCCAACAACAAGTTCTTTTGAGTAAGTTTTCTCAAAAGATCATAACTAGCATGTCCTAGTCTACGATGCCATAATGTTGAAAATTCAAGTGAAGTAGTAAGACAAGTGATTTTTGAGTTGCTTAAGTCATTGGAATTGAACTTGTATAAGTTTCCATCTCTTTTAGCCTCAAAAATGATTTCATCTTTATTTTGGCGATATAAAACGCAGGAATTCGCATTAAACTCAATTTTGTGGCCATTGTCACAAAGTTGACTTATGCTAATTAAATTGAATTTTAGGCCATCAACAAGATAAACATCATTTATTGAAAAATCACTTGAAATACCTATCGTACCTTTACCAATGACTTTCTTCCGCATGTCCATGACTTTTCTCTTTGAGGTGTGTGAACCATCCTCTTGTTCCGGTCATGTGTCTCGAACATCCACTATCCACAACCCAAGTGGAATTTTCACCTCTTCTTCATCGTTTGATGCCATGAAGCAAGCATTTGCATTTTTTTCTTGGCTTTGGTCACTATCACTTTGGTCCAAGTTTAAATCGTCCCAAGTGACTTTTAGTGCCTTCTTCTTCCCCTTTTTAAGCTCTTCCTTCTTTTTGAGCTTTGGGCACTCCGGTTTGATGTGTCCTACATTTCCACATTCATAACACGTTATTTGATTAGATTTACCTTTCTTTGGTGGAAATCTTTTTGAGGATTCTCCCTTGTTCCATTTCATAAACTTTTTGTATCTCTTGAACATGGCAAGCTCCTCATCACTTTCTCCTTCGCTCTCTAGATGATCATCAATTTTGAGTGCCATGGTCTTCTTGATGATAGGAACCTGTTCTTCTTCCTTCATTTTCTTCAAAAGAAGCTCGTGAGAGTATAGGCTGCTCCAAATAGTGGAGGTTTCAACATCCGCACATTTGGGCAACAAGTTTACAACAAGACTATGCCACTCTCTAGGAAAAGAGAATATAATCTTGGTGTTAATCTCACTAGTAGGATAAACTTTATTTAGCTTACTCAAATTGTTGATAATGAGGTTGAATCTTTTGTTCATATCTTGAACGGATTCTCCGGCCTTCATCTTGAAGTTTTCATACTCGGATGTTCCTAAAGCTATCTTGGTAGCTTTTGTGTCTTTATCTCCTTCATGAGATGTGAGCTTGTCCATTGGCGTAGGCACTTGATGTTCACCTACAGTTGTCATAGGAACAAATGGACCATGAGTAGTGACTATCCATAAATCATAGTCAATAGATTGAATGAAATTCTCCATTCGCATTTTCAAATAGCCATAGTTATCCCCATTGAAGAATGGTGGCTTGGTAATGCTTTGGGAGTCCATTGAATCCATGTATCGTAAAGAAATAAAAGATGAGTGTGAAAGGATCAAACTTCCTGCTCCGATACTAATTGAAAGTCGGTTTACACCCTAAGAGGGGGTGAATTAGGGTGTGCAAGTTTTTCTTAAATAACAAAAATTATGCCCAAAGTAGTAGCGGAAAATGAGCAAGAAAAGTATAAAAGATAAAATTACGACCCAAGCGATTTTATACTGGTTCGGGAACTCCCTACTCCAGTACCTCGAGGCTCCTCCTCAAGGATTTAACCTCCACTAACTTGTTTGGCTTCACTAAGAAGACTCAAACGAGGTTTGGCAAACAACCCTTGCCAATAAGCAAATGAGATTTTACTACGGCTATCTCAACCGTTTACAACCGAAGATTTTAAGGCTATCTTCAACCTTACAATGAGGATTTAAAGGCTATCCACACCTTTTACAGATCAATTAAAGATTGGTGTTCACTTGGCTACCGGCGGTACCCTGGTGCCGTGTACACGGTAGCCAGGTACTGTTAGACCTGTGCAATTTTTCCAAAACTTGTTTTTCGTGTTCCGTTTTCAAGATAACCCCAACTAAGAATATTTTTTATATTTTATAAATTTCTGAGTGAAAGGGCATAAGTAAATCATTAAACTATATCGTTACCATTACACAAAAATTTCTAAGCTCGTAGGAGTATATCTCGGTAATGCTAAACAAGCTAATAGAGGTTTGGCGTTTGGTTTAATCATGCAAATGATGTTAGTAGCATTGGAAGACTTATTTGGCACATCAAAATGTTTACGGGGTACGACATTCAAGGCCAACAGCATGATCTCCTACACATGCATATGATGTGATATGATTCATTATGAATGATGAAATGAATGATATGATATGAACAATTTGTATCCCATATGAATATATCATCATGCATGAGTTTATTCCGTTGAAACATGATTAAAATATCATTTAATTAAGCTACTGGGCTTGGAACGGTCGACCGTGCTCTAAATCATTTCTTCCCTTTGGAAACACCGTGACGGTCGACCGTGGTTGACCGGCGGTCGACCGTTGTTGACTGCCTGGAGGTGACAGCATGGAGGCTGGGCTAGCGACGGTCGACCGTTTGACGAAGGCGGTCGACTGTTCTGCTGACAGTCGTGGTCCTTTTCGAAGTTTAAGACGACTGTAACGCCCCAAAATATGGTCTAAAAGTTATATTATTTTATAATAAAAGTATTTTAGAAATAATATTTTGACTCAACAAAAATATTATTTCTATGTTTGACCAAAAACGAAGAAATTTTTAGAGTCAATGATTTTTTTTTGTTAAGAATGACTTTTATGGATAGGTCTCAAAGAGACAAATCTAACGGTATATTTTATGAATAAATCTGATGTACGGATTTTCAATTATGACATTTTAAATATGTAAGTTGTATAAAAATGAGAAAAAGTCAAAGATGTGAACTTTTTGAAAAATGGTTTATTGAAATAACTATTTACATTTAATAATATTGATTGAATATGAGACTAATTTTGATTACATATCAATTAATTCAATTTTGACTCTGTCAAAGTCAACACCCAAAAATATGCTGTTAGAAAAAGTATTTCAAATAAATATAAAAATTATATCATTAAATAGAGTTTAACTTTCTGACCGTAATGGTTCAATCAGATTTTAATTCGGAGAAAGTTGGACCAAAAAGTGTACCCCAATTGGAACCAAATTAGTCCCCATCAGGGACTTACATAAGGAATTAATCAAATCCGTCGCCCCTCCCACTACCGCCGAACAAACAGTGCAAGAGGAGGTCATCCGGCCATGTCTTCTTCCTCTCCTTACCACTTTATAATACCCCAAATTCTTACCATTCTTCACCATTCTTCTTCCAAAACAAAGGTGTGAGTATAGAGAGTAAAGTAGTGTTCTCAATTTGGTGTGAAGTCGCCGGAGCAAGCCGTGGTGTTCGCCGGAAGTTTCACCGTTTTTCCGCCGGAATCATCGTTTCACTCCGAAGTAAGCCCGTAGATATATCTAGTGATTAGAATGTTCATATAGATCGTTTCTACGTTCATAAATGGTCATTTGGTTGAGTTTTGTGTTTGACATATGTGAAGAACCATGAATCATAAACCTTGAATTTGTTGTTCAAACTTCAAATTGATGCCTCTAAAATGATCTACGAACCTTGGAGAACATTTCTATATAGTTTAATTGAAGTTTTGTAACCAAAAATGGAACTTGAGAAATATGGGTTAGAGGTTGAAGATGATGAATAGTAAACCTTCAATTCCCTGCATTTTTCCAACGGAACGGACGACCGTTCGGACCCAACGGTCGACCGTTATGAACATTTTTAAGCCCAAAAATGCTATTTTTGAAGCTATAAAATCCTATTTTTATATATATCAATTAATTATGATCAATATAAAAATAATTGTTAAAAATAAAAAAATGATGTTTTGACAAATAAAATTTTATGTGATAAAATAAAAATGATGTTTTGACAAATAAAATTTTATGTGATGTATGACGGTAAGCTAAGGTGTTAACACTCGATGCTAGGCCGCTATTGTTATTTGATATTGTGATAATTATTATTGATGTTGTTTATGATTAGACTTTGATGAATATTATTATTAAAATAATAATTACGAATGATTAAATCATGTTTAGAAAAAATGAATATATTGATGATTATAAAAATGATTTGTATTGTTAAGGATATCTAGAAGAACTCTAAGATATACCCACTTGGAAAATTGATGATGATTATTAAGGATATCTAGAAGAACTCTAAGATATACCTCCTTGACCAATTTATAATTCGGGGTTAAAACGTACACACGGGATCCAGACCGGATATCACCCACCCGACAGATCACTGTTCGGTTGGTACGTAATCCACGTGACTCATAGGGTGGATTATCGATTCTTCTGTTCTGCATTAAACTATTTATAGTTTAAGGGCCTGGTTAGAAATATTGCCTTAGACTAGGAATAGCTAAGAGCTTGTATAAAAATGATTTGGCCTTAGTTTAAGAATAATTTAAGAGCACTGATGAAATATTTTGAATATTGAATATATCATGAAATGACTTAAAATAAAATATTATGAATATTATGAATAATGTAAGCTTGAAATATGTATTGTGTGCATGATATCAAATGGTTAATTATGAATTGAGATTCAATTTATATGGATGTTCGATGCATTAGATATGCTTACTCAGCTTCAACGCTGAGCGTGTAGTATGTTTTATTTGCTACACGCAGGTAAACAAAAAGAATGATGTGATGGAATCCTGGCGGCAGACGGAGCGAGATGGTCAAAGTGGATGTGTAAAATGAATTAAAGTTTAAAAAGACATAATATTATTATATTTTGTAATTGTCATTTATTCAGCTTCCGCAACATTAACTACTCTGTTATTATTCTGAATACTTTATTATGAAATAAAGTTTTAAAATGCTTGAAACCTTTTGAATGTTTACAAATACCAAGTTTATACTTTAGTCCGAAAGGGGCTACAGACCTGGACGGATTGAGGTGTTACAATTTGGTATCAGAGCAAATGGTTTTAAACCCGATCTTCGGATCAAAATTTGGATTAAAAAATTTTTTTTTTTTGTATATATATATAAATATATATATATATATATATTTCGAAAAAAAAATAATATAAATCACATCCACGACTCTCGCATCCATCTGCTCTAGGAAGGTAATAAAAATTAAGTATTGAATTTGACTGCATTAAACCTTTATAGATGTCAACTGTTAATTCAGAAATAATATCAAGTGTGGATTCAAGTCGCACTTTCGTACATGGTAAAAGACGAAAGAACAAACGAAATGTATATGACTCGCTGGTACGTTATCAACGTGCCCATCGCTTCGCAAAAATAATGAAACGAAGGATTTATCTACGCCGCAAGGCTGCATGGGAACGAGATGACCTAGAAGAGACGTTCAGCGTAGACTCTGCCAATAGCATATGTGGGTCGGGCAAGGAAGATCCATCTGTAGATTCGTCACGATCCCACTAATCGAACGCAAACGTTTAAACATTTTCTTGTTGTTCGTTTCAAATCCATTGATTGTATCGACTGTTGTAATCCTTTGCAATTCCTGTCTTAAACTCAACTACTGAATAAAAGAATCCTAATAAAGGAATTCCTGTTATTGTAGAATGAGTCAAGAATCTGCCCACGGACAAGGCAACAACAATGAACACGTTAGTGTTCATACTGAAGCATCTAGCTTCACCCCTCCCGTCCAAAATGAACCTGTCAATCAACAAAATGTTGGGAATAACCCGAACGCTGGTGGCCAACCCGACCTTGTGATTCCAACTTTTCTGGCTAATGTGTTACAACAGATAGCAAACGCACCAATGTTTCAACCACCTCCACCACCACCACCTCGTGTGGTAACCTACAAAACACTAAGGGATAATGGTGCGGAGATATTCTTTGGGGATCGCATCGCCGAACCCCAAATTGCATGGGATTAGATTGAGCAGACGGCTCGGGTATTGGAAAATCTTAACATACCCATTGACAATTATCCCAGACTGGCTTCTCAATTGCTTCGAAAGGAAGCCTACGAGTGGTGGAAGAGGACCGATGAGAGTGCAGGAACTCCTAAGCCATGGACATGGGCACATTTCGAATGGGCATTCAAGCAAGAATATATTCCAAAACGTTTTAGTGAAGAAAGACGTATGAAATTTGTCGAACTGCAACAGGGAGACATGACACTCCCTGAATATCGTCAGAAGTTCACCAAACTTGCAAAATTTGCGCCAACCTTGGTGAGTACCCCAACCGATCGCATTGAGGAGTTCAGGAAGAAACTTCGACCTGACCTCAGATCACGTGTGTCCGTCCTTACCACCGTGGATTTTGTAAAGGCCTACGAGATCATAGCTAGGGCAGATAGTGACCTGAGTGCTTGCATAGAGTATTTAAAGGCAAACAATGCTGGCTCAAGCACTCACCGTCCCACTAGCTCTGCCTCAAAAGGAAAAAGGCCCTTCCAAGAATCTAGCAGTTCGCACTTCTCAAAGAAAGGGAAATCAGCACTCCGTGGCGTCGGAAAGCAAATCAAAAGGGTGGAAACACCCATTGTGTGATACGTGTGGGAGACATCATCCACGCGAGTGTTGGTTTGCCCAAGGGTTATGTCTAGGTTGCGGTAAATCAAGACATTTTCGAAAGGATTGCCCCACTAATCCTGGCAAACCATTTTCAACGGCCCCAGTTGCCAGCCAATCAGCCTCAGCACGACCTGCGCCAAGTCAGCGATCGACGGCGGGATCTAATCCGGCCAAGAACCAGGGTCAGCAACAAGGATGAGCTCCTGCTCGTACTTATGCAATGAAGGCACGAGCTGAGGAAAACCCTGACGTCATTCAGGGTATGTTTTCCTTATTCGATACTATCATGCATGTGTTGATAGATCCTGGATCAACATTATCTTATATCTGCGTGCCTATGCCTGAAAAAGCTCACATAATGAAAGAACAATTAAAACAACCTATACTGGTGTCAAACCCGTTAGGGCATAGTATGAGGTTAGATCATGGATATCAAGATTGTCCGGTGATTGTTGAAGGACAACGATTCTTTGCCAACCTTGTTGAATTACCGTATAAGGAATTTGACATCATTCTCGGAATGGATTGGCTCACTGAGCACCAAGCAGTTATCGATTGCCGACAACGAACGTGTAACACCCCAAAAATAGGCCTATCAGAGTTAATTAATTTATAATTAATTAATTACTGAGAAGGACCCAAAAATAAGTAAATTCTAAAGTTTGTCAATAAATAATGAAAATCATATCATTATGTAGAGTTTGACTGTCTGACCCCAACGGTTCTATCGGATTTCAATTTGGAGAAAGTTGGACCAAAAAGTGTACCCCGACTGGAACCAAAATTGGTCCCAATCAGGGACTTGCGTTATCGGCCGTCTGCTCCACTGAGACACCAAAACAGGAGAACAACATGTCATCCCATGTCTTCTTCCCCTTCCTTTCTTCTATATAATGGAAACAAAAACTTCACCATTTCTTCACCATTCTTCATCAAATTCTGGGAGATAGCCTTGGGTGTGGAGAACGTAGTGGTGCTGTCAATTTGGTGTAAGGTCGCCGGAGTTGAGAGCTATCGTCGCCGGAAGTTTCGTCGGAAAATCTTCAAAACCTCCATTTAGCTTCGAGGTAAGCCCGTAGATATATCTAAAGATTAGAATGTTCATATAGGTTGTTTTTACGTTCATAAATGGTCATTTGGTTGAGTTTTGTGTTTGACATGTTTGAAGAACCAAGAATCATAAACCTTGAATTTGATGTTAAAAATATGTTTTAATGATTCTAAAATGATCTATGAACCTTGGAGAACATTTCTATATAGTTTAATTGAAGTTTGGTAACTAAAATTGATATGTCCGAAAATGGACCGAAGGTAGAAGACGATGAACAGTGATCGAAAATCGATTATTTTCTTCCTAAAAATCGATTAAAACTTGTTCAGATAACGTGTATCAAAATAAAAAAAATAATCGATTATATTAAGGTATAAAATCGATTTTTGGTATTTAATCGATTAAAATATATATTAAAAACGATTTTACAAATTTAATCGATTAAAATATGTTGAAAAATCGATTTTACAAATTAATCGATTAAAATATGTTGAAAAATCGATTTTACAAATTTAATAGATTAATATATATTCAAAAATCGATTTTTATATTAATTTATTGAATAAATCGATTTTTCCTCAATTCCAGTGTCCCGAAAATATTCTTGGAAATATTCTTTGAAAATACTAATTAATTATGAACAATTTAAATATGATTTTGTATAATAAATGATGTTTTTGGCATATAAAACATTATGTGATGCATGACGATAAGTTCGGGTGTTAACACCCGAGACTAGGCCGCTGTTTGCTATTAAATATTATGTTGAATGATCATAATGATGAATAATTATTATGGATAATTATGAATGATAAACCTACTGATTAAAATGATTATTGATGATTAAGTCATGATTAAAAATGAATTAATGGTGATTATGAAAACAGTGTATATTGTTAAGGATATCTAGAAGAACTCTAAGATATACCCACTTGTATATTGATGATGATTATTAAGGATATCTAGAAGAACTCTAAGATATACCTACTTGACCAATTCATATTTCGGGTTAAAACGTACGTACGGGATCCAGACCGGATATCACCCACCCGACAAATCATTGTTCGGTTGGTAGGTAGTCCACATGACTCATAGGGTGGATTATCGATTCTTGTGTTCTGCATTTTGAATGTTTGAACCATATATTGTGTGCATGATATCAAATGGTTGATTATGAATTGAGATTCAATTTATGTGGATGTTCGACGTTTTAGATATGCTTACTTAGCTTCACCGTTGAGCGTGTAGTGTGTTTTATTTGCTACACGCAAGTAAACAGAAAGATTAATGTGATCCTGGTGGCAGATGGGGCGAGATTGTCAGGATGGATGTGACAAGTTTCAAAATAATTTATGACATGTCAATATTAAATTTGCTTCCGCAATATTGTTAAGTACTTCCGTACTGTATATGTTATGAAAAATATTATTGAGATTAATAAAGTGTTTTTGAAAAGTTTTAAATTTTACGATTACCAAGTTAAATACTTTAGTCCGAATGGGGCTGCAGACCTGGACGGATTAGGGTGTTACAATTTGGTATCGGAGCAAATGGTTTTAAACACGATCTTCGGATCAATGCTTGATATATATATATATATATATATATATATATATATATATATATATATATATATATATATATATATATATATATATATATATATATATATATATATATATATATATATATATATATATATATATATATATATATATATCCGCGGCGTCTACCACCGGGACTTGAAGCCGGAGAACCTCCTCCTGGACGAGGAGGGACACCTGAAGGTGACGGATTTCGGGCTCAGCGCGTTCTCCGACCACCTCCGGCAGTACGGGATGCTCCACACGACGTGCGGCACGCCGGCGTACGTCGCGCCGGAGGTGATAGCGAAGAAGGGGTACGACGGTGCGAAGGTGGACATATGGTCCTGCGGGGTGATCCTCTACGTCCTCCTTGCCGGATTCCTCCCCTTCCACGACGACAACATCGTCGCCATGTACAAGAAGATCTACAGAGGGGACTTCAAATGCCCGCCCTGGTTCTCGCCGGAGGCCAGGAAACTGGTGAGCAAGATGCTCGACCCGAACCCGAATTCCAGAATCAACATTGCCAAAATCATGTCCTCCTCCTGGTTCAAGAAATGCATCCCCCGGCCACCCCCGAGGATGAGCTGCTGCAAGGAAGACGAAGAACCCAAAGAGTTGGAGACGCTGAACGCCTTCCACATCATATCCCTGTCGCAGGGGTTCGACCTGAGCCCCTTGTTTCAAGAGAGGAAGGGGGGCGGGAGAGAGGAGATGAGATTCGCGACGGCGAAGCCGGCGAGCAGCGTGATATCGAAGCTGGAAGCGGTGGCGAAAAACGAGCAACTTCAGCGTGAAGAAGAGCGGGGACTCGAACGTGAGGCTGCAGGGGCAGGAGAGCGGGAGGAAGGGCAAACTGGGAATATCGGCGGATATCTTCGCCATGACGCCGTCGTTTGTGGTGGTGGAGGTGAAGAAATCCAGCGGCGACACGCTGGAATACGACCAGTTTTGCAGCAAGGAGCTGAAGCCCGCTTTGAAAGACATTGTTTGGACTTCTCCTCCTCCTTCAACAGCTCTTCATCATCAATGTGTGCTTAATTAATTAAGTCGAACTTTGGTACTTTAATCCCATGTTAAGCACGTTCTTAATTAATTATGGTTCTTTTGTTAATATATATATATATATATATATATATATATATATATATATATATATATATATATATATATATATATATATATATATATATATATATATATATATATATATATATATATATATATATTATATATATATATATATATATATATATATATATATATATATATATATATATATATATATATATATATATATATATATATATATATATATATATATATATATATATATATATATATATATATATATATATATATATATATATATATATATATATATATATTGAAAAAAAAATATTGTCAATCGCATCCACTACTCTCGCACCCCTCTGCTCCAAGAAGGTAATAAAAAAATGAGTATTGAAATTGACTGTATCAAATTTTATAAATGTCAACTGTTAATTTGGAAATGATATCAAGTGTTGATTCAAGTCGCACTTTCGTACTTGGTAAAAGACGAAAGAACAAACGAAATGTCTATGACTCGTTGATACGTTACCAACGTGCACATCGATTCACAAGAATAATGAAACGAAGAATTTATCTACGCCGCAAGGCTGCATGGGAACGAGATGACCCAGAAGAGACGTTCAGTGTAGACTCTGCCAGTAGTGTATGTGGGTCGGGCAAGGAAGACCCGTCTGTAGATTCGGCACGATCCAACGAATCGAACGCAAACGCTTAGAAAATTATCTTATTGTTGGTTTCAAATCCATTGATTGTATCAACTGTTGTAACCCTTTGCAATTCCTGTCTTAAACTCAACTACTGAATAAAAGAATCCTAATAAAGGAATTTCTGTTATTGTAGAATGAGTCAAGAATCCGCCCACGAACAAGGCAACAATGAACACGTCAGCGTTCATACTGAAGCATCTAGTTTTACCCCTCTTGTCCAAAATGAACCCGTCAATCAACAAAATGTTGGGAATAACCCAAACGCTGGTGGTCAACCCGACCTTGTGATTCCAGCTTTTCTAGCTAATGTGTTGCAACAAATAGCCAACGCACCAATGTTTCAACCACCTCCACCACCGCCACCTCGAGTGATAACCTACAAAACGCTAAGAGATAACGGTGCAGAATTATTCTTTGGGGATCGCATCGGTGAACCCCAGATTGCGTGGGACTGGATCGAGCAGACTGCTCGAGTGTTAGAGGATCTTAATGTACCCATTGGCAACTATCCCCGACTGGCATCTCAGCTGCTTCGCAAAGAAGCCTACGAGTGGTGGAAGAGGACCGATGAGAGTGTAGGAACCCCTAAGCCATGGACATGGGCACATTTCGAATGGGCATTCAAGCAAGAATATATTCCAAAACGTTTTAGCGAAGAAAGACGTAAAGAATTTGTCGAATTGCAACAGGGAGACATAACACTCCCCGAGTATCGTCAGAAGTTTACCAGTCTTGCTAAATTTGCACCAACCTTGGTGAGTACCCCAACCGATCGCATCGAGGAATTCAGGAAGAAACTTTGACCTAACCTTAGGTCGCGTGTGTCCGTCCTAACAACCGTGGATTTCGCGGAGGCCTATGATCTCATAGCCAGGGCAGACAGTGACTTGAGTGCTTGCATTGAGTATTTGAAGACAAATAATGTCAGTTCAAGCACTCACCGTCCCATCAGCTCTGTCTCAAAAGGAAAAAGGCCCTTCTAGGAATCTAGCAATTCACACTTCTCAAGGAAGGGGAAATCGGTGCAGACGCACTCTGTGGCGTCGGAAAACAAATCAAGAGGGTGGAAACACCCATTGTGCGATACATGTGGGAGACATCATCCAGGCGATTGTTGGCTTGCCCAAGGATTATGTCTAGGTTGCGGCAAACCTGGACATTTTCGAAGGGATTGCCCCACTAATCCTGGCAAACCATTTCCGACTTCCCCAGTTGTCAGTCAATCAGCATCAGCACGACCTGCGCCATGTCAACGATCAACGGCAGGATCTAATCCGGCCAAGAACCAGAGTCAGCAACAGGGACGAGCTCCTCTTCGTACTTAGCAATGAAGGCACGAGCTGAGGAAAACCCTGACGTCATTCAGGGTATGTTTTCCTTATTTGATTCTGTCATGCATGTGTTGATAGACCGTGAATCAACGTTATCTTATATCTGCGTGCCTATGCCTGACAAGGCTGACATAATGAAAGAAAACTTAGAACAACCTATACTAGTGTCTAACCCGTTAGGACATAGTATGAGGTTAAATCATGTGTATCAAGACTGTCCATTGATTGTTGAAGGACATCAGTTCTCTGCCAATCTTGTCGAATTACCGTATAATGAATTTGACATCATCCTCGGAATGGATTGGCTCACCGAACACCAAGCAATTATCGATTGCCAACGACGAACGATTCAACTAAAGTCTGGAGAGGGAAAGTCTATAGAGGTGAAAGAGAATCTAACACCTAGTTCCACTGAATTCATCTCGTACATACACGCTAGGCGTCTCATTCGAAAGAAATGTGAAGCTTATCTGTGTAACGTACGTGACACACGAAAAGAAACTCCTGAGTTGAAAGACATACCAACAGTATGTGGTTTTCCTGACGTATTTCCTGACGAACTTCCTGGTATACCATCTTCCAGAAAAGTAGAATTTTCCATCGATCTTGTTCCTGGAACAGGACCGATATCTGCAACTCCCTATCGCATGGCTCCTGCTGAAATGAAAGAGTTGAAGGCTCAACTACAAGAATTACTCGATAAATGATTCATACGTCCGAGTGTTTCCCCTTGGGGAGCACCCGTCCTGTTTGTTAAAAAGAAAGACGACTCGATGAGACTCTGCATCGATTACCGTCAATTGAACAAAGTCACAATCAAAAATCGATATCCTTTACCTCGTATCGATGACTTATTTGATCAGCTTAGAGGATCTACTGTATTCTCTAAGATTGACTTACGGTCAGGATACCATCAAATCCCTGTAAAGAAAGAGGACATCCCAAAGACTGCGTTCCGTACTCGTTATGGTCATTATGAGTTTACGGTAATGCCCTTTGGTTTGACCAATGCTCCAGCAGTATACATGGATCTCAAGAATAGTGTATTCCGACCTTATCTTGATCAATTCATGGTTGTATTCATCGATGATATTCTTGTCTATTCGAAGAATCGAGAAGACCATGCGAAACATTTGGAGATAGTACTCAGCATACTACGGGAACATAAACTATATGCCAAACTGTCAAAGTGTGAATTTTGGCTTAATGAAGTTACGTTTTTGGGACATGTGATTTCTCAAGAAGGTGTTAAGGTAGACCCCAGTAAAATATCTGCCATCACCGAGTGGAAGGTTCCAAGGAATGTTCGTGAAGTGAGAAGCTTTCTTGGATTAGCTGGATACTATCGACGATTCGTTGAAGGCTTTTCCTCGATCGCAACTCCACTTAACAAACTTCTAAGAAAAGATGTGAAATTTGTATGGACCGATGCATGTCAGCAAAGCTTTTAGAAGCTAAAGAAATGTGTGACAGAAGCACCTGTGCTGACCCAACCAGTACCAGGTATAGACTACACAATCTTTAGTGACGCATCTCATAATAGCTTGGGATGTGTACTCATGCAAGACGGAAAAGTCGTGGCATATGCATCAAGACAGTTGAAACCTCACGAATGTAACTATCCTACTCACGATCTTGAGTTAGCAGCAGTTGTATTTGCTTTGAAAATATGGCGTCATTATCTCTTTGGAGAGATGACATATATTCACACAGACCACAAAAGTCTAAAATACCTACTAACTCAAAAAGAATTGAACCTGAGACAGAGAAGATGGTTGGAAAATATCAAAGACTACGACTGCTACATTGACTATCACCCTGGCAAGGCTACCGTACTTGCTGATGCATTGAGCCGAAAGATGATAGCCGAACTCCGAGTTCAACCTACTCTTGAGAACGAAATTCATGCTGCACAAAAACGTGATGACTACTGTTTGAATACTTGTGAACTTGTCTCTAAGGGGGAGAGACAAGATTTCACAGTAAATAATGGAATTTTATTCTACCGGAATCGCTTGGTAGTTCCTAGTGGCGAAGTGAGGGAACGTTTAATGCGTGAATCTCACGAAACCACTTATACCATGCATCCTAGTAGTAATAAAATGTTCCAAGATCTGAAGAAGACATATTGGTGGTCCACAATGAAGCGGGAAATTTCTGAATTTACAACACGATGTCTGACGTGTCAACATATCAAGGCTGAACACCAAGTGCCTAGTGGGTTGTTACATCCACCTACTATCCCTGAATGGAAGTGGGAATGAATTACGATGGACTTTGTGATTGGACTTCCATTATCAGCCAAGAAAAATGACGCTGTATGGGTCCAGTAGCCTATCGGTCAGAAATCTTATGCCGACTTAAAACGTCGGGAGATCGAATATAATGTTGATGACAAGGTGTTTCTGAAAGTCTCACCGTGGAAGAAAGTGTTACGGTTCGGTAGAAAGGGAAAACTAAGTCCGAGATATTTCGGACCCTATCGAATCACTGAACGTGTGGGTCCAGTAGCCTATCGGTTAGAACTTCCACCAGAACTGAACAAAATCCATGAGGTATTCCATGTATCGATGTTGAAAAGATATCGTTCCGATCCATCACATATCTTGACTGAAGGAATCGTAACTCTTGACGAACAATTGACTTATGAGGAGGAACCTGTACAAATTCTAGCACGAGAAGTCAAACAATTGAGACACAAATCCGTACCTCTAGTCAAAGTACTATGGAGAAATCATTCGACTGAAGAAACAACATGGGAAACCGAAGAGTCAATGAGAACACAGTATCTGAATCTCTTCAATCAATGACTCAGGTAATTTCGAGGACGAAATTATTTTAAGGGGGAGAGAAATGTAACACCCCAAAAATAGGCCTATCAGAGTTTATTAATTTATAATTAATTAATTACTGAGAAGGACCCAAAAATAAGTAAATTCTAAAGTTTGTCAATAAATAATGAAAATCATATCATTATGTAGAGTTTGACTGTCTGACCCAACGGTTCAATCGGATTTCAATTTGGAGAAAGTTGGACCAAAAAGTGTACCCCGACTGGAACCAAAATTGGTCCCAATCAGGGACTTGCGTTATCGGCCGTCTGCTCCACTAAGACGCCAAAACAGGAGAACAACATGTCATCCCATGTCTTCTTCCCCTTCCCTTCTTCAATATAATGGAAACAAAAACTTCACCATTTCTTCACCATTCATCATCAAATTCGTTCTGGGAGATAGCCTTGAGTGTGGAGAACGCAGTGGTGCTGTCAATTTGGTGTAAGGTCGCCGGAGTTGAGAGCTATCGTCGCCGGAAGTTTCGTCGGAAAATCTTCAAAACCTCCATTTAGCTTCGAGGTAAACCCGTAGATATATCTAAAGATTAGAATATTCATATAGGTTGTTTTTACGTTCATAAATGGTCATTTGGTTGAGTTTTGTGTTTGACATGTTTGAAGAACCAAGAATCATAAACCTTGAATTTGATGTTAAAAATATGTTTTAATGATTCTAAAATGATCTATGAACCTTGGAGAACATTTCTATATAGTTTAATTGAAGTTTGGTAACTAAAATTGATATGTCCGAAAATGGACCGAAGGTAGAAGACGATGAACAGTGATCAAAAATCGATTATTTTCTTCCTAAAAATCGGTTAAAACTTGTTCAGATAACGTGTATCAAAATAAAAAAAATAATCGATTATATTAAGGTATAAAATCGATTTTTGGTATTTAATCGATTAAAATATATATTAAAATCGATTTTACAAATTTAATCGATTAAAATATGTTGAAAAATCGATTTTACAAATTAATCGATTAAAATATGTTGAAAAATCGATTTTACAGATGGGGCGAGATTGTCAGGATGGATGTGACCAGTTTTGAAATAATTTATGATATGTCAATATTAAATTCGCTTCCGCAATATTGTTAAATACTCCGTACTGTATATGTTATGAAAAATATTATTGGGATTAATAAAGTGTGTTTGAAAAGTTTTAAATTTTACGATTACCAAGTTAAATACTTTAGTCCGAATGGGGCTGCAGATCTGGACGGATTAGGGTGTTACAGAATGATTCAACTAGAATCTAGAGAGGGAAAATCCATAAAGGTGAAAGAGGAGCTAACACCTAGATCTACTGAATTCATCTCATACATACACGCCAGACATCTCATTCGAAAGAGATGTGAAGCTTATCTGTGTAACGTACGTGACACACAAAAGGAAACTCCTGAGTTGAAAGACATACCGACAGTATGTGGTTTTCCTGACGTATTTCCTGAAGAACTTCCTGGTATACCATCTTCCAGAGAAGTGGAATTTTCCATCGATCTTGTTCCTGGAACAGGACCGATATCTGCAACTCCTTATCGCATGGCCCCTGCTGAAATGAAGGAGTTGAAGGCTCAACTGCAAGAACTTCTCGATAAAGGATTCATACGACCGAGTGTTTCCCCTTGGGGAGCACCTGTTCTATTTGTCAGAAAGAAGGACGGCTCAATGAGACTCTGCATCGATTACCGTCAATTAAACAATGTCACAATCAGAAATCGATATCCTTTACCTCGTATCGATGACTTATTTGATCAGCTTAGAGGATCTACTGTATTCTCTAAGATTGACTTACGGTCAGGATACCATCAAAGCCCTGTCAAGAAAGAGGACATTCCAAAGACTGCGTTCCGTACTCGTTATGGTCATTACGAGTTCACAGTAATGCCCTTTGGTTTGACCAATGCTCCTGGAGTATTCATGGATCTCATGAATAGTGTATTCCGACCCTATCTTGATCAATTCGTAGTCGTGTTCATCGACGACATTCTTGTATATTCAAAAAATCAAGAAGACCATGCAAAGCACCTGGTGATAGTACTCAGTGTACTACGAGAACACAAACTGTATGCAAAGTTATCCAAGTGTGAATTTTGGCTTGATGAAGTCACATTCCTTGGTCATGTGATTTCGAAGGAAGGTGTTAAAGTGGACCCTAGCAAAATATCTGCCATCATCGAGTGGAAGGTTCCAAGGAATGTTCGTGAAGTGAGAATTTTTCTAGGATTAGCTGGATACTATCGACGATTCGTTAAAGGTTTTTCCTTGATCGCAACTCCACTTAACAAACTTTTGAAAAAAGATGTGAAATTTGTATGGACCGACGCATGTCAGCAAAGCTTTGAAAAACTAAAGAAATGTCTGACAGAAGCACCTGTACTGACACAACCAGTACCAGGTATAGACTACACAATGTTTAGTGACGCATCTCATAATGGCTTGGGATGTGTACTCATGCAAGACGGAAAAGTCATGGCATACACGTCAAGGCAGTTAAAGCCTCATGAATGTAATTATCCTACTCACGATCTTGAGCTAGCAGCAGTCGTATTTGCTCTGAAGATATGGCGTCATTATCTCTTCGGAGAAACGACATATATTCATATAGACCATAAAAGTCTGAAATACCTGTTAACTCAAAAAGAGTTGAACCTGAGACAGAGAAGATGGCTATAACTTATTAAGGATTACGACTATTATATCGACTATCACCCTGGTAAGGTTAACGTAGTTGCTGACGCTTTGAGCCGAAAGATGATAGCTGAACTCCGGATCCAGCCTACTCTTGAGAATGAAGTTCATGCTGCACAAAAACGTGATGACTATTGTTTGAAGACTTGTGAACTTGTCTCTAAGGGGGAGAGACAAGATTTCACTGTGACTGATGGAATTTTATTCTACAGAAACCGTTTGGTAGTTCCTAGTCGAGAAGTAAGAGAGCGTTTAATGCGTGAATCTCACGAAACCACATATACCATGCATCATGGTAGTAATAAGATGTTCCAAGATCTGAAGAAAACATATTGGTGTCCCACAATGAAGCGGGAAATCTCGGAATTTACAACACGATGTCTAACGTGTCAACAAGTCAAAGCGGAACACCAAGTGCCAAGTGGATTGTTGCATCCACCCATTATTCCTGAATGGAAGTGGGAACGAATTACGATGGACTTTGTGATCGGACTTCCATTATCAGCCAAGAAGAATGACGCTGTGTGGGTAATCGTTGATCGATTAACCAAGTCATCTCATTTTATCCCAATTCGACGTGATATGTCTTTAAAGAAATTGGCAGAATTGTACATTTGTGAGATCGTAAGATTACATGGTGTGCCTTTGTCTATCATTTCCGATGGTGACCCGTGATTCACGTCACAATTCTGGAAGAGTTTGCAAAAGGCCCTAGGTACTAAACTCAACTTTAGTACGGCATTTCATCCTCAAACGGACGGACAATCTGAAAGAACAATTCAAATTCTAGAAGATATGATGAGAGCTTGTGTAATAGATTTTGGAAGCAACTGGGAACAATACCTACCATTAATGGAATTTGCTTATAACAACAGTTATCAAGCTAGTATCCAAATGGCCCCGTATGAAGCTCTGTATGGGAGACGTTGTAGAACCCCAGTACGTTGGACAGAGTTAAGCGAGCAAAAACTTGAAGGACCTGATCTTGTTCGAGAAACGGAAGAAAAGGTTCATCTGATCAGAGAAAGGCTACAAGTGGCTACTGACCGACAGAAATCTTATGCCGACTTGAAACGTCATGAGATTGAATACAACATGGATGACAAGGTATTTCTGAAAGTATCGCCTTGGAAGAAAGTGTTGCGATTCGGTAGGAAGGGAAAACTGAGTCCAAGGTATATTGGACCATACCAAATCACTAAACGTGTAGGTCTAGTAGCCTACCGGTTAGAACTTCCGCCCGAACTGAATAAAATTCACGACGTATTCCATGTATCGATGTTGAAAAGATACCGTTCTGATCCATCGCATATCTTGACTGAGGGAATCGTAACTCTTGACGAACAATTGACATATGAAGAGCAACCTGTACAAATTTTTGCACGAGAGGTCAAACAGTTGAGAAACAAATCCGTACCTCTAGTTAAAGTACTATGGAGGAATCACTCGACTGAAGAAGCAACATGGGAAACTGAAGAGTCAATGAGAACACAATATCCGAACCTCTTCAATCAATGACTCAGGTAATTTCGAGGACGAAATTATTTAAGGGGAGAGAAATGTAACGCCCCAAAATATGGTCTAAAAGTTATATTATTTTATAATAAAAGTATTTTAGAAATAATATTTTGACTCAACAAAAATATTATTTCTATGTTTGACCAAAAACGAAGAATTTTTTAGAGTCAATGATTTTTTTTGTTAAGATTGACTTTTATGGATAGGTCTCAAAGAGACAAATCTAACGGTATATTTTATGAATAAACCTGATGTACGGATTTTCAATTATGACATTTTAAATATGTAATTTGTATAAAAATGAGAAAAAGTCAAAGATGTGAACTTTTTGAAAAATGGTTTATTGAAATAACTATTTACATTTAATAATATTGATTGAATATGAGACTAATTTTGAATACATATCAATTAATTCAATTTTGACTCTGTCAAAGTCAACACCCAAAAATATGCTGTCAGAAAAAGTATTTCAAATACATATAAAAATTATATCATTAAATAGAGCTTAACTGTCTGACCGTAATGGTTCAATCAGATTTTAATTCGAAGAAAGTTGGACCAAAAAGTGTACCCCAATTGGAACCAAATTAGTCCCCATCAGGGACTTACGTAAGGAATTAATCAAATCCGTCGCCCCTCCCACTACCGCCGAACAAACAGTGCAAGAGGAGGTCATCCGGCCATGTCTTCTTCCTCTCCTTACCACTATATAATACCCCAAATTCTTACCATTCTTCACCATTCTTCTTCCAAAACAAAGGTGTGAGTATAGAGAGTAAAGTAGTGTTCTCAATTTGGTGTGAAGTCGCCGGAGCAAGCCGTGGTGTTCGCCGGAGATTTCACCGTTTTTCTGCCGGAATCATCGTTTCACTCCGAAGTAAGCCCGTAGATATATTTAGGGATTAGAATGTTCGTATAGATCGTTTCTACGTTCATAAATGGTCATTTGGTTGAGTTTTGTGTTTGACATATGTGAAGAACCATGAATCATAAACCTTGAATTTGTTGTTAAAACTTCGAATTGATGCCTCTTAAATGATCTACGAACCTTGGAGAACATTTCTATATAGTTTAATTGAAGTTTGGTAACCAAAAATGGAACTTGAGAAATATGGGTTAGAGGTTGAAGATGATGAATAGTAACCCTTCAATTCCGTGCATTTTTCCAACGGAACGGACGACCGTTCGGACCCAACGGTCGACCGTTATGAACATTTTTAAGCCCAAAAATGCTATTTTTGAAGCTATAAAATCCTATTTTTATATATATCAATTAATTATGATCAATATAAAAATAATTGTTAAAAATAAAAAAATGATGTTTTAAAAAATAAAATTTTATGTGATAAAATAAAAATGATGTTTTGACAAATAAAATTTTATGTGATGTATGACGGTAAGCTAAGGTGTTAACACTCAATGCTAGGCCGCTATTGTTATTTGATATTGTGATGATTATTATTGATGTTGTTTATGATTAGACTTTGATCAATATTATTATTAAAATAATAATTACGAATGATTAAATCATGTTTAGAAAAAATGAATATATTGATGATTATAAAAATGATTTGTATTGTTAAGGATATCTAGAAGAACTCTAAGATATACCCACTTGAAAAATTGATGATCATTATTAAGGATATCTAGAAGAACTCTAAGATATACCTCCTTGACCAATTTATAATTCGGGGTTAAAACGTACGTACGGGATCCAGACCGGATATCACCCACCCGACAGATCACTATTCGGTTGGTACGTAATCCACGTGACTCATAGGGTGGATTATCGATTCTTGTGTTCTGCATTAAACTATTTATAGTTTCAGGGCCTGGTTAGAAATATTGCCTTAGACTAGGAATAGCTAAGAGCTTGTATAAAAATGATTTGGCCTTAGATTAGGAATAATTTAAGAGCACTGATGAAATATTTTGAATATTGAATATATCATGAAATGACTTAAAATAAAATATTATGAATATTATGAATAATGTAAGCTTGAAATATGTATTGTGTGCATGATATCAAATGGTTAATTATGAATTGAGATTCAATTTGTATGGATGTTCGATGCATTAGATATGCTTACTCAGCTTCAACGCTGAGCGTGTAGTATGTTTTATTTGCTACACGCAGGTAAACAAAAAGAATGATGTGATGGAATCCTGGCGGCAGACGGAGCGAGATGGTCAAAGTGGATGTGTAAAATGAATTAAAGTTTAAAAAGACATAATATTATTATGTTTTGTAATTGTTATTTATTCAGCTTCCGCAACATTAACTACTCTGTTATTATTCTGAATACTTTATTATGAAATAAAGTTTTAAAATGCTTGAAACCATTTGAATGTTTACAAATACCAAGTTTATACTTTAGTCCGGAAGGGGGTGCAGACCTGGACGGATTGAGGTGTTACAACGACGGTCGACCGTTCGGGTCTACAAATCTTATTTTTGATGTTTTTGGGTGTCTTAAATATTTCTTTAGGGATTTTAAACACCTTTAACACATACATGTTTTTGGATTGTTTTTCCAATATTAATATTTGTTTATGTATATTTATTAACTTTATGAATTTTGTGTATTTTGATCTCAACACATAGATGACTTAGATATGTATCACATATATATTTGTGGGATGATTTCAACATATGGATTAGTATATATGTTCATGTACGTATGTGATGAAAGATTTGACAAGTCTAATGCAAGGGCAAAGACCTGGAAATCATCGGTCGAAACCTTACGTATGAGTGGTAGTGAAAACAACATCGAAATTCACCAACTTTGTCATTCCCGTCACAATTGAAATGCCTGCTGTATTTTGGGTATATCTCCATTGTTCCTTCACGGAATTGAAAACCAATTGATTCTGTGGATTCCTAAAATGTAAGGCTATAACTTTTGTGAAGAAACCATATCAAAATAATGAACTTAAATAGGCCTAACATAGCTTAGAAGTGGATGGATATGTGCTGCCAGGATTTCAGTATTTCGATGAACAACGATTCCGACGATCAACTCATCAATTTCAATATTCCAACATCGAACCTTCTCTGTGATATCTCCCGTAAGTTCCTAACAATCGTTAGAGAGTTTATGGTAAGTATTTGGAATGAAACAATATGAATTTGGTGAAGAAAATGGTCCAACTCGAGGAGCTCGCCACCACTGGCGCAGTCTTAGTATTTTAACGAAATCACGAACCGTTTGTTGGTCTGGATTCGTAACGTCCAGGGCTACAACTTTGGTATAGAAAGTTTTTCGAGATAATGAATGGAAAATTACAGTTTTTACCATGAAGTTGTTGCTGCATTTTTCAACTCAGATTTTGGATACTTGGATGGTTTCTTGCGTACTTCCCCTTCTTCCTTGGCACACAAATATGGATTTTTTGTGTTTTCCTCCTTCCTTGAGGTTCGGCCGATAGAGAGAGAGAGATGGTGAGGAGGAGATCAGAGATGATGGGTGATGTTGGATATGATGGTGGATGATGATGATGTTATGGTGTGGTTTTGGGAGTATTATATAATTATTTGGAGTGTTGTATTAGTGGAGTTAGTGGAGGGTTGAAAATAGGATTGTGAGCATCACAAAGGGAAGCTACGTGATTTGGCAGAGATTTGGAAAATAAAGTTTTGGCTTTTTGCCAAAACTAAACAGTTTACTCCAAACGGTACGTGCTTTTTTGCCCAAGCTGTTCCGAATTGAAAACGGATTGTGTTTTTGGAATGAGATTGTCAAAACTAAAACTTTGACGTAATCAAAATACTTTTCTGAGAACTTTTATTTTTTAATTGTCTGGGTCTGTCTCTGTCATAAATTAATTTTATAATATGAATGAGATAAAAATACATGAATTAAATCCAAATGATGAATATGGTGTCGTTAAGTGTTAAAGATTAAGATTTCTAATCTTATAAAATAACTTTTGGGAGAAAGACCAAAGTAGGACTAAAACATTGAAAACATACCAAAATAGGACTTCCATGTTTTTATTCCCGAAATAGGACTTACATTACCAAACATGGTCATATACATTACCAAAAAAGTATAGTAATCTGCACATATACACTGCCACATTACCACAATGCAAAGTCACATTACCACAGTGCAATGTTCTATTCCGAGGAAAAAAAGAAAGTCTTATTTTGGTACTTTTTTCTATGTTTTAGTCCTATTTAGGATGATTTCTAATAACTTTTGAATTGAGTTTAATTTATGGGTCAATGTTATAAATTTTAATATTTAAAATCGTCATAACTTGAAATCTATAAATTAGATTGGTTCATAAAATGTACCGGTGGATTCGTCTCTTCGAGACATATCCATTAAAAATAAGTTTTTAACAAAAAGTCATTATTATTTTTGGGCAATGTATAAATATTCTTTATTGGACAAAAACTACTTTTGTTTTATAATAACTTTTAGGCCATATTTTGTGCTGATAAGTACATTTTGTACTTATTATTTTTCTTATATTTAAAATTTTTTGTATGTAAATAAAACTAATTAAGGTAAAAATACTTATTTTCTTTTCTAAATTTTTCAAAGTTGTCATTTTGTTTATAAAAAAAGGGTGTTCAAAACAAATTTGGAATTTTCAAACAGAAACTTGTTCAAACAGAGTAAAAACTTGAAAGAAAATAAAATATTTGAGACATTTAAATTCAATTTCGTCCATAGCTCCGGAAGAGAAAAATGTTCAGCACAAAATATGGAACTTGCCACAGAAATTCGAAGCCCAAAAACCAAGGTTGGGCCGGGCGACATGCTGGGCGACCGCCCCGGACCCAGCCCCGGGATTCAATTGCAAGATAAGGCAAGAAAACGACACGTTTTGCAGGAATATTTTTATCAACTGCGGGGCGACCTGCTGGGCGACCGCCCCGGACCTAGCCCTGGAATCCAAACGGCAGCTAATTGCAACTGGCAGCAACTTGGGGCGGAATATTCGGATATTTCTCCTAGGGCGACCTTCCGGGTGGCCGCCCCACTCCCCGCCCTGGAGATTCCTAGGCCTATAAAAGGCAGCGTCGATCAGCCTTCTTCATCATCATCCTCTCTTCGTTTTTTCCTCTCCATAGCAGCGAGAATCATTATAAAATTGTAGTTTTAGTTTATTTTGGGAGTTTCAGTTCCAGTACTGTTTCAATTCCGCTTTTCTGGAAGTTGTAAGTTTTTTTAATTAATATTATAAACATGTTTTGTTATTCAATTTTTGCACTTTTTATTATTACTATGTCTTTTTAAACATATTAGGAATGTGAATTGAAATTAGGGTAGTAGGTATGTAGGAAAAATAATTATGTTGGAGTATTAAATTTAATTAATTGAAATGTTAAGTTGCTAGTAATTGTTGAATGTTCTAATTAATTAATCTGGCCAATTTATTAATTAATGTTGAAAAAAAAATTATTATGTCCATTTGTCAATGAATGAGAAAAATAATTTAGTCAATCAATTCTAGCACATTAATAATGCCTAGAAATAGGATAAAATTAATGGAGTTATTGTGACAGAATTACTCACTAGTTAAATTAATTAGTTAATTTAATAATCCAACTAGTTAAATTATCTGAAATATTCCTACTACCTGAAATCAATTCATATTCCTTTTTATCAAACAATTATTTTATTACTCTGTCCAACTCAGTTTAATTCCAAACCACAAATACTATTCGAATTTAGAAGGCTTCCAAAACCAATAAGTAAAACTTTGCCTAACTAGATTTTAATAGAAAATTTATTTTAACACCAATCCACGTGAATACGACACGGGAATAAATTGATCTCTTTTAGAGTGAAATTTACTACCGCTAAAACTCATTCGTCAAATGGCGCCGTTGCCGGGGATTGGTGCTTAATTTAATTTTTCTGTTATAAATTTTTATAGTTAGCCTAGTAGAAAATTGGTTAGGTCGATTTTCTAGCATCTTTACATACTTTGGCAAAATTACATGCAAACCCGCTCAACTAGTGGGGGTAGTTTTGCTCCGTTCACTGAAAATCCTGAGAAAATTCTCCGACAAAATACTTTGAAAAATTCACCCGGTGGGGATTTTGAGGAAGAAGAAGAGATAGAGGTTGATCAGCCCATAATGGAGGAAAATAACGGACGTAGGCGGACTGTGCTCCAAGCCATGAGCCCCGCCTATGTTGAAGAAGACCCCATCGGACTCCCGAACACTGACGCCCACACATTCGAGATCAAACCTGCCATGATCCAAATGGTCTCGAATAATCAGTTCAGGGGTATGAAGGGAGAAGATCCAAGGGCCCACATGCTATGGTTCTCCCAAACCTGTCAGACGCTGAAGATGAACGGAGTGACCTCCGATCGTATCAAACTATCGCTCTTTCCTTTCTCACTTCGAGATAGGGCGGCCCGATGGTTGAATACGTTCTCAAAGGGTCATTTCAAAACCTGGGAGGCACTAGACCAAGCTTTCATGCACGAATACTTCCCACCATCCGCCATCACCAAAATCAAACGATCGATCCAGAATTTCTCTCAAGATTCGATCGAATCCATAAGCGAGGCATGGGAAAGATTCAAGGATCTGAAGATCAAATGCCCACCTGCCCTAATTGATGCTGATAGCTTGATGTTCCATTTTTATCAAGGACTTCTGGTGCCGTCAAAGAAAGAACTCGACCACTCTTCTAAGGTCGGCTCTTTCTTAGATATGACACCGAAAGAAAATGAGGATCTGGTGGAGAGACTAACTTCAAATGCCAAATACTGGTACGAAGACCGAGCACCACAACAGAAGGCTGGCATGTACGAAGTGGATTCCTTGATGGCACTTAAAGCAAGCATGGAAAGTTTGATCAAACGAACTATTCAAGATCAGTTCAGTGCAAGCTCCCGATCCAACAAACCATACGAGTCAGTTGCTCAGGCTGATAACTACTGTCAAGGCAGTTTAAGTTCGCACTTAAACGAACTTGTTCTATCTTGTGAATCATGTACAGGTACACACTTGACAGCCCAGTGCCCTTACTATGAAATCCCGATCAAGGAAAAGCCTAGAGAAGCAAATTTGGCCCAGTATGCAAACAAGGGGGAAGGACCATGGGCCACGAACCAGTACCAACCAGCCCTCTGGCGCGATGATCTTTCAAGAGAGCGCAACAACAATTTCCAAAGAAACAATCGTCTGAGGGACGATTTCAGACAAGGAGGCTGGAACAACAACTGGAATCAGAGAGGGCCTAACTTCAACCAAGGGGGGAATACTCAAGCATATGTCCCTCCACACCAGAGACAAGCTGAGGATCCCACGACCGAGATGAAGAAAATGCTAGAAGAAAAAGACAAGAAAAATGAAGAAAGAATCAAGAGATTGGAGGACTCGATGCGACAACTTATGGAACAAATGACGATCCGACCTCCAGGAACTGCCAGCCAAAACTGAAAACAACCCACGAGAACACCTCAAGGCTGTTACCTTGTGAAGTGGGAAAGAAACGAAGGGCATTGGCCAGAGTTCTGAACCAACTCTGAAAGATTATGTGGATGAACCAGTCAATGAGCCCACTGAGAAGAAGAAAGAAGAAGAAAAGAAGGACGAAGAACCTTTCCAGTCCCAATATCCAAACAGCAATCTCCCGCTAAAGAAGGTGACCATACCCTTTCCTTCAAGGGTAAAGAAGAGCAAGGATGAAAAAGCCTTCAAGAAGTTCTTAGACATCATGGGCCAAGTTGAAGTCAAACTGCCCTTAGTCGATGTCTTGATGGAAATGCCAAAGTACGCCAAGTTCTTGAAAGACTTGGTCACACATAAAAGGGACTGGGAGGAACTTCCAATGATCAATCTCAACGCAAGCTATTCCGCGTTGTTACTCCAGCACATGCCTGAAAAATGCAAGGATCCAGGTAGGTTCTCTATCCCTTGTTCTATCAAAGACATGCATTTTAAACATGCCCTAGCAGACTTAGGTGCAAGCATTAATCTGATGCCCACATCGATTATGGAACAGTTAGGAATTTCTGAACTAAAACCATCTCGAACATGTGTTCAACTAGCGGATAGTTCTGTCCATTACCCTCGGGGAATAGTTGAGGATGTGTACATAAAGGTTGATAAATTCACATTCCCAGCTGATTTCGTAATCCTTGACATGGAAGAGGATTCTGAAATGCCTCTGATCTTAGGCCGGCCATTTTTAGCAACTGCTAAGGCCTTGATTAATGTTCATGAAGGGAAAATGACCTTGAAAGTTGGAGAAGATGAGTGTACCTTCAAATTGACAGACCCTACTGAATTTTGTCACTCTGTGAAAATTTTAAAAGACAAAGGGTCTGTTGAGACACTTCTCGGCCTGGAGGAGATTTTGAAGGTTGAGGGGATTGAACCAAGTAAGTGTGAGGATGTTCAGGAAGTAGAGGCTAAGGGACTTGATTCCCTATAATTGAAGCCACTTCCAAAACATCTTGAGTATGCATTTCTGGATGACGAGGGCAAATGCCCAATCGTCATCGCATCTGATCTGAGTGTGGGACAAAAGGCCGATCTAATGATAGTCCTCCGACAACACAAGCAAACTTTTTCTTGGAAGTTGGAGGATATTCAAGGAATCAAACTGACAGTCGGTGGGTTAGTCCCATTCATGTTGTCCCAAAGAAGGGAGGAATGACAGTTGTTCAAAATAAGAAGGGTGAACTTGTGCCCAGTCGCACAGTCACTGGGTGGAGAATGGTAATTGACTATCGCAAACTAAATGATGCCACCCGGAAAGACCATTTTCCCCTTCCATTTATTGACCAGTTAATTGAGAGACTAGGGGGGTATGCTTATTACTGTTTTCTCGATGGAATGAGCGGTTACTTTCAAATTCATGTCAACCTCGAGGATCAGGAAAAGACCACATTTACATGTCCATTCGGAACGTTTGCCTTCCGGCGAATGTCCTTTGGTTTATATAATGCCCCTGCCACCTTCATGAGATGTATGATCGCAATCTTTGAGAAATTTATTGGCGATTTCATGGAGGTCTTTATGGATGATTTCTCCATCATTGGGGAATCATTTGAAGAGTGTCTCAAGAACCTCGAGAAGGTGTTGAAGCGGTGCGAGGAAACCCACCTGGCCTTAAGTTGGGAGAAATGCCACTTTTTGGTCAAGGAAGGGATCGTACTAGGGCATAAGGTCTCTAGCAAAGGAGTCGAAGTCGACAGGGCAAAAATTGAAACGATAGAGAAACTTCCCCCACCAACTTCCGTTAGAGCCATCCGTAGCTTTCTTGGCCACGCTGGTTTCTATCGAAGGTTTATAAAGGATTTCTCTAAAATAGCTAAGCCTTTGACCCGTCTGATAGAAAAAGGAGTAGAATTTGACTTTGATGACGAATGCCTAAAAGCCTTTAACACTCTAAAGGAAAAATTGACCACCGCACCAGTCCTTGTGGCTCCTGACTGGACCAAACCATTTGAGCTTATGTGTGACGCTAGTGATCAAGTGATAGGGGCTATTCTTGGCCAACGGGAGGGTAAAAACTTCCATCCTATTTACTATGCTAGTAGAACATTGTCAGGGCCACAACTGAATTACACCACCACCGAGAAAGAATTCCTCGCCATAGTATATGCTCTGGAAAAGTTTAGGCCTTACCTCATTCTGTCAGAAGTTACTGTCTACACCGATCATTCGGCGTTAAGATATCTACTTCAGAAGAATGACGCGAAGCCTAGGCTATTACGCTGGGTATTATTGTTGCAGGAGTTTAAAGTTCAGGTCAAGGACCGAAGTGGGTCTGCAAATCAGGCTGCCGACCACCTGTCTCATCTAGAACTAGACGTGGCCAGTCAATTTGGAGAATGCACAGTCGATGAGGTTTTTCCGTTTGAGAGAATACTCAGAGCTGATGAGAAGTCACCATGGTATGCAGATATAACTAACTTTTTACTTGGAAATATCGAACCTACCATGGTCTCTTCTCATATGAAACGGAAGCTCAAACGGGAAGCCAATCACTACTTCTGGGAGGATCCCTACCTGTTTCGGATTTGCGCTGACAGGGTGGTGAGAAGGTGTGTGAATGAAGAAGAAGGGGAAGAGATACTGAAACACTGCCATGCTGGGCTAGTTGGTGGCCATTTTTCAGGAACAAGAACCGCACGGAAGGTGCTAGACAGTGGGTTCTTTTGGCCCACCATTTTTCGAGACGCCCATACATTTGTGACCAGGTGTGAGGAATGCCAAAGGACGGGAAACATCACCCGTCGTGATGAGATGCCACAACATTATATACTTCCCTGTGAGGTATTTGATGTTTGGGGTATTGACTTCGTTGGACCATTCCCGAGCTCATACGGAAATAAATATATCCTGGTGGCAGTTGAATACGTCTCGAAGTGGGCCGAAGCCAAAGCTTGTCAGAGGGATGATGCACGCACGGTGGTGCATTTCTTGAAGAAATTGTTTACGAGGTTCGGAGTACCTCGAGTATTGATTAGTGACAGAGGGACCCATTTGCGAAATGATCCCTTGGCCAGAACCTTGCAGAGATATGGAGTCCAACACAGAGGGGGGGTTGCTTACCATCCCCAGACTCAAGGCCAAGTGGAGAACACGAACAGAGATCTGAAGGCAATCTTGGAAAAGACCGTTGCTAAAACTCGGAAGGACTGGATTTTGAAGCTTGATGATGCCTTATGGGCCTTCCGAACTGCTTATAAAACTCCCATCAGAACTACTCCTTTCCATCTCGTTTACGGGAAATCTTGTCACCTGCCCGTCGAGATCGAACACAAAGCACTCTGGGCACTCAGAAACGTGTGTCTGGATTCATCAGCAGCAGGAAGGGAGAGATTCTACTAGTTGGATGATTTAGATGAGTGGAGAACGCTGGCTTTCCACAACAATCTGCTATATAAGGAGCGCGTCAAGAAATACCACGATGCGCACATTAAACAGTCCAAAGAGTTCCACGAAGGGGACCAAGTGCTTCTGTACAATTCCCGGTTAAGGTTGTTTCCCGGGAAACTGAAGTCTCAATGGTCTGGACTGTTTGAAGTGGTGAAGGTCTATCCGTATGGAACGGTAGAAATTCGAGGGAAGAATGGCGAATTGAAAGTCAATGGTCACCGCTTGAAGAAATTTGAGGGAGGAGATGTGTTCTGAGAGAAAACCATGATGTACCTCCAAATCTTGGAGGACTAAGAAGGAGAATTGCGTCCAGCTAAATGACGTTAAAAAAGCGCTGAACGGGAGGCAACCCGTTAAAAAAAATATAATAGAGTGAGAAAGACTTTTTGTGTGATAAAAATGATATCTGTACCGTGTACAGAATGACTGTCTAAGCTGGAATGGTACTTAAGTGGACACAACGGGTGACGCCATCGGGAGCTGAACTTGTCCCACCATTCCTACTGGGTCATTCTGTAGAAAGGTTTATTCGGGTAAGCCTAAGAGCACCTAATTGGCAGAATTCTGCCTGATCCCGAATATTCTGAATCGGTCTGGTTACAATTTTTAACACACTTATTTTAAAGAAAAAAAAAGAGTACTTTGACAGTTGTAATTTTTCGGGTAGTAAACCTTTCCAACAAAGGGTCAGTTTTCTCTCCGAGGAGTGGACGAAGGGAATTAGTTTAATTACTCTAATTAGGCGAAGATTAGGATTGGTTTATGAAAGTCTTCTCGAAACGATTATAAAAAAAACAGAGTAAAAATAATTTCTTAAGTTTACATAGTATAAGTGTAGATCTGGACCTGGGGTCCGGACATCATTTGGATCTATTTTATCATATTAAATTAACAATTGGAATAATAATATTTCCATTACTACTCATCCATTTCTAGATTAGTGGCATACAATATTTTCTCAATAAATGACCAATTAAATCTTCCGATATTAATTAACCAGATAAGGCAAGAACAATAGATTAACCATTCCAACATTAATTTAACATAAAAAATAAACAACCAAACTAGTCCGGACCCAGAGATCCGGACCCTAACTCATACTATGCAAACATGAATTAAAACAGCATTTTTTTAAATAGAGTAAACTTACAACTTCCGTAAAGGCGGAACAGAATAGACCGGGAGTAGAATTCCTCTAGAAATTATTCTAAAACTACTAAAATGCTAAACTAATATTTAGAAATCGAATATTAAGAGGGGATGAAAGTGATGTGTGTATGGGGAGAATCGCGCTGTATTTATAGGAACGAAGCCAAGGCGTCCAAGTCAAAGCGTCCAAGTCCAAGCGTCCAGATCGGGACGCTTGAGCTGCTCCGGCCAACCAGATTTTGCCACGTGTCTTTCTTGGATTGCAATCTAGCCCAGGGGTCAAACTTCAAGCGTCCAACTTGGCCAAGCGTCCAAGTTGGACGCCTGGAGGCCTTGGTCCGTTGGGCTTCGCGGCTGTTTTGTGATTTTGGCCCAATTTCGCTTCGTTTTGGCCCCGAACACTGTTTTTGACCTCCCGGAAGCTCGTTCAAGTCCGAATCTTGATCCCTTGATGATTTATTCCCTTTTTCTCAAATACTTGAACAAAAATGAATGATTTATGATGATTTCATGTGGAATCCCATTTTATGACTCTTAGAACGAAAATGAGGGTTTTATCCATTAAAATCACATTTTATGAGATGATTAAATACTATTTACGTGCAATAACGTTTAGAATATGATGTAAATGATAAGAACAAAACGGACTTATCAAATTCTTCACACTTAAACGTTGCTTGCCCTCAAGCAACAAATTGAATAAGTATAAGTATAAAGACAAATTAATAATTGCAGAGGGAAGGGTTAAGCTACATATTATGAAGGAAAGAAGGAATGAGATAGTCGTCAACCTTTTTGTTAAGAATAAATGAAACTTTAGATTCTCACCCATGTTGTTAGAAATGTAAAAGAATTTTGTCAAACCAATATTTTTACACCAACCAAAATTTTCCAAACTTTCCTTGGGATAACTACATTTGCAAGAGTACTTTAAAGATCAAATAATTTTTTTAATGGCTAAATTGGAAAACATGTTCTTGCAAAAATATTTGTCAAAGCGTAAGGGTTTAATTTTCTTTGGCATAACTTTGTCATGTTGACACGAGAAAAATTTATAGCCTCATCCCGTGACATAGAACCACGAGCTTTTTGGATATTCACTCTGGAAAGTCTCATCACACGACATAGAACCGCATGCTTTTTGACTCAAACACTCAAAAGGCCTCATCACGCAATATAGAACCACATGCTTTTTTGGCATACTCACCACGCCTCATCAATTGACATAGAACCAATTGCTTTTTGGCTAAAAAAAGAATCTCGGTCTCACCAAAGTATGCTTTGAAACGTCACCCCTTATACCTTGAAAATAACTCTTTTTAGAAACAACAAATACTCAAAAGAGCATCAGCAAAAAGATTTTCAATAAAGCACTTAAAAATTAATTGATCAAAAAAAAACTCTTAATAAATTGTGAATTTATCCCAAATTATTTTAGAAAACATTCCCAAAAAGGTTAGAGTAGAAATAGAAGTTTGACAAAAATTTAAAAATTTCCAATTTTTACGGGTGATAACCAAAGATTAATTAATCAAACAATTAAAATTGATGACTATACTATAAAAATTTTTTTCCTACAAATATATAGACAAAACAATTCCTGAAGAGATCATTTCAACCAGGAACTCCTACCTCCTCACACTTAAACGGAACCACGCCCACGTGGCTAAAAGTATTTTGGCATTGGAGTTAATGGTTGAAATGAAATGCTCACATGCAATTACTCAGTTATCTCAATACTTATAAAATTCAAAGATGAAGACTGAAATAATAAATGACCATAACATGTAAATATGAAATAATGCATAAAACTTCTCAAAATGGGTTTAAGAGTCATAATGTGAAATTCCAAAATAGAATCATATAAATATCCAAAAATGATGTTCTGAATGCAGTATTAAGAAATGAGGGATCTCACTATCCCTGACGTTTTCCTTGTTTCGGACCTGCCCTATGCTCAGCCTTCTTTGTTCCTTGTTCCCGGGTGTATTCAAGTATTTCCTCCACCTGCCATTGTTGCGTGAGGAGGAGTGTCTCCATGCTCCTTAAGCGAGAGTCTACAGAATCCTGGAATGCAAACATAGCCTGTGAAAGCTCGCGAAGGGTCATGGGAATTCTATGCTGCTTTCTGGGGCGTGCCTCCTTGTCCTCCTTATTAAAAGCGATCTGGATTAAATACCTTGTCGATGGTCGGAATATGCTTGCAGCCTCTGGGAGAACATTAGGGACTGTCATACATAATCCTCGGGCCAGAAGCGTAACCATTGGCCCACACAAGACAAACTGGTGGTTGCTAGTCGACTGAGCAAATAGGAATCGGGCCACAAAAGTTGCTAAATTGACTGGTACGCGCGCTTCCAGACTCTAGAAAAATAGCATATCAGAATCAAACACTACATCGGAGTCACGAGAATGGCCCAAATAGCTGTGAGTCAATGCATGGTGTAAAATCCTCCAAGACGGACGCACCCAATTCCTGGCTATGCTTGCTCCACTGTGATATCGTCCATACCCGTGAGCTTGCCAGAACTTCCTCACATCGAACTCCAGATCCAACTGGTCGGGCAGATTAGCAAAGGCCAAGCTCCGCGTCTCGTCAAGTGTGTAAAGACCAATCAGCCACTCTAAGTCTGCCACAGTAAGGCTCAGCAGTCGACCCATTAGAGTGAATGTGACCTTGGTGGTGGAGGTGACCTCAGCTGTTGACTTTACTTCCTCTCTGTCATTGTGGAAGCGGAGAGAGCAAAGAAACTCAATGGTGACTTCCAGGCTTGCTGGTGCTTGCAGGAACAGTAGGATCCTCCATTTTGGGTTGTACAGAAACTCATCGATGTCCTGCCAGTGCCCTAGTTCATCCAGATAGGCAGGGTCTAACACCATGGGAGGCTGGAGCATCTTCGTGTTTCCCCAAGTGAGAAACTTCTTCCTTGCTTCCTCTGAGTGCAAGGTGAGCTCTTCCAGGTTCTGTAATGTGCGGCGGTTTCCATGCGGAATCATCCAAGCAACATCCATCTGTAAAAAAGTATAACGAGTAAAATCTTGCCCCCTACTGGTGCGGCAAGTAAAATATAAACAAGCATTTTAAATAATTTAATTATCTGAATGACGGGTTGCCTCTCGTTTAAGCGCTTCTTTAGCGTCCGTAGCTTGACGCTGAACCACCTTTTCCGCGACTTTCCGATTCGAGAGTCATAAAGTTTGGCCCTTTTGCCTCTCTTCTGATGCCACCCTGTTGGAACTTTTGCTCGGTCAAGGTCCAGGATCCTTTACTCATCCCTGCGGCTTGGTGGCAACAGGGTATATGGAGGAGACTCTGTATAGGTGGGTGGGGGCGGAAGTCTCCTCAATAGATCCACATCGTTAGCCTTGATTGCGAAATTGATTTCTTCCTTATCTTCAATTGGCTGACTATCCATTTGTGGTTTGATGATTATGATCGTACCCTCCCCCAAGGAAGAGTCCTCGTCGTCACTCATTAGAAGTTCATCCCAACTCTTTAAGTTCCAACCATCCTTCAAGCAGACATAGTCATACTCGTCAAGTAGGGAATCAAAGAAAGTATGGTCTGAGGCTTCAGATGAATTATTAGTTGTGCAAGTTTCTATAAACGAATTTAGTTAATTAGAGCAACCTACTTCCTCGTCTGTAGATTCCTGCTCGGACTTAATTGAACCTTGGGGGCAGGTAATGGGTTCTACTTTCTCCAGAACAGGTTCCTCTGGAGGTGTGTCTTGAACACAATTAAGGAGATGGTCGTTTATTGCTGTAGGCAAAACTTCCTCCTCCTTTTCTTGAATGAGCGTAGGTGGTTTTGAGTCAGGTCTCTCAGTTGGTTCCACCTCATGTACGACTATGCTGGTTGTGACTTGGCTAGGAAGGGATTTAGGTAACATCACCACAGTAGCCCTAACGAGAGTTGTTATGCTCTCGGGTTTCTGTGATGGTGTAAAACCGGGTAAATCCTCTAGAACTTGCACCTGATGGTTGGATGGTTCAGGGTTGGTCTTAGGTTCTAGAGCCTCTTTTTGAGCATTAACTTCCTCCAATTGTGGATCTTGAGATTGGAAGGAGCGTTTAAGTTCAACAGCCTTATAGAGATCATTGACTAATTTATCAGCTTTAGCCTCGGCTTCTAGTCTCTCTCTTTGGAAGTCATCCAGCATTTTCTGCATCATATCTGATCCTTTGCATAATCTCCTTTCGAACTCCTTTTCCTTCCGGACTGATTCAAGAAGTTTCGCTCTTTCTCGAATTGCCACCTTGTTTGCTTCAATTTGTTCTTCGACAAACAGGGTATAGTCACGGGAGTAGGGTGGTTCATACCAGGAGCCTTCAGCGAATAAAACTTCGTCGAAATAGAAGATTTTCTGTTCTAATCTTATTATTTCTTCGACGAGCGGATCAGCTTGATCGTCGTATATAGGCCCATTGCGGTCATAGTCATCGTGATCACCATGAGGTTCATAATAATCTTCGCCATCAAAGTCTTGGTACGGAGAATATCCAAAGTTTTCAGATGGGGTATCATATGGTGGTTCCTCATGGTAGGGATAGTAGTCAGACCCATTGTTGACTTGGTAGTCATCATCGTATGGGTTCTGATGCGGGTGGTAAGGTGGATGGGTTTGAAACGGAGGGCGGTTAGGTGATTGGTAGAAAGAAGGCGGACCGTAATAACCACTAGGGTTATCCATAATAATTATTACGGGTGGTTGGTGAAAGAAAGTGAGAAGATCATTCTAACCAATCTTCACCCAAGCTAATCAGAAGAAATTAAACTAATGCCGTACCACTCCCCGGCAACGGCGCCATTTGACAATTGTAGTTTTTCGGGTAGTAAACCTTCCCAATAAAGGGTTAGTTTTCTCTCCGAGTGTCGTATCTCTCGAGGAGTGGGCGAAGGGAATTAGTTTAATTACTCTAATTAGGCGAAGATTAGGATTGGTTTATGAAAGTCTTCTCGGAACGACAAAAAAGGCAGAGTAAAAATAATAAATAAATTAAGTTTATATAGTATAAGTGTAGATCTGGACCTGGGGTCAGGACATCATTTGGATCTATTTTATCATATTAAATTAACAATTGGAATAATAATATTTCTATTATTACTCATCCATTTCTAGATTTGTACTTAATCCGTTGTACTTGAATATCATAGCCTTTTGGCATACAATATTTTCTCAATAAATGACCAATTAAATCTTCCGATATTAATTAACCAGATAAGGCAAGAACAATAGATTAACTATTCCAACATTAATTTAACATAAAAAATAAACAACCAAACTAGTCCGGACCCAGAGATCCGGACCCTAACTCATACTATGCAAACATGAATTAAAACACCATTTTATTAAATAGAGTAAACTTACAACTTCCGTAAAGGCGGAACAGAATAGACTGGGATTAGAATTCATCTAGAAATTATTCTAAAACTACTAAAATGCTAAACTAATATTTAGAAATGGAATATTAAGCTCAAATCCCGAGAGAGGGGATGAAAGTGATGGGTGTATGGGGAGAATCGCGCTGTATTTATAGGAACGAAGCCAAGGCGTCCAAGTCAAAGCGTCCAAGTCCAAGCGTCCAGATCGGGACGCTTGAGCTGCTCCGGCCAACCAGATTTTTCCACGTGTCTTTCTTGGATTGCAATCTAGCCCAGGCGTCCAACTTCAAGCGTCCAACTTGGCCAAGCGTCCAAGTTGGACGCCTGGAGGCCTTGGTCCGTTGGGCTTCGCGGCTGTTTCGTGATTTTGGCCCAATTTCGCTCCATTTTGGCCCCGAACACTGTTTTTGACCTCCCGGAAGCTCATTCAAGTTCGAATCTTGATCCCTTGATGATTTATTCCCTTTTTCTCAAATACTTGAACAAAAATGAATGATTTATGATGATTTCATGTGGAATCCCATTTTATGACTCTTAGAACGAAAATGAGGGTTTTATCCATTAAAATCACATTTTATGAGATGATTAAATACTATTTACGTGCAATAACGTTTAGAATATGATGTAAATGATAAGAATGAAACGGACTTATCAAATACATTTGTCGCACCAGATTTTGGGGGCAAGTTTAACATGTTTGCTTAATTTTGTGCAGATGGCTGATTACCCTGCTAATGGACTAGACTTACCTTTTGCTACCCCCGAGGCGCGCGATCGATATCGGGATTGGGGTAGCAAGAAGGTATTGACGCCGCCGATGATATTGGACCATGCAGCGCTGGAGAGCATGGGGTATTGGGAGGAGGTTGATGACTTCCTCCATGACCTCAAATGGAGGCGCTTGCTTTCACTCCGTGCACAAGCTAGCGTGCCACTAATGATGGAGTTCATCTGCTCGCTGAGGTTCGGCGTTTATGGCAGCAGAGTTCGAGATGTGGAGGGAGTCCATCCCTCAGTACGGATGACGTTCACGCTTCGTGGGACGAGATTTGATATTCCCGTTCTTGATCTAGGACGCCTGCTGGGGATATATACTCCTGAGGAGACGAGCTCACCGGACTTTCTTGCCCTGCCACGTCGACTTCCTTTGGATGTTGACGTCAAGGCATTTTGGAGGACTCATTCACGTAGCACTAGAGACTTCAGCAACAAATACAGCTCATCATCCGATTGGAGGAGTCCCGCGTGGAGGATACTTAGTCACCTCCTCTGCTGCAGCTACTTTGGGCGTCATAAGAACGCCAACAGAGTTTACGACACTGATCTGATCTTCTTTTGGAGCCTGGAGAGCCACACACATGTGGACCTTTCCTCTTTTGTTGGGCGTTTCCTGTTTGATCAGTCGACATGAAACCGCCATCACATACAGGCTGGACCCATTATCACTCTGTTGGTGCGCGCCCTCGTGCCTACCATCGTCATCCCAGACCATCTCCCCGAGGAGTCTAGTGTACGGCCTATCACTCTGGAGTCTCTCATCCACATGGGATTCAGAAAGAGGCCACGCGACACTAGATACGAGCCAGATCAGGACACGGGCACGGGTAGTCCTTCATACATGCCGGCGAGCATGCCCGCAGATGGAGCCTCTTCCTCTGCTGTTCCATGTCCATTGCCTACTACATTTGAGGAGCTAACCATTGCTTTTGGTGATCTCCAGACATCGATTGATTCACGCTTCCAGCTTTATGAGCAGCGGTGGACCGCCTTTGAGCATTGTCAGGAGACTTGCTGGAAGGAAATCCAGGATCATCAGCATCGCATTGAGACTAGCCTTGCAGACAAGGGTACGCAAATTGCCCATATCTTGGACTACGTGGAGGCACAGCAAGGAGTCCCTAGCACCACTCGCCAGAGAGGGCGCGGTCGCGGGCAAGGAGGAGGACGTGGGCAGTGAGCTATTCCTCTGCATTAATATGTTTCTTCTGTTTTGTTTGTTTGATTCAGGAATGGTTGGAACTTCAGTTTGTTTTGAACACACCTTTGGTAAACCTTTTTTATTTTTAATTACTTTTATTTACATCAGCATATTGTTTATCTTTAAGTGTGAGGACAACTTAGAATTTGCATGCACGTTCTTCCACCATAACTCTAATTTCTGATCAATTTAAAACCTGCGAGGGCGCGGTTCCGTCTAAAGTGTGAGGAGGAGAGAGTTATGGTTGAATCACTTTTTAGGAATATAATTTATCTCTATATTTGTAGGAAAATTATATATAGAGTGATCAACTTTAATTTTCAAAAAGGAATTCTTTTACTCTAAAATAAGGATACTTAAAAATTTTTTTGTCAAACTTAAATTTTTGTGCAAATTTTTGAAAATTTTTGGTACAAATTGACAAATTTTGGTCTAACAATTGTTTTAAAATCATGCTCTCTAATTTTTCAGTAAAAATTTATTCTGTACAAAAATATTTCGTAAGGTCAAATAATTTTTAATTGTTTTATTAGAAATCTCTTAAGATACTGCTCCGCTATTTTTCAAAATATGAGCACTTATTGTTTCTTTAAAAATTCTTTCTCAAAACTTTTTTTTCAAACACACCTTGGTGAGAACGAGTTCTGGAGTGAGTTTAAGTTCAAAAAGCATTTGGTTCTATATCAGATGATGAGACTTATTTTGGGTAAGTGCCAAAAAGCATGCGGTTCTATGTCGTGTGATGAGGTTTTTGAGTGAATAAAAATCCAAAAAGCTTGTGATTCTATGTCATGAGATGAGGATCAAAGTTTATACTCGTGTCAACATGACAAGGTGATGTTTAAAAAAAAGGAGAAACATTTTCAAGAAACAATTTTCTAATTCAATCATTAAAGATTCTTTGACCATGTAAAATATTCAAGTAACTAAATAAATTGTTATTTAAAATTTAGAGAACATGATTTTGATAACACCAATATTCCTAAATTTTGATCATGCAAACCAAATTTGATTAAATTTCTATAAAAATATGAGTTTGACAAAAGATTTATTTCCTAACAATATGGGTTAAACTTCTTTTTAGAAAATTAAGTTGATTACTGTCCAATATCTTGTTCCTACAAATAAATTGTGTAAATATTTTTCGTGAATGTGTTAAGTTGTCCTTGTTCTTTTAGTTATTCAGTTTGTTGCTTGAGGGCAAGGAACGTTTAAGTGTGAGGAATTTGATAAGTACATTTTGTACTTACTATTTTTCTTATATTTAAACTTTTTTGTATGTAAATAAAATTAGTTAAGGTAAAAATATTTATTTTCTTTTCTAAATTTCTCAAAGTTGTCATTTTGTTTATAAAAAAAAGGGTGTTCAAAACAAATTTGGAATTTTCAAACAGAAACTTGTTCAAACAGAGTAATAACTTGAAAGAAAATAAAATATTTGAGACATTTAAATTCAATTTCGTCCATAGCTCTAGAAGAGAAAAATGTTCAGCACAAAATATGGAACTTGCCACAGAAATTCGAAGCCCAAAAACCAAGGTTGGGCCGGGCAACATGCTGGGCGACCGCCCCGGACCCAGCCCCGGGATTCAATTGCAAGATAAGGCAAGAAAACGACACGTTTTGCAGGAATATTTTTATCGACTGCGGGGCGACCTGCTGGGCGACCGCCCCGGACCCAGCCCCGGAATCCAAACGGCAGCTAATTGTAACTGGCAGCAACTTGGGGCGGAATATTCGGATATTCCTCCTAGGGCGACCTTCCGGGCGGCCGCCCCACTCCCCGCCCCGAAGATTCCTAGGCCTATAAAAGGCAGCGTCGATCAGCCTTCTTCATCATCATCCTCTCTTCGTTTTTTCCTCTCCATAGCAGCGAGAATCATTATAAAATTGTAGTTTTAGTTTATTTTGGGAGTTTCAGTTCCAGTACTGTTTCAATTCCGCTTTTCTAGAAGTTGTAAGTTTTTTTAATTAATATTATAAACATGTTTTGTCATTCAATTTGTGCACTTTTTATTATTACTATGTCTTTTTAAACATATTAGGAATGTGAATTGAAATTAGGGTAGTAGGTATGTAGGAAAAATAATTATGTTGTAGTATTAAATTTAATTAATTGAAATGTTAAGTTGCTAGTAATTGTTGAATGTTCTAATTAATTAATCTGGCCAATTTATTAATTAATGTTGAAAAAAAATTATTTTGTCCGTTTGTCAATGAATGAGAAAAATAATTTAGTCAATCAATTCTAGCACATTAATAATGCCTAGAGATAGGATAATAATTCCCCCTCAAGTATTGCATCATAAATCAAACAAAGACATACAAATCTATACTATCTTCCCCATTAAGATATGCACAAATACAATTCCCCTGAATATATGCATATCTACACCATCTTCCCCCTTTTGACATTATCAAAAAGAGATGGGCAAAAAAATTATGCTCATGCAAATAGATATCAAACAAACAAATAGTATCACATTGTCCAACTAAAATATAAATCAACATTAGTTGGAATTAATAAAGTGAATCAACTTCCCCCTTAATTGATGTTTCACCCAATTATGTGCTTGGCGCATCTACTTCAACTCAAGTCGAAGTGTTCAAGCACACCTTCCTTAATGAATCTACGAAGCAAATCTTGGTACCCAATGCCTTTTGGGTCCAGGGGTGCTATGGCAATAATAAAAATCATATGAACGATGCATCACATTATCTTGACTTAGAATCAAGTGCCTATACTTAGTGTAACAAACTGGTGTGATGTGTCCTACTTTATTACAATAATGACCCTAACACTAGGGTTGTTCATGTTTTTGGGACGTGTGATGTGCTTTCTAGGTTGTCTATCAAACTTAGAATTCCTAGAATGACTTAGTTTATTTCTAGGTGATCTATAGTATTTAATCCTAGAGGTAGATTTTAGTCTAAATTCATTTTCAACTTTCTTCATAGCTAATTTCAAATCGTCTACCTCTTTCTTAAGCGCTTCTATCTCAAGACTAGAAGACTTACATGAAGAAAAAGGTGAATCATTTAATTTCAAATTAGTCTCCTCAAAAGTCTTATTTTCAATTTTGAGGGAATCAATTTCTTTTTGCAAAATATTATTTTTCTTTTGCAAAAGGGTGATTTTATATTCCAAATCTTTGGCAATAGATGAGACTTTCTTAAATTCTTTAAATAAATCACCAAATGCTTCTTGTAGTTCTTCAAAACTAAAAGGATCGTTAGAAGAACTTACCTCTTCGAATTCACTTTGAGCCATAAGACAAATGGCTACTTCATCATCGGATGAGGAAGAGGAGCTAGAGTTGGATTGCTTTCGGCGTTTGGACTTCTTGAATTTTCGATTAGGGCAATGACCCTTGATATGTCCACGCTCTCCACATCCATAGCAAGTAGGCTTTGTACTCTCATTCAATTGCTCAAGCTCATTTTGCAAGAAGTCATTAAATAACTCGAGAATGTCACTTTCTACGGAGCTGCTTGTCTCGACATATTTTGACGATGAAGCTTTGAGTGCAACTCCTTTGAATGATAGATTTTGATCCCTTTTGATCTCCGCTGCACTAGAAAAGTTAGACATTTCATATGTCAATAGTTTACCTCGAAGTGCGTCATATGTCAATGTATTGTAATCTCGGTCTTCTTTGATAGGATTGACCGTAGACTTCCATTCCGGTGTGAGACTTCGAAGGATTTTTCAAACGAGAACATGATCCTCATAATGCTTCCCAAGTGTATCCAAATTTGAGACGATAGTTGAAAATCTTTTGAACATGCCATCTATTGTTTCATGAAAAGCTCATACTCATCGGTGAGTAAGTCGATCTTTGAGTCCTTCACTTGACTTGTTCCTTCATATGTGACCTCTAATTTGTTCCACATCTCATTGACCGTCTTGCACCTAGAGATTTTCCGATAGTCATCCGGGTTCACGGCACAATATAGAAAGTTGATTGCCCTTGCATTTAGTTGCATCTTATTCTTGTCATTTGAGGTATACTCAGTCTCTAACTTTGGAATAAGAACACTGTCAACAATCTTCGTGGGAATCGTCTCTCCATGCTTGATCACCAGCCAAGAACCTGTTAGAAGAAGTGACCAACGCTAGATGGGGGGTGAATAACGTTTGATCGTAGAAGTCGCAAGAATAAAAAAATTAAGAATGTGAAAAGTAAAGAGCGTGGAAAAACCCCTACATCGCTGTTTTGGCTGTTGACTTCCAAAAACTTTCTGCCAAGGCATTTCTTTTTGGCTTAGGTTGGACAGCGATGTAGGGTAGGCTACATCGCTGTTCCAGATGTTTCTAGAAGCCCAACCTTGGCTCAACAGCGATGTTTAACATCCAACATCGTTGTTGGAAGACTTAGCACCAAACCATGGTTTTCAGCTGCCCATGCCGGACAGCGCTGTTGGTTACTCCAACATCGCTGTTGGGCTGGTTAAGCCAGACCCATGGTTGGTTTAGTCATGCCGTTAGCCGATGTCAAAAATCTAAGTTGTCCAAAGTAAAAACCAAGTATCGAAAACTTTTTTTTAATGCATTTTGCTAAGAAATCAAGTAAAACATCTTGAAAACCACGTCATTTAGATAAAAACCACGGCTAGCCAAGTTTACGCCGTTTCGCATGGTTTTTACTAAACGACAAAAAACGAAGGGCGGTTTTTGAAGCGTTTTTGTTGGAGAACTATTTAAATATGACCAAAACTAAAAATCAATCATAAAATTTTGAAAACCACTTGGTTGGTTCAGGCGCCAAAAACCAACGCGGTAACCGAATGCCGAACGCCGGTTTCTGAAAACCAAACGCCGGATGGCTTGGTTTTTGGTTTGGGCGAACACCAAGTGTTTTAGGCTTGTTTAAAACTTGTGAAAAACATTTTTGAATATGAAAAAGAGTATTTTAGTGAAGTGAGCCTAGAGAGCCAAGTTTTGGAAGCTTGTGCCGGTCTTGATCACATTAAGACCGACTCAATAAATTCGAAGTCTTCATTCTTGGTTCTTGGTTCTTTGTTTTCAATTCTTCATGCCATGTTCCTTCGCCTTTGATTTGATAAGTTTAGTGTTGTTGTCACGGGGGTTTGGAATTATCAAAACCTATCATAAAACGAACACGGTTTGGATGAATATTCTCATCCTCTCTTTCCAACAAACATAATTTGTGCCGTCGAAGAGTGGTGGACTTGTCGTGGATTGTCCTTTGGATACTCCGGGTTGAAATGTTCTTCCAGCCATGATCTTTTTAAATTTTCAGCGGTAAAGCTTTGAAAATCCCTCGCTCCGATACCAATTGTTGAACAACTTACGCACCTCTAGAGGGGGGGGGGGTGAATAGAGGTGTTCTTCAAAAATCAAAACTTTTGGAAGATTAAACAAAAAATTCGCAGGATTATGCCAACCACAAGAAGGCAAAGAAGAAGAGAAGGAGCAACACGGGATCTTCCAACAATTTCCCCCCTTTTGATAATGGCAAACAAGACGGAGATATGCATACTAAGGGATATTTGATTTTTAGAAAGGTGTGAAAAAGTCCCCCCTTAATTTGTGCTTAAAAGCAAGTAGTCATATTAAAATCAAACGATCCCGTTTTCAAAGACGTCCGCCGCTAGTATATGCATAGCCCTTTTCTTCCCCCTTTTAACATTAACAAAAAGATAAAAGATAACTTTTTTATTGAGTAAATAGGAAAAGAGAGGAGTACAACGAAAGCAACTTAATGAAAAAAAATAACAATTGAATAAAAAAGATACAAATTCTAGGTGTGGCCTAGTCTTCGTCTATGGTTACCTCCTCTTCGTCGTCGACGTCCATCTCATCACCGTCAATAGCATCGTCGAACTCATCTTTGTCCATGGAGCTTGACGGGGCGTAGGAGACATCCTCTTCGTCCTCATCACCGTACACTTTCCCAAGGAATGTGCCTTGGTACGGTGGGGGGGGGGGACGTAGTTGACGCGTTGGAAGTACGCGTTCATGGCGTGCCCTTGGCGTTGAAAAGGCTCGTCGATCCGTTCAAGATACCCGTCAATCCTGTCAACTTTGAAGTGTAGCCGGTTGAGGGAGTCGGCGATGGAGGCAAGATTGGCTTGGGCCTGGGGTTCGGCTGGGCCATTGGCAGGACGGCGGCGTGCGGCAGTGGCAGGCGCGGCGTTGTCCGACTGCTTGGTGAAGGTTTGGGTGCTGATCGTCCAAAGCTTCATGGCCTTGGTGAGCGGGCCAACGGTGGTGGTGAACTTGAACCGTTCAAGGATGTCCATCACCAAGAAAGGTACGGGAGGAGGTGATCGTGGTCGGTAGACGCAGCGATCGTCATGTAGATCATGACAAACTTCGCCCAGTTGATTGGCGCCGAGTGCATGATTGGGTGGAGGAGCTTGAGATCCTCGTCGGACATTATCGTGTGCCCGTGCTTCCGAGGCTTGATGATATGGGACACGATGTAGAGGAGGAGACGGCTCTCGGGGGATGCGGAGTGGATGGTGGGGCGGCCCGTGGGATGGCGGATGAGCTCGGTGATGCCAAGCTCGTTGAGGACAAGGCCCTCGTTCTTGAGCACCCAATCTTCTCCGCCACAGTTAGAGATGTCGTCGCCTTGGTAGGGGAGGTCGGCGATGCGCCCAAGCTGCTCAACGGTGAGCTCGATCGGCGTGCTCTTGACAAGGGTGTAGAGCACGTCGTCCTCACGCCGGAGGTTGGAGTAGAACACCCGAATCAGCGCCGGGTTGATCTCCTTCCGAGCCCGGGAGACGAACGGAGGTAGGCCAGTTTGGTGAAGCTGTGCGTCGAGGTCGTCGTAGCCTTGCAACTCCGGTAGGCGCTCCGGGACAATCCGCGGGGGAGCCACAACCCGTTTAGAGAAGAAGGTGAGAAAATGGGTGCGCTCTTCCTCGGAATCGAACCAGAGGTACGACCCGTCGCCATAGTAGAGGCGTTCCTCGGAGGTTGTCGTAGGAGCCCGGGATTTAGACTTATATTTCCCGGAGGTAGCAGCCCTGCTCTTGTCTTTGCCCATGGTGATGAAGAAATCTCAAGAAAAAGTTGTAGAGAAGATAAAAATATGCAAGGAGATTGAAGAAGATTGTGTTTAGATGTGAGAAAAAGGTGAGTAGGAGGCCAAATATATATAGGATTAGGTTTCCAACGTTCAAATGTTCAAAAATATGGCAGTTGGAGCATTTAATTCAGTGCCCAACGGATATTTCTTTTGAAAAAATCAACTTGAACAGCGATGTTCCAAAGGCTACATCGCTGTTGGGACAGCGCTGTTGTGCCTTTGTACAGCGCTGTTCTGCGTCAAGTTTTAAAAACAGGTGTTAAATGGAAAGCAATGTTGGGTTCCCTACAACGATGTTCCAAAATTTTCTGGAAATGTGTAAGGCGCTGTTTTACGGTAGAAAAAAAAATTTGTAAAAATGTACATCGATGTTGCTAAAGTGCACATCGCTGTTGCATGGTTCCCCCTGATTTGAGTACAGAGTAACACTTTGGTACCCAAAATATTTTTATAGGTCCTTGGAGGTTAATTGGTTTTTATTATCCACACACACACCCAAAGTTTATTTCCACATGCACACACACACACTCGATTTGATGATTATTTAGGGGTTACCTTGGCCAACCCGTCGTCCCATGGTTGGCGGGTTCCAATCTACCTGAACGGAGTGCCGATATCTCGGTGTGATTTGTGTCGGTTCCGGTAACGGAATGTGGACTTTCTTCTTTTCGTCAAAGTAGAAGAAATAGTAGGGTTTCTTTTGTGCAATATCTTGTGGTTCATGATATGAATATCCTTTTCTAAAGGATTTCTTTTTGTTAGCACCAAGAGTGTTGTGTGTTTCGTTATAGGTGAAGTGCCTATGTCTGGTAAAGCATACGGGAGCTATATGTCCTACCCTTTTGCAATAATGGCATACTACGTTTGGGTTGAACATATGCCTAGGTTGATAATAGCTAGGGGGCCTAACCATGTTTGTCCTATTTTGAGAAAAGGATGATTTATGCATGTTTTCAAAAGGATCATTTCTAGGTGTTCTTCTATTTTGAGAAAAATTATTTTTATGCACAAAATCATTCTGATAATTTTTCATAGATTGTCTACCATGAACATTTTCATTCCTAGGTTTTTGTCTAGGTTGTCTAGTGTCCTTATTTTTAAGTTTCTTACGTTGAGCCTTAGGTGGTTGTCTAGGTGGTTGCTCAACGTTTTCTTTAACCTTAATCTCATTAAAGCCTAATCCTTCCTTAGTGAATTGCATAGAGTCGAGAATAATATTTAGATCTTTATGCGGTGTATTAACCCTCTTAACCATGTTTTCAAGTTTTGCAACTTGTTCTTTTAAGGTTTTGCAAGAGTCACATTCATTGGAGAGATTCTCCAGTTTATCGGCGCTTCTTTTGCCATAAAATTTATTTTCCTGTTTCAATTTTTCATTTTCTTTTTCCAGTTTTTCAAAATCGTTTTTGAGAATAGAAAAGCGTTTCTTTAGGGATTTATTCAATTTTGAAGCTCCAACAAACTTTTGATAGAGTTCTTGTAGTGCATCATGCATTTCCTCAAGAGAATATGGTTTAGAGGGAGTGCTACATACCTCTTCGTTGTCGGATGTTGTTTGTGAGTCTTCCTCGTGTGCCATAAGACAAAGATTGGCAGCTTCATCCTCATCTTGGTCGGTTGACTCGTCGCCGGAGTCGCCACCCCAGGAGATGTATGCTTTTTTCCTTTTGAAGTGACGAGCATTCCTTCCGCTTCTCGGGCATTTACTTTTGATGTGTCCAGCTTCACCACATCCATAACACACAGGGCCATCCTCTACCTTCTCTTTCTTTAGAAGTTTAAAACTTCTTCATGATGAGCTTGACTTCATCTTCGTCGCTTGAGTCATTTATTGTCGGTTCTTTGGAGGCTTTTAATGCTATACCTTTTCTCTGGTCATTCAAAGACGGATTGAGTATAGTAGATTCATATGTTTTTAAGTTACCTCTTAAACCGTCGATGGTGACATTTTATGTGCCGATTGACTCATAGATGGCATCGGCCTTAGATCGCCATTCGGATGTCAAGCTCCATAAGATCTTTCCTACAAGATCCCTGTCGGTGTAAGTCTTCTTCAACGCATGAAGATCGTTAACAATCTTGGAAAATCGATCGAACATGTCGTCAATAAATTCTAAGTCTTCGTTCTTGGTTCTTGGTTCTTGGTTTTCAATTCGTCATGCCATGTTCCTTCGACTTTGATTTGCTCAGTTTAGTGTTGTTGTCACAGCGGTTTGGCATTATCAAAACCTGTCATAAAATGAACACGGTTTGGATGAATATTCTCATCCTCTCTTTCAACAAGCATAATTTGTGCCGTCGAAGAGTGGTGGACTTGTCGTGGATTGTCCTTTGGATACTCCGGGTTGAAATGTTCTTCCAGCCATGATCTTTTTAAATTTTCAGCGATAAAGATTTGAAAATCCCTCGCTCCGATACCAAGTGTTGAACAACTTACGCACCTCTAGAGGGGGGTGAATAGAGGTGTTCTTCAAAAATCAAAACTTTTGGAAGATTGAACAAAAAATTCGCAGGATTATGCCAACCACAAGAAGACAAAGAAGAAGAGAAGGAGCAATACACGATGTATACTGGTTCGGCCTAAATGCCAACATCCAGTCCCCGAAGCAATCGTGCCCAGGACTTCACTAACCCGTCAAACTTAACGGAGTTTGACAATCCGAATACAACTCGAGAACTTGATTTCACAAGCCTCTTATCTTACCACCGAAGTTTTTATTTCACAAAATTCAGGATTTCTTCCACCTAACGTTTGCTTTCACAAACCATTAGGATTTCTACCACTTGGTGTAATCCCAACACCAAGAATACAAATCCCTTACAATAAAGTAAGAAAACAAACCGCAACCGAGTAATTCTCCCAACACGGAGTAGATTGTTGCAAATACAATGAAGTCCTTTAGAATATGGCAGTATCTCTCAAAGACTCAAGCAATGAGGAAAAACTCAAGCAAGAAATGATTTAGCAATCAAAACAATTGCCTTGCTTTTGCTTGGATATAAGGAGGGGATTGAGTAGAATCTCTTTGGATATTCAAAGGATATGTTCTTCAAAGTGTTCTAAGTGCTCTTATAAAGATAATCACAAAAGTAGGTAGTTTATAGAAGTTAGGGAGTGGATAGGGATGAAAAGCATTCAAAAAACTAGCCTTTAGGTAGTTGAAACTGTCGTCTTATTCGAATAATTCAAGAACTATTCGAATAGTTTGGATCAATCGCGTGGCTTGAAAAACAAGTTCCTATTCGAGTAGATGGGTGATTTATTCGAATAAATCAGGTTGAAAACCAGGACTTATTCGAATAAGTGGTGGATTTATTCGAATAAAACAGGTTGATTTCAGTCACAGGAAAGATCACGGCTTATTCAAATAAACTAAAGATTATTCGAATAAAAAGACAACTTCCCCACACAAAGGCTGATCTAAAATGTGCTTTAAAGGTTGGATGATAAGGGAATGAACCTTAGAGATGCCATACTCTTTAACACATAATCTAAGACCTAAAACACTACCCAACTAAGGAAACAACCTCTTCGGTCTTATTCCTTCCACCGATGCTCAAGTCCCTTCTTCACGGACGGATATGAACTTGTTGTAGCTTTGATTCTTAGCCTTGATGCACAATATGATGATGGTGTTTTGTCACCCTTTTGTCATTATCAAAACCTAAAAGAAAATGGGCAAAGGACATTGCAAAAATATATATTCATGATAGCACATTGTCCAACAGGTTTGGAGTTTGTGTCTCCCTCACAGTTGGTATTCGATATGTTGTCGTGATCTGAGGTTGCATGGGCGTCATAGATGGTAAGCCGTACTGTGTCATTTGTATTGGAACTCGTACATAAGCATGATCCCTTGGAGGTTGGAGTATGTTCTCTCTTTGGTTTGGATGTTGGCGTCCCGTGGATTGGGCAGAAGTCTCGGCTCTTATTCTCAATATAATGAAGCCATATTCCGTTCTGAGTTTATATGTAAACTTCTCTCTATTTTTATTTCTCTTTGTTTTGGTTGTGTATGCTTCTTGCAGTTCTCATCTTGAATTTATAGTTGGGGTTGAGATATACGACATTATAATGGTAGATGTATAGCCTTTGGACTATATGATCGTCTTTAAATCTTTGTCATTGTTCACCTGTGAATTGAGTATGATTTAAAGCACCCAATAGTATTGTACCCGTGGTTTGACTGTGACATGAAGCATACAATAGTCCTTTGCCCATGATTTGAAAAGATATGCAGTGGCAGCCAATCTTGCAAATTAACTCAATATTCCAACATCAAACCTTCTCTACAATATCTCCCGTAAGTTCCTAACAATCGCTAGAGTGTTTATGGTAAGTATTTGGAATGAAACAATATGAATTTGGTAAAGAAAATGGTCCAACTCGAGGAGCTCGCTACCACTGGTGCAGTCCCGGTATTTTGGCCATATCTCCTTTGTTACATAACGAAATCATAAACCATTTCTTGGGCTGGATTCGTAACATCCGGGGCTACAACTTTGGCCTAGAAAGTGTTTCGAGATAATGAATGGAAAAGTAATCAAAATAGGATGGTAGAAGATGATGATGATGTTATGGTGTTGTTTTGGGAGTATTATATAATTATTTGGAGTGTTGTTTTAGTGGAGTTAGTGGAGGGTTGAAAATAGGATTGTGAGCATCACAAAGGGAAGCTACGTGATTTGGCAGAGATTTGGAAAATAAAGTTTTGGCTTTTTTCTAAAACTGAACAGTTTACTCCAAATGGTACGCGCTTTTTCACCCAAACTATTCCGAATTGAAAATGGATTGTGTTTTTGGAATGAGACTGTCAAAACTATAATTTTGACGTAATCAAAATATTTTTCTAAGAACTTTTATTTTTTTATTGTCTGGGTCTGTCTCTGTCATAAATTAATTTTATAATATGAATGCAATTAAATTACATGAATTAAGTCCAAATGATGAATATGGTGTTGCTAAGTGTCGAAGATTAAGATTTCTAATCTTATAAAATCACTTTTGAATTGAGTTTAATTTATGGGTCAATGTTATAAATTTTAATATTTAAAATCATCATAACTTGAAATTTATAAATCAGATTGGTTCATAAAATGTACCGTTGGATTCGTCTCTTCGAGACAAATCCATTAAAAATAAGTTTTTAACAAAAAGTCACTATTTTGAAAGTCCATTTATTTTTGGTCAAACGTATAAATATTCCGTATTGGACAAAAACTACTTTTGTTTTATAATAACTTTTAGGCCATATTTTGTGGCGTTACACTCTTTGATGTGGCCAGCCTCCAAAAGGGTTATTACCTCTTTCCTCACGAACTCTTTTTTTTTCCGTGGACAGATACCTCTTCTTTTGTTTGACCGGAAGGGAGTCCATCTTGATGTTCAACTTATGGCAAATGACTTAAGGATCGACTCCGGGCATATCTCTGGATTCCCATGCGAAGAGTGAAAGGTAACCACGGTTGGGAGGGCAGCGGAAATACAAAAAACTAATATACCAATAGCGATTACTAGCCCAAGAACACGTACTAAAACTATAGCTAGAGATAGAAAGTTATACCTTCTCCGGTAAAGCAGTATGAACGAGAAGTCGAGCAAAAAGTGTTGAAGGAGCAAACGTAGCCGTTCAAGCGTCCGGCCTCCAACTTTGACACACAAACAATCTCCGGAGTCTACTAGTAAAGATTATAATAGTATATTTAATATAAAGATTTAAGAGGGATAATTTTAATCTTGTATATTAAATAGTAGAAAATATATCAATAATATTTTAAAAGAAAATATTATATCAATTTTCTACCCCCAAAATAATAATTTTGGAACTCAAAATCATTTTCCCTCTTTCTCTTCAACTTGGCCGAACACTCCTATGGAGTGAAGAAAAAGCCATGTGTTATATAATATTAAAAGAATAATATATAAACATATACTCCCTCCGTCCTATAATGATCTTCCCAGAGTACTATTTCAATTTCACGGGAATTTATATTTATTTGTGTTTTTTCATGGCCTATATGATAAAATAAAATATTCTTGTCACCACTTGTTTTGTTGAACTTTTGGTGTAGTTTTTAAATATGTATGTTTTATTTTTTATTTCTATACCACTATTTAAATAAAATAGATTGAAAAAACTTGGGATTTTTCTTCGTTTTGCGAACCGAGAAGATCATTATAGGACGGAGGGAGTAGAATTGGTAAAGGAAAAATGCACACACATAATGAAGTGTAGTGGGACACAAAGCCCCCACACACTCAAGGTCATGCATGGTACGAAAAAGAAAAAGGGGGAAGAATTTACTTCTTCTCCTCTCAAATGTTTAAAGTGTATTTTATTTGACATCAATAATTTTTATGAAATAAAATAAAATACCCAAAACATTTTAACACAAGTATATAAAATATACTTTAAAATATTTTTTGTCAAAATAATTATTTTCATAAATAAAATGACACTCCAAAATAAAATGTACACAATATCATATATAATGTAATATATATATATATATATATATATATATATATATATATATATATATATATATATATATATATATATATATATATATATATATATATATATATATATATATATATATATATATATATATATATATATATATATATATATATATATATATATATATATATATATATATATATATATATATATATATATATATATATATATATATATATATATATCTGTGTGTGTGTGTGTGCACACGTTAAAAGTATATTACATACATATATATGTACGCACATACATATTACATATATATGTATATCCACAAGCTAATTAACATGTAACCATATATATGTGTGTGTGTATGGCGTGAATAAAGTACATGTACATATATATATATATATATATATATATATATATATATATATATATATATATATATATATATATATATATATATATATATATATATATATATATATATAAAATGGTTCTAGAGAGAAGGGAGAGAATTCCGGCCAATTCTCCGGCATATCTACCGGAAAAGGGAACCAAGAAAAATCCTTCACAGTTTATCAAACTATTTTCTCAACTTTTTGCTCAAACTTCAGTCAAAGAGCTGGGTAGAAGGGAAGGGTTCTATAATGGAATCCCTTCAATCAGCTTTACGGTAGAAGAAGAGGACATACTGGAGAGCAAAATGAACTTCTCAGCAGTTGGAAGGTTCAATAAGGAGCAACACTTATCAACATTAAAGGCATTCATGCTAAGGGTGGGTTTCAGCAATTTCAAGATTAGAAGAATCAACTCAAGGGACATACTATTTTCAAGAATGAAGATGACTACATCAGGTCTTTACAGAGAAGAAAATGGTACGATATTGGAAGCACTTTTTACGTTTTTAAATGGACTAGAGAGTACAATCAATATACAGATTCTCCAATTTTCCAAGTCTGGATTACATTGGAGAAATTGCCTCTGCATCTGATTGACTTTCAGGCTCTCTTCTCCATAGCATCTCTTGTGGGTAGACCTGTAAAATTAGATGATTACACTGTTAATAAAGATAGAAGGGAGGGGGCTAGGATCTGCGTAGAGATGGATATCTCTGTACCAGCCCCAAATAAATTGCACATACGAATGGGGGGAAAGGATTTTTACACAAATTGCAGATATGAAGATAAGCCTCACTTTTGCAAAGAGTGTAATCTTCTGGGTCACTCTGATGAGCATCATTGCCAAACTCAGATGAGTACTCCCACCGGAAAAAGTCCCTCCGGCAAGGGTACTCTAGGCTCCAACAGTGAGAAGGATGGTAACTGGGAAACCATTAAGAGCAAAAAGACAAAGGGTAAAAGTCGTGCACATAACCCCCACGAGGAAAGAAATCAGACAGTAAAGGGCCCATCAAAATTTGAATGGAAAAAGAAACCCACTACAGGCCAAAACAATAGGTTCAATATTTTGAACCTAATGGACTGCACTCCAAGCCTGGTAGGTCCTAACAATTCAACAATTATGTCTACTTATGAATATGAGGCATCTCTTAATCAAGTACTGGACTTCTCAAAGGAAAACTCAGAAATGATGGGGGACTCATCTTTATTTCCATCCCTTAAACAGGCAAAGGATTACTTTTATAGAACCACTGGGGCACAAGCTAAGGTCTCGGAAATTGGGGGAGGGGATACATTTTTCTCAAAAAGAAGTAGAAGAGTCTCCTTTGATGACTGTCTTAACCATCACTCACCAGAGAAGGGTTTAGCTATGCTAGTTGAAGTTATGAATCTCACCTGCCATCAAACTGAAGCAGACACAATGGTAGAGACAGGAAGACACTCCGACGATGATGGCTGCAACGAGGTCATGGACAGATCCAAACTGGAAGCTAGGAACTTCCAAAGCCCTGCAGCTAATGCAACACCATTATCAGTCCCAAGGATGAGGAAAAATAAACTTAAAGAGCAGGGCCCTCCATTGACTATTGTCACAAGAAGTCATAAAGGGCATAAAGAGTTCAAACACATCAGCCTTTAATGATAGTGCTGTTTTGGAATGTCTGTGGAGTTCGATCCTCTCTCAAAAGGATCAAAGCTATAAAGAAACATCATAATATTAATTTCATTGCTATTATTGAACCTATAGTATCTGGTACCCAGATTGGCAAATATGGGATGGATCTAGGCTTCAACAAGTACATTGCTACTGCTAACAACAAAATTTGGTTATTCTGGACGGAGGAAATTCTAACTTTAATTGACATGATGGAGCAGGGACAATGGGTGCACTGTAACTTCCTTGACAACACTATTAAGGATACTATTGCTATAACCACAGTATATGGAAAGAACAATGGCAAGGAAAGGAGAGAACTTTGGGATGGTTTAATCAAAATCACCCCTCAAACCAAATGGATAGTGGGAGGAGACTTTAACGTCATTTCTGATTGCTCAGAACACTGTGGAAAGCATCCCCCCTTACAATCTGACATGGAGGAGTTCAGGGACTGCCTTGAAACTTGTGGGCTCTCCACACCTCACACTATTGGGTCTTTATTCACATGGTCTGGGGTTAGAAGCAATGGTAGAGTTATGAGGAGGCTGGACAGGGCTCTGGTCAATGACCGGATGATAGAAGACTATGAGGATATCACTATTTCTCATCTTAGTAGAGCATCATCAGACCACAAGCCTATTCTACTTCAATGCAAGAAAGGAAGCCAAGCAGGTCCTAAACCTTTTAGGTTCTTGAATGCATGGTTAAATCACCACTCTTTCCTCAAGATGGTCTCTGATCACTGGGATAGTAGCAGTCATCATGGGGGTATGGATGGTCTAGCATTCAAATTGCATGGGCTAAAGAGACACATCAAAGAGTGGAACATAAAGACTTTTGGTAATGTGGTTAATAAACTAAAGGAAGCCGAGGAAACAGCAATTAAGGCTCAGGAACAATTTGAGAAGGACCCAACACCAGAAAACAGGGAATTGGATAATAAGGCAAAGGCTCAGTTGATAAGGGCTACAGAGAATGATCTAAGCTTTTGGAAACAGAAAGCTAACCTGAAATGGATGGAAGAGGGGGACTGCTGTTCCAAATTCTTTCACTCCTATGTCAAAGCCAGAAGATCTAATCATCAAATCAGAAGCATAATGGATGAGAAGGGGAAAGAACACAAAGATATGGCAATTATTAAACAAATGGCTATAGACTACTACTCCAAGCTCTACAACAACTCCAAAGATGTAGATATGGAGCCTGTTCTACATTACTTGGACAAACCTATCAGCCACCAGGACAATATCAATATCAGCAAGGTACCAAACGAAGAGGAAATCAAAGAAGCTGTATGGAGTTTGAACCCCAACAGTGCTCCTGGACCTGATGGGTTTAATGGCTCCTTGTTAGGCGTGTCGTAGCACCTACAAATTAATTTATTATTTTCCTTAACTTCAATCCCCCTTTATGAACTTGTATTCATTAAAACATATAGATAGGGCAAGTAAGGGTCGATCCCACGAAGAAAGATACTTTTTAGACTATGAAAATCAGTTCACTTGTCACTTTTATTGAATAAAAACTAACTAAAATCTAAAAAACTAAAACTAAAGGATATGGGGAGGTTTGAAAGATAAAATTAAATGATAAAAATGCAAATTAAATAAAAATAACAGATAAGAGATGGAACTACATCAGCAACTCGAACTCAGAAGAACACTCGGGGAGAAAGAAACACACAAAAAACAATCACACAATAAACTTTATAAAAACGTAGACAATAATAATTAACTTAAACCATTTTGAAAATACTTATAGTTTTTAATAGAAAATAAACTTACCAAATCTGATCAATCAATTAATTATGCCTTGCTTCTGAAATTAAACTGTTAATTAAACTCAGGGTTAGGCTGAAGAAGAGGTCCACCAACGGTTCTTCCCTATTCTCCCATTCATATTAGCTCATGTTAGGACCAACCCTAACTCTAAACCCTACTACCCTTAGCAACCCAAAGACCAACCCTTAAGTTACTACTAAGAATAGCGCATTAAGATCTTTGGAGAACATCACCATAACAACTTTGCAGTAAAACTACGGTTATTTAACAAAATCAGTTCGAGAACCTTGATTAGCAAAAACCACTTAGCGAGGCAGCAAGTACTAATCAAGTGACACTTGGTTTCTAAAAAAGTTCGGCTATTTAAAGCACTTTGGACTTTAAAAGAATATCATTTTAAACTGGATTAGGCGCGCGTTCCTAATTTGGCCCAATTTAAGTAAAATCTGGTGAATAATAGTTCTCAGAACACCTTTTTGAGTTTAGATTTAACAGTAGCATAGAGCTAAAATCTCTTCAAAGTCAAATTAATTCAACAAACAAAGATTCAATCTTTTTGTCAAACAATCTAGCCTAAGAAGGTTTTATAATTTGAGAGACAAAATTAACAAATCGCAATTTGGACAATTCAACATCAACACACAAACAATTCATCACCTATAATATAACTTAAACATTCAACATAAAAACAAGAATTGAAAATAAATAGAAAAAAAATATTTAGTATAGGAAATCATATTCAACAATGGGAATTGAACAAATATGATAGCCTAGTAATATAACCAAGTATAATCAAATACGGAGTAAAAGGAGTAAAGTACAAAATGCTCCCCTGTTCTGCTTCTTTGTTCTTCGTCACTTTGCCGCCAGAGAAGAGACACCAGACTTAAGCCACTGCCTTCTTCAATAGCTGCCGTGCCTTGTGTCGCCGTCGCCACCATCACCGAACCTAGGGTCGGAACCCTAGGTCGGCGGTGGCAATCCTTGCCGCTGCTATGTTCCTCTCTCTCGGTTATCTGGTCTCCCTCTGGATTTGGGGTTGAAGAAGAAGATTTTCTTGTGGCTTTTGTCTCCTTTTATAATCGTGGAGTTTGGAATCTTCAATTTGGAGTAGGATTCTTGGAATTTGCGTTGGATTTGGGGAAGGACTCTGCGCCTCTTCTCTCCTGCATTTCTCATTCACGGAAGATTTCTCCTTTTTTTCTTCTTTTATTTGCTCTTCTTCCTCTCTTAATTTATTTGGTAGATGGAATAGCTTTGGGCCAAATTTGGATTGGGCCAACTTTTAAGCTCCAAAAATTCAACTTCAATATCTCCTTTGACTTTTTGGACTCCCATGTATTATCTACAAATTTCATGACAATGAAAATAATATTCCAAAATAATTGTCAAATATAAATATGCTCAAAATCATGCATTTTATGTATAAAATGTAAACAGTAGCCTAAAATGCTAAATATAACAAAATATGTTTATTTTGGTATGAAATGCATATAAAACATCTTAAAAATACTATGAAATGAGAGAATAAAATATGATATTTTGTGACTCGACACTCCTTCTTCAGGGCTTGCTGGCATATAATCAAAGATGATGTAGTAAGTGCAACACATGAGTTTTTTGTTGGAGTTCCAGTCCCCAAGAGTTATAGAAGCACTTTCATCACTTTAATCCCTAAAAATGACAGTCCTAAAAGGTTTGGGGAGTACAGACCTATATCATTATCTACATTCATGAGTAAGATTAATACTAGAATCCTTGCAGACAGGCTTTAGTTGATTTTACCCAAGATTATTTCAAAAGAGCAAACTGGCTTTCAAAAAGGTATGTGGGTAGATGAGCAGATACTCCTAGTTGAAGAAATGGTTCACAAAATTGATGCTAAGATCAGAGGGGGAAATGTCATCATAAAGCTTGATATGGCTAAGGCTTTTGATAATATGGAATGGCATTACATTCTAGGCGTGTTGGATAAACTAGGTTTCAGTGATCACAATCAAAAACTTCTCTTAGCCAATTTGAGAAGCACATTCATCTCTGTTATGGTCAATGGGAGTCCTCAGGGTTTTTTCACTATTAAAAGGGGGGTGAAACAGGGGGATCCTCTATCTCCATTGCTTTTCATTATAGCAGGGGAAGGACTTTCCAGGATGCTTAAACAAAATATGGCCTCATCCAAGATTGTCAACTACAATACAGGGAGGGACTATCTTATAAGTCACTTGGCTTATGCAGATGACATCATAATTTTTTGCAATGGTGATACAAGGAATCTGCTGAAGGTCAATACTCTTCTAAAGAGCTATATGAATGCATCACGTCAAGAGATAAACCTTGGGAAAAGCAGATTCTATTATGGAAAAAGTATTCAACAAAGCAGGATCTATACTTTGGAGCAACTTTTAGGAATGAGATGTAGCAAGATACCTTTCAAATACCTAGGTGCTCCTATTTGTAAGGGTATACTCAGAAAAGCTGAATGTGGTGATTTGATGAGACACTTTCAGAAATACATTGACACTTGGTATAGCAAGGCCCTGAATCCTATGGGGAGGCTTATTTTGATAAAACATGTTTTATCTTCCATCCCTCTACATATTCAAGCTGTTCACTCTCTCCCTACTTCTATTATTAACTCTCTACAGAGGATGATGAGCAACTTCTTATGGGGACAAAGAGATGGGAAGCATAAATATTATTGGAAAGGGTGGAAAGACATCAGCAAACCTACCTTAGAAGGGGGGCTGGGAATCAGAGATTTGGAGGAACTTCATGAAGCTTATTCCATTAAATTATGGTGGAAATATAGATACTCAGATTCCAACTGGGCCTCTTTCATGAGAAATAAATACGGGGCTAACAACTTTGATGAAAAAATGACACACTCACCAGCCAGGAAAAGAATATGCAGAATTCACATGATAAGGGGGGAATCTGTGGGAGATATGCTACCAGAGGATGATGAAGTGGTGAAGATAAGTTAAAGCATGCTTTCGAAAGCTGTAGACCGCATAATAACATGGCAATTTCTGACAAGTTCTGTTGGAATAACTTGCAAATCCCAAGAGTCAAATTGTTTCTATGGAAGCTGAATAATGACATATTACCTTTCCCTGATGTTCTCTCTAGAATGAGCTATAGCCTGCCCTCTCAGTGCCCCTTTTGCAAAAAGAATGAAGCCACAGTAGACCACTGCATTCTTCAATGTGGTAAGATCAGATATATTTGGGATGAAATAGCAGATATAATAGAGGGACCTAGAATCAGACCTGCTACAACAATCATGCAACACATTTTAGAATGGCACCTCAGATCAGAAACCCATACACTTCGTGGGAACATGAAATTGGTGATGCCAGGAGTTATTGCTTGGTGTATTTGGAAGCAATATTCTGCAATTTCATTCGGTAACGAAGATCTGAATACCAACAATATAATCTATAACATTAAGAGCAACATGAATTTGTGGAATTGGAAATACCGTAACAAGGGATGGATGATCAGAGATGAGAGCCTGGTTAATTCGGGAATTCAGATATTTGCGCTTGGGGGGAAATCAATTGCAACAACACTCACATGATGTTGTGTAAGTTTTGCCTATCTTTTATTTTCTTGGATTCGATGTATTGTATTTTGTGTGTTGTGTAAGTTTTGGTTTCAACCTTCGGGGCTTCCGTCTAGTCCTCCCCGAACGTGTAACTCTATGATTTTATCAATAAATTCGGTAAGGGTTGCCTGGACCTTACCCCACTGATTTTGGTGGTGTTTTCGGGTTTATATATATATATATATATATATATATATATATATATATATATATATATATATATATATATATATATATATATATATATATATATATATATATATATATATATATATATATATATATATATATATATATATATATATATATATATATATATATATATATATATATATATATATATATATAGAGAGAGAGAGAGAGAGAGAGAGAGAGAGAGAGAGAAAATGATGGCTGGAGTTTCTCTCTCCTCTTTTCCGGCGACCGGAAACCCCTCCGGGAACCTCAGCTCCTATCATCATCCTCCTAACTGTAAAACCCTCTTTGTAGATCTCTTAAAAGGGGACTTCACAGATAATCCAGGTCAGTTGAATGGTTTCTACAAGGGATCACCCTCCATAGTCTTCTCTACGGCTGAGGAAGATGTACTGGCCGGTAAGTTCAATAGAACTCTCATTGGCCGTAGCAGTGCTCGTCTTTCACTCTCAACTCTCGAAGACTTTCTGATCAAAGGTGGCTTCAGGGAATTCAAACTTCGCCGGCTTGGTAACTTTGAGGTTCTTTTCATTTTCAAGCATGAAAATGACTATCAAGTAACATAGCAGAGCATTCAGCATTTAAGCTGACAACTGGGAATTCCTCAAGTAACATAGCAGAGCATTCAGCATTTAAGCTGACAACTGGGAATTCCTCCCAGTCCCTCTTCTTAGTTACGAGGTCCTTTAAGAACTTACCATATTTGGGCATTTCAGTTAACACATCTACCAAAGGAATTTTGACCTCAACTTGGCCAATGACATCGAGAAACTCTTGGAAAGCCTTTTCATCTTTGTTCTTTTTCACCCTAGTAGGAAAAGGGATAGTGTTTAGCTGAGCTTGCTTGGTTGGTAGGGTTTGGCTAGAAGAGGTTTCTTCCTTTCCCGCTCCTTGGGGCGTGGATTCATTTTTCTTTTGCGGGGTTGTTCCTATAGGGTTATCCACGGGTACTTCATCTATATTGACTTCGACTTCTGGGTCTTGAAGCTCTTTACCACTTCTCAAAGTTATTGCCCGAAGTTGCTCCCGTGGGTTTTGTTCAGTGGTAGCTGGGAGGTTCCCCTATTCTCTAACTCCAAGTTGTTTAAACACTTGTTGGAGTTGACTATCCCGTGTCTTGTCACGTTCCTTCATATCATCTGCTAGATTGTTCATCTTCTGCATGTACTCCATCATCATCTTCTCCATCCTTGCCAAGGAATCTTCTTGCGGAGGTTGGCGATTATGAGGTGGGACGTAGGGTGCATTGGTATTTTGGTAGTTGGTTTTATTGTTATTCGAGTTACCTTGTTTATAGTCATCCCTGGGACGATTGTTTCTTGGAAAACTATTTCTCTCCCGCCAATGCTCCTGATTGTTCTGGGCCCAAGGTCCTTCCCCTTTATTCGCGTATTGCGCTAGATTAACCTCCTTAGCCCTGCTTGGAGGGAGTAGTTCAATCAAGGGACAAGCAGAAGAAAGATGATTTTGAAAGCAGTGTTCACAAGACAAGACAAGATCAGATTGGTGGTGACTACCAGAACCATAGAGTTCAGCTTGGTTCACCGGTTCAGTGTACTGATTGGGACGTGGATGGGAAGCTCCTAGGTGTTCCTTGATAGTTTGTTTCACAATGCTCTCCATACTAGCCTTGAGAGCTGTAAATTGGTCTACTTCATACATGCCAGCTTTAGGAGGAGGAGCTCGGTCTTTGTACCAATATTTAGCATTCGACGTAAGTCTATCTACTAACTCCTCATTCTCCTCAGGTCTCATCTCCAGAAAAGAACCAAGTTTAGAAGAGTGGTCCAATTCCTTTTTAGATGGTACCGTTAAGCCTTGGTAAAAGTAGAACATCAAACTATCGGAATCAATTAAAGCAGGTGGGCATTTAACCTTCAACTCCTTGAATCTTTCCCATGCTTCGCTCATTGATTCCATAGGTGCTTGACGGAAGTTTTGGATGGAGTTCTTAATTTTTACCATGGCGGAGGGTGGAAAATATTCGTGCATGAACGCCTGGTGCAATGCCTCCCAGGTCTTGAAGTGGCCATTAGGAAATGTGTTCAACCATCTGGCGGCACGATCCCGAAGGGAAAAGGGAAAAAGCGATAGTTTAACACGATCCATAGATAAACCGTTGGACTGGAATGTTTGGCAGGTCCTCGAAAACCATAGCATGTGTGCCCTTGGATCTTCAGCTTTTGAGCCTCCAAATTGGTTATTCGAGACCATTTGGATCATTGCTGGTTTGATCTCAAATGAATGGGCTTGACTAGCGGGGAGACCTATGGGATCTTCCTCTACGTACGCCGGGCTCATAGCTTGAAGGATCGTTCGTCTGGGATTAGCCGCCATTTCTTCTTCTTCTTCCGAGTGTTGGTTCTCTTCTTCGTGATTTTCTTCCTCCTCTTCTTCTTCTTCTCTTCGCTCTTCGTCGTTGAACTCCAGTTGACGAGGAACCTTGACGGTGCAGCGTCGGAGCAAAAGTTCGGGGTTTTTGGTTCCCGGAAGAATGTTCTCACCACGAGAACGAGTGTTCATACAATTTTGAAGGCTAGAGGAAGAATTCAAACAACCACCTAATGATAACTAAAAAGGTACTATTCAAGAATATATATATATATATATATATATATATATATATATATATATATATATATATATATATATATATATATATATATATATATATATATATATATATATATATATATTGGAAATATTACCTTTTATTAATATTTATTTATTTATTTGTTGTTTTTTTTTATAAATAAAAGTTGAACCTAGGAACGCTTTAATAAAGGGAAATAAAAGTTTAACAAATTAAGCGGGAAAATATTTTAAACTAAATTTAAAAAAAAGTATTTATTGTTTTTTTTTATATGAAAATCGTTTCTATCAACTTTCTTTCAGGCTAGAAAGAAATCTTACTAATAACTTTCTGCGCCGATCCCCGGCAACGGCGCCATTTGACGGTTGTAATTTTTCGGGTAGTAAACCTTCCCAACAAAGGGTCAGTTTTCTCTCCGAGTGTCGTATCTCTCGAGGAGTGGACGAAGGGAATTAGTTTAATTACTCTAATTAGGCGAAGATTAGGATTTGTTTATGAAAGTCTTCTCAGAACGATTATAAAAAAAACAGAGTAAAAATAATTTCTTAAGTTTACATAATATAAGTGTAGATCTGGACCTGGGGTCAGGACATCATTTGGATCTATTTTATCATATTAAATTAACAATTAGAATAATAATACTTCTATTACTACTCATCCATTTCTAGATTAGTACTTAATCCGTTGTACTTGAATATCATAGCCTTTTGGCATACAATATTTTCTCAATAAATGACCAATTAAATCTTCTGATATTAATTAACCAGATAAGGCAAGAACAATAGATTAACCATTCCAACATTAATTTAACATAAAAAATAAACAACCAAACTAGTCCGGACCCATAGATCCGGACCCTAACTCATACTATGCAAACATGAATTAAAACATCATTTTATTAAATAGAGTAAACTTACAACTTCCGTAAAGGCGGAACAGAATAGACCGGGAGTAGAATTCCTCTAGAAATTATTCTAAAACTACTAAAATGCTAAACTAATATTTAGAAATGGAATATTAAGCTCAAATCCCGAGAGAGGGGATGAAAGTGATAGGTGTATGGGGAGAATCGCGCTGTATTTATAGGAACGAAGCCAAGGCGTCCAAGTCAAAGCGTCCAAGTCCAAGCGTCCAGATCGGGACGCTTGAGCTGCTCCGGCCAACCAGATTTTCCACGTGTCTTTCTTGGATTGCAATCTAGCCCAGGCGTCCAACTTCAAGCGTCCAACTTGGCCAAGCGTCCAAATTGGACGCCTGGAGGCCTTGGTCCGTTGGGCTTCGCAGCTGTTTCGTGATTTTGGCCCAATTTCGCTCCGTTTTGGCCCCGAACACTGTTTTTGACCTCCCGGAAGCTCGTTCAAGTCCGAATCTTGATCCCTTGATGATTTATTCCCTTTTTCTCAAATACTTGAACAAAAATGAATGATTTATGATGATTTCATGTGGAATCCCATTTTATGACTCTTAGAACGAAAATGAGGGTTTTATCCATTAAAATCACATTTTATGAGATGATTAAATACTATTTACGTGAAATAACGTTTAGAATATGATGTAAATGATAAGAACGAAACGGACTTATCATACTTGTCGCACCAGATTTTGGGGGCAAGTTTAACATGTTTGCTTAATTTTGTGCAGATGGCTGATTACCCTACTAATGGACTAGACTTACCTTTTGCTACCCCCGAGGCGCGCGATCGATATCGGGATTGGGGTAGCAAGAAGGTATTGACGCCGCCGATGATATTGGACCATGCAGTGCTGGAGAGCATGGGGTATTGGGAGGAGGTTGATGACTTCCTCCATGACCCCAAATGGAGGCGCTTGCTTTCACTCCGTGCACAAGCTAGCGTGCCACTAATGATGGAGTTCATCTGCTCGCTGAGGTTCGGCGTTTATGGGAGCAGAGTTCGAGATGTGGAGGGAGTCCATCCCTCAGTACGGATGATGTTCACGCTTCGTGGGACGAGATTTGATATTCCCGTTCTTGATCTAGGACGCCTGCTAGGGATATATACTCCTGAGGAGACGAGCTCACCGGACTTTCTTGCCCTGCCACGTCGACTTCCTTTGGATGTTGACGTCAAGGCATTTTGGAGGACTCATTCACGTAGCACTAGAGACTTCAGCAACAAATACAGCTCATCATCCGATTGGAGGAGTCCCGCGTGGAGGATACTTAGTCACCTCCTCTGCTGCAGCTACTTTGGGCGTCATAAGAACGCCAACAGAGTTTACGACACTGATCTGATCTTCTTTTGGAGCCTGGAGAGCCACACACCTGTGGACCTTTCCTCTTTTGTTGGGCGTTTCCTGTTTGATCAGTCGACAGGAAACCGCCATCACATACAGGCTGGACCCATTATCACTCTGTTGGCGCGCGCCCTCATGCCTACCATCGTCATCCCAGACCATCTCCCCGAGGAGTCTAGTGTATGGCCTATCACTCTAGAGTCTCTCATCCACATGGGATTCAGAAAGAGGCCACGCGACACTAGATACGAGCCAGATTAGGACACGGGCACGGGTAGTCCTTCATACATGCCGGCGAGCATGCCCGCAGATGGAGCCTCTTCCTCTGCTGTTCCACGTCCATTGCCTACTACATTTGAGGAGCTAACCACTGCTTTTGGTGATCTCCGGACATCGATTGATTCACGCTTCCAGCTTTATGAGCAGCGGTGGACCGCCTTTGAGCAACGTCAGGAGACTTGCTGGAAGGAAATCCAGGATCATCAGCATCGCATTGAGACTAGCCTTGCAGAACAGGGTACGCAAATTGCCCATATCTTGGACTACGTGGAGGCACAACAAGGAGTCCCTAGCACCACTAGCCAGAGAGGGCGCGGTCGCGGGCAAGGAGGAGGGCGTGGGCAGTGAGCTATTCCCCTGCACTAATATGTTTCTTCTGTTTTGTTTGTTTGATTCAGGAATGGTTGGAACTTCAGTTTGTTTTGAACACACCTTTGGTAAACCTTTTTTATTTTTATTTACTTTTATTTACATCAGCATATTGTTTATCTTTAAGTGTGAGGACAACTTAGAATTTGCATGCACGTTCTTCCACCATAACTCTAATTTCTGATCACTTTAAAACCTGCGAGGGCGCGGTTCCGTCTAAAGTGTGAGGAGGAGAGAGTTATGGTTGAATCACTTTTTAGGAATATAATTTATCTCTATATTTGTAGGAAAATTATATATACAGTCATCAATTTTAATTTTCAAAAAGGAATTCTTTTACCCTAAAATAAGGATACTTAAAAAAAATTTTGTCAAACTTAAATTTTTGTGTAATTTTTTGAAAATTTTTTGTACAAATTGACAAATTTTGGTCTAAAAATTGTTTGAAAATCATGGTCTCTAATTTTTCAGTAAAAATTTATTCTGTACAAAAATATTTCGTAAGGTCAAATAATTTTTAATTGTTTTATTAGAAATATCTTAAGATACTGCTCCGCTATTTTTCAAAATATGAGCACTTATTGTTTCTTTAAAAATTCTTTATCAAAACTTTTTTTTCAAACACACCTTGGTGAGAACGAGTTCTGGAGTGAGTTTAAGTTCAAAAAGCATTTGGTTCTATATCAGATGATGAGACTTATTTTGGGTAAGTGCCAAAAAGCATGCGGTTCTATGTCGTGTGATGAAGTTTTTGAGTGAATAAAAATCCAAAAAGCTTGTGGTTCTATGTCATGAGATGAGGATCAAAGTTTATACTCGTGTCAACATGACAAGGTGATGTTTAAAAAAAAAAGGAGAAACATTTTCAAGAAACAATTTTCTAATTCAATCATTAAAGATTCTTTGACCCTGTAAAATATTCAAGTAACTAAATAAATTGTTATTTAAAATTTAGAAAACATGATTTTGATAACACCAATATTCCTAAATTTTGATCATGCAAACCAAATTTGATTAAATTTGTATAAAAATATGAGTTTGACAAAAGATTTATTTCCTAACAATATGGGTTAAACTTCTATTTAGAAAATTAAGTTGATGACTGTCCAATATCTTGTTCCTACAAATAAATTGTGTAAATATTTTTCGTGAATGTGTTAAGTTGTCCTTGTTCTTTTAGTTATTCAGTTTGTTGCTTGAGGGCAAGCAACGTTTAAGTGTGAGGAATTTGATAAGTACATTTTGTACTTATTATTTTTCTTATATTTAAACGTTTTTGTATGTAAATAAAATTAATTAAGGTAAAAATATTTATTTTCTTTTCTAAATTTCTCAAAGTTGTCATTTTGTTTATAAAAAAAGGGTGTTCAAAACAAATTTGGAATTTTCAAACAGAAACTTGTTCAAACAGAGTAATAACTTGAAAGAAAATAAAATATTTGAGACATTTAAATTCAATTTCGTCCATAGCTCCAGAAGAGAAAAATGTTCAGCACAAAATATGGAACTTGCCACAGAAATTCGAAGCCCAAAAACCAAGGTTGGGCCGGGCAACATGCTGGGCGACCGCCCCGGACCCAGCCTCGGGATTCAATTGCAAGATAAGGCAAGAAAACGACACGTTTTGCAGGAATATTTTTATCGACTGCGGGGCGACCTGCTGGGCGACCGCCCCGGACCCAGCCCCGGAATCCAAACGGCAGCTAATTGTAACTGGCAGCAACTTGGGGCGGAATATTCGGATATTCCTCCTAGGGCGACCTTCCGGGCGGCCGCCCCACTCCCCGCCCCGAAGATTCCTAGGCCTATAAAAGGCAGCGTCGATCAGCCTTCTTCATCATCATCCTCTCTTCGTTTTTTCCTCTCCATAGCAGCGAGAATCATTATAAAATTGTAGTTTTAGTTTATTTTGGGAGTTTCAGTTCCAGTACTGTTTCAATTCCGCTTTTCTAGAAGTTGTAAGTTTTTTTAATTAATATTATAAACATGTTTTGTCATTCAATTTGTGCACTTTTTATTATTACTATGTCTTTTTAAACATATTAGGAATGTGAATTGAAATTAGGGTAGTAGGTATCTAGGAAAAATAATTTTGTAGTATTAAATTTAATTAATTGAAATGTTAAGTTGCTAGTAATTGTTGAATGTTCTAATTAATTAATCTGGCCAGTTTATTAATTAATGTTGAAAAAAAATTATTGTCCATTTGTCAATGAATGAGAAAAATAATTTAGTCAATCAATTCTAGCACATTAATAATGCCTAGAGATAGGATAAAATTAATAGAGTTATTGTGATAGAATTACTCACTAGTTAAATTAATTAGTTAATTTAATAATCCAACTAGTTAAATTATCTGAAATATTCCTACTACCTGAAATCAATTCATATTCCTTTTTATCAAACAATTATTTTATTACTCTGTCCAACTCAGTTTAATTCCAAACCACAAATACTATTCAAATTTAGAAGGCTTCCAAAACCAAGAAGTAAAACTTTGCCTAACTAGATTTTAATAGAAAATTTATTTTAACACCAGTCCACGTGAATACGACACGGGAATAAATTGATCTCTTTTAGAGTGAAATTTACTACCGCTAAAACTCATTCGTCATGTGCCGTTACATTTCTTCCCCCCTTAAAGAAATTTCGTCCCCGGAATTTCCTTAGGTGAAGTCATTTAAAATGATGATGTACAAAATCGTGAATATCCATTGTTTTTGTAAAACAATAATTTCCAAAAGTTGTTTTCTCTTTTTTTTGTTGAGTGTCATGATTATGACATGTTCTATTTCGAGAAAAGATCTACGCGGATGATAGATGTAACGTGCTTGAATTTCTTTCATAAAGACTTGCATCGAATATATTCTTAGACTTGCTCTTGCCGTGTTGTAGGAGTTTTCAGAAGTTCTTGTATGGGTTGCATTTCTTGAATGTGGGGTAATTTACAAAATTTCTTTTTTTCTTCTAGAATCATTCTCAGACGACCTTGTCTGGAATGTTGGTTTCACAATTTACGTTTTGTTGTTTACAATCTAGAATGATTTGTTTCTAGGTTTGATGTTTTTACATTATGGTATTTTGGGGAATGATTATTACCATAGTCATCATTCTAAGTTTTCTAGATGAATACGTAATTATAGTTTCAAAACTTAAACTCCCATTACCGATCCTTAATCGAGTTGCTCTGACTAACATAACGTCAAAAAGCTGATTTCCCATTGTTTATGCATGCTTATAACTGTAAACATGCATATCACACTTATGTATAACAATAATATATGTTTTTATCACATTGTAGTGGTTGGATAAACGTGTTGGATAACACTTGTTATTTTGTCACGGTTTGCCTTATCAAGATGATATGTTTCTATTCTTGAATACTGAAATAAAAACATATTTTGTATCCAACACGTTTGCCTTGGAATTTTAGCACTTGATTTTGTATCATTTCACTTGATTTTGTATCATTTCAGATCGTTCTGCTAATCGTACTAAGGCTCGAAACTTCATCGATGCTGACAGATTCATTATTTGTCAAATGTGTGGATTTAACCCGACTAAGAATCTCATCACACTGAGTTGTTCTTCACTGATTGCCCTTTCTGGTAGATAGGCAGCTATGTTTTGTAGGAGTTCTGCAAATTCACTCACAGTGGATTCACCTTGTGTTCTTGATGAGAACACAATTTCAGCATGATCACGATCAGCTGGCGAAAAGTGATAAGAAATAAATTCTTCTACAAAGAGTGGCCATGTTGGTTGGCCTTCAAGCTTTTTCTTAGTTCGTTCCCACCATATACGAGTGTGTCCGGCTAACAACTCTTTAGCAACACAAAGTTGAAATCTCTCAGGCATCACTAAGTCATGATAAACTTTGATGATTTGCTTGAGCCAGGCATGTGCTCCAGTTGCATCGAGATTTCCACCATAGACATGACATCCTTTGTTGATAACATCAACTAAATTCTTTATGCAGTTAAAGTTTGATGTGTCAATGTTACCTGAAGGTAAAGGAACTTCTCGAGTTGTTGAAGCTCGTATTGGAATTATTTGTGGAGGGTTTTGTTGAACAACTTACGCACCTCTAGAGGGGGGGGGGTGAATAGAGGTGTTCTTCAAAAATCAAAACTTTTGGAAGATTAAACAAAAAATTCACAGGATTATGCCAACCACAAGAAGACAAAGAAGAAGAGAAGGACAAAACACACGATGTATACTGGTTCGGCCTAAATGCCTACATCCAGTTCCCGAAGAAATCGTGCCCAGGCCTTCACTAACCCGTCAAACTTAACGGAGTTTGACAATTCGAATACAACTCGAGAACTTGATTTCACAAGCCTCTTATCTTACCACCAAAGTTTTAATTTCACAAAACTCAGGATTTCTTCCACCTAGCGTTTGATTTCACAAACCGTTAGGATATCTACCACTTGGTGTAATCCCAACACCACGAATACAAATCCCTTACAATAAAGTAAGAAAACAAACCGGAACCGAGTAATTCTCCCAACATGGAGTACATTGTTGCAAATACAATGAAGTCCTTTAGAATATGGCAATATCTCTCAAAGACTCAAGCAATGAGGAAAAACTCAAGCAAGAAATGATTTAGCAATCAAAACAATTGCCTTGCTTAGATATAAGGAGGGGATTGAGTAGAATCTCTTTGGATATTCAAAGGATATGTTTTTCAAAGTGTTCTAAGTGCTCTTATAAAGATAATTACGAAAGTGGGTAGTTTATAGAAGTTAGGAATTGGATAGGGATGAAAAACATTCAAAAAACTAGTCGTATGATAATTGAAACTGTCGACTTATTCGAATAACTCAAGTACTATTTGAATAGTTTGGATCAATCGCGTAGCTTGAAAAACCAGTTCCTATTTAAATAAACGGGTGATTTAATTTATTCGAATAAATCAAGTTGAAAAGTAGGACTTATTTGAATAAGTGGTGGATTTATTCGAATAAAACAGGTTAATTTCGGTCACAGGAAAGATCACGACTTATTCGAATAAACTAACGATTATTCGAATTGAAAGGCAACTACCCCACACAAAGGCTGATCTAAAATGTGTTTTAAAGGTAGGATGATAAGGGAATGAACCTTAGAGATGCCATACTCTTTAACACATAATCTAAGACCTAAAGCACTACCCAACTAAGGAAACGACTTCGTCGGTCTCGTTCCTTCCACCGATGCTCAAGTCCCTTCTTCACGGACGGATATGAACTTGTTGTAGCTTTGATTCTTAGCCTTGATGCACAATATGATGATGGTGTTTTGTCACCCTTTTGTCATTATTAAAACCTAAAAGACAATGGGCAAATTACATTGCAAAAATATATATTCATGATAGCACATTGTCCAACAATTTCCCCCTTTTTGATAATGACAAACCCATTAGGAGATATGCATCATACAAGGCTAGTTCCCCCTCAAGTATTGCATCATAAATCAAACAAAGACATACAAATCTATACTATCTTCCCCATTAAGATATGCACAAATACAATTCCCCTGAATATATGCATATCTACACCATCTTCCCCCTTTTGACATTATCAAAAAGAGATGGGCAAAAAAATTATGCTCATGCAAATAGATATCAAACAAACAAATAGTATCACATTGTCCAACTAAAATATAAATCAACATTAGTTGGAATTAATAAAGTGAATCAACTTCCCCCTTAATTGATGTTTCACCCAATTATGTGCTTGGCGCATCTACTTCAACTCAAGTCGAAGTGTTCAAGCACACCTTCCTTAATGAATCTACGAAGCAAATCTTGGTACCCAATGCCTTTTGGGTCCAGGGGTGCTATGGCAATAATAAAAATCATATGAACGATGCATCACATTATCTTGACTTAGAATCAAGTGCCTATACTTAGTGTAACAAACTGGTGTGATGTGTCCTACTTTATTACAATAATGACCCTAACACTAGGGTTGTTCATGTTTTTGGGACGTGTGATGTGCTTTCTAGGTTGTCTATCAAACTTAGAATTCCTAGAATGACTTAGTTTATTTCTAGGTGATCTATAGTATTTAATCCTAGAGGTAGATTTTAGTCTAAATTCATTTTCAACTTTCTTCATAGCTAATTTCAAATCGTCTACCTCTTTCTTAAGCGCTTCTATCTCAAGACTAGAAGACTTACATGAAGAAAAAGGTGAATCATTTAATTTCAAATTAGTCTCCTCAAAAGTCTTATTTTCAATTTTGAGGGAATCAATTTCTTTTTGCAAAATATTATTTTTCTTTTGCAAAAGGGTGATTTTATATTCCAAATCTTTGGCAATAGATGAGACTTTCTTAAATTCTTTAAATAAATCACCAAATGCTTCTTGTAGTTCTTCAAAACTAAAAGGATCGTTAGAAGAACTTACCTCTTCGAATTCACTTTGAGCCATAAGACAAATGGCTACTTCATCATCGGATGAGGAAGAGGAGCTAGAGTTGGATTGCTTTCGGCGTTTGGACTTCTTGAATTTTCGATTAGGGCAATGACCCTTGATATGTCCACGCTCTCCGCATCCATAGCAAGTAGGCTTTGTACTCTCATTCAATTGCTCAAGCTCATTTTGCAAGAAGTCATTAAATAACTCTAGAATGTCACTTTCTTCGGAGCTGCTTGTCTCGACATATTTTGACGATGAAGCTTTGAGTGCAACTCCTTTGAATGATAGATTTTGATCCCTTTTGATCTCCGCTGCACTAGAAAAGTTAGACATTTCATATGTCAATAGTTTACCTCGAAGTGTGTCATATGTCAATGTATTGTAATCTCGACCTTCTTTGATAGGATTGACCGTAGACTTCCATTCCGGTGTGAGACTTTGAAGGATTTTTCAAACGAGAACATGATCCTCATAATGCTTCCCAAGTGTATCCAAATTTGAGACGATAGTTGAAAATCTTTTGAACATGCCATCTATTGTTTCATTTTCCATCATCATGAAAAGCTCATACTCATGGGTGAGTAAGTCGATCTTTGAGTCCTTGACTTGACTTGTTCCTTCATATGTGACCTCTAATTTGTTCCACATCTCATTGGCCGTCTTGCACCTTGAGATTTTCCGATAGTCATCCGGGTTCACGGCACAATATAGAAAGTTGATTGCCCTTGCATTTAGTTGCATCTTATTCTTGTCATTTGAGGTATACTCAGTCTCTAACTTTGGAATAAGAACCCTGTCAACAATCTTCGTGGGAATCGTCTCTCCATGCTTGATCACCAGCCAAGAATCTGTTAGAAGAAGTGACCAACGCTAGATGGGGGGTGAATAACGTTTGATCGTAGAAGTCGCAAGAATAAAAAAATTAAGAATGTGAAAAGTAAAGAGCGTGGAAAAACCCCTACATCGCTGTTTTGGCTGTTGACTTCCAAAAACTTTCTGCCAAGACATTTCTTTTTGGCTTAGGTTGGACAGCGATGTAGGGTAGGCTACATCGCTGTTCCAGATGTTTCTAGAAGCCCAACCTTGGCTCAACAGCGATGTCTAACATCTAACATCGTTGTTGGAAGACTTAGCGCCAAACCATGGTTTTCAGCTGCCCATGTCGGACAGCGCTGTTGGTTACTCCAACATCGCTGTTGGGCTGGTTAAGCCAGACCCATGGTTGGTTTAGTCATGCCGTTAGCCGATGTCAAAAATCTAAGTTGTCCAAAGTAAAAACCAAGTATCGAAAACTTTTGTTTAATGCATTTTGCTAAGAAATCAAGTAAAACATCTTGAAAACCACGTCATTTAGATAAAAACCACGTCTAGCCAAGTTTACGCCGTTTCGCATGGTTTTTACTAAACGACAAAAAACGAAGGGCGGTTTTTGAAGCGTTTTTGTTGGAGAACTATTTAAATATGACCAAAACTAAAAATCAATCATAAAATTTTGAAAACCACTTGGTTGGTTCGGACGCCAAAAACCAACGCGGTAACCGAATGCCGAACGCCGGTTTTTGAAAACCAAACGCCGGATGGCTTGGTTTTTGGTTTGGGCGAACACCAAGTGTTTTAGGCTTGTTTAAAACTTGTGAAAAACATTTTTGAATATGCAAAAGAGTATTTTAGTGAAGTGAGCCTAGAGAACCAAGTTTGGGAAGCTTGTGTCGGTCTTGATCACATTAAGACCGACTCAATAAATTCGAAGTCTTCGTTCTTGGTTCTTGGTTCTTTGTTTTCAATTCTTCATGCCATGTTCCTTCGCCTTTGATTTTATCAATTTAGTGTTGTTGTCACGGCGGTTTGGCATTATCAAAACCTGTCATAAAACGAACACGGTTTTGATGAATATTCTCATCCTCTCTTTCCAACAAGCATAATTTGTGCCGTCGAAGAGTGGTGGACTTGTCGTGGATTGTCCTTTGGATACTCCGGGTTGAAATGTTCTTCCAGCCATGATCTTTTTAAATTTTCAGCGGTAAAGCTTTGAAAATCCCTCGCTCCGATACCAATTGTTGAACAACTTACGCACCTCTAGAGGGTGGGGTGAATAGAGGTGTTCTTCAAAAATCAAAACTTTTGGAAGATTAAACAAAAAATTCGCAGGATTATGCCAACCACAAGAAGGCAAAGAAGAAGAGAAGGAGCAACACAGGATCTTCCAACAATTTCCCCCCTTTTGATAATGGCAAACAAGACGGAGATATGCATACTAAGGGATATTTGATTTTTAGAAAGGTGTGAAAAAGTTCCCCCTTAATTTGTGCTTAAAAGCAAGTAGTCATATTAAAATCAAACGATCCCGTTTTCAAAGACGTCCGCCGTTAGTATATGCATAGCCCTTTTCTTCCCCCTTTTAACATTAACAAAAAGATAAAAGATAACTTTTTTATTGAGTAAATAGGAAAAGAGATGAGTACAACGAAAGCAACTTAATGAAAAAAAATAACAATTGAATAAAAAAGATACAAATTCTAGGTGTGGCCTAGTCTTCGTCTATGGTTACCTCCTCTTCGTCGTCGACGTCCATCTCATCACCGTCAATAGCATCGTCAAACTCATCTTTGTCCGTGGAGCTTGACGGGGCGTAGGAGACATCCTCTTCGTCCTCGTCACCGTACACTTTCCCAAGGAATGTGCCTTGGTACGGTGGGGGGGGGGGGGGACGTAGTTGACGCGTTGGAAGTACGCGTTCATGGCGTGCCCTTGGCGTTGAAAAGGCTCGTCGATCCGTTCAAGATACCCGTCAATCCCGTCAACTTTGAAGTGTAGCCGGTTGAGGGAGTCGGTGATGGAGGCAAGATTGGCCTGGGCCTGGGGTTCGGCTGGGCCATTGGCAGGATGGCGGCGTGCGGCAGTGGCAGGCGCGGCGTTGTCCGACCGCTTGGTGAAGGTTTGGGTGCTGATCGTCCAAAGCTTCATGGCCTTGGTGAGCGGGCCAACGGTGGTGGTGAACTTGAACCGTTCAAGGATGTCCATCACCAAGAAAGGTACGGGAGGAGGTGATCATGGTCGGTAGACGCAGCGATCGTCATGTAGATCATGACAAACTTCGCCCAATTGATCAGCGCCGAGTGCATGATTGGGTGGAGGAGCTTGAGATCCTCGTCGGACATTATTGTGTGCCCGTGCTTCTGAGGCTTGATGATACGGGACACGATGTAGAGGAGGAGACGGCTCTCGGGGGATGCGGAGTGGATGGTGGGGCAGCCCGTGGGATGGCGGATGAGCTCGGTGATGCCAAGCTCGTTGAGGACAAGGCCCCCGTTCTTGAGCACCCAATCTTCTCCGCCACAGTTAGAGATGTCGTCGCCTTGGTAGGGGAGGTCAGCGATGCGCCCAAGCTGCTCAACGGTGAGCTCGATCGGCGTGCTCTTGACAAGGGTGTAGAGCACGTCGTCCTCACGCCGGAGGTTGGAGTAGAACACCCGAATCAGCGCCGGGTTGATCTCCTTCCGAGCCCGGGAGACGAACGGCGGTAGGCCGGTTTGGTGAAGCTGTGCGTCGAGGTCGTCGTAGCCTTGCAACTCCGGTAGGCGCTCCGGGACAATCCGCGGGGGAGCCACAACCCGTTTAGAGAAGAAGGTGAGAAAATGGTTGCGCTCCTCCTCGGAATCGAACCAGAGGTACGACCCATCGCCATAGTAGAGGCGTTCCTCGGAGGTTGTCGTAGGAGCCCGGGATTTAGACTTAGATTTCCCGGAGGTAGCAGCCCTGCTCTTGTCTTTGCCTATGGTGATGAAGAAATCTCAAGAAAAAGTTGTAGAGAAGATATATGCAAGGAGATTGAAGAAGATTGTGTTTAGATGTGAGAAAAAGGTGAGTAGGAGGCCAAATATATATAGGATTAGGTTTCCAACGTTCAAATGTTCAAAAATATGGCAGTTGGAGCATTTAATTCAGTGCCCAACGGATATTTCTTTTGAAAAAATCAACCTGAACAACAGCGATGTTCCAAAGGCTACATCGCTGTTGGGACAGCGCTGTTGTGCCTTTGTACAGCGCTGTTCTGCGTCAAGTTTTAAAAACAGGTGTCAAATGGAAAGCGATGTTGGGTTCCCTACAGCGATGTTCCAAAATTTTCTGGAAATGTGTAAGGCGCTGTTTTACGATGTTGCTAAAGTGCACATCGCTGTTATAAAACTTTATGGTTTTGGTTGAAAACATGGTGTTTTAAAGAGACAACGATGTAGAAAATGTTTATAGCAATGTTTGAAAAGATTCTGGAAAAGATAGAGTAAGAGGGCTCTCTGTGACATCGATGTTGATGTATCGTACATCGTTGTTTGCCCAAGTTGGTTGACGGTGTTTCCTTCAACAGCGCTGTAGGAACAGCGATGTTGTCCTCCGTACAGCGCTGTTGCATGGTTCCCCCTGATTTGAGTACAAAGTAACACTTTGGTACCCAAAATATTTTTATAGGTCCTTGGAGGTTAATTGGTTTTTATTATCCACACACACACCCAAAGTTTATTTCCACATGCACACACACACACACTCGATTTGATGATTATTTAGGGGTTACCTTGGCCAACCCGTCGTCCCATGGTTGGCGGGTTCCATATTCATTTCAATTCATAGTTTAATCTTCAATAATCATTTTAATCAGTAGTTTCATCAAGTCATAATCATCATAATAATCATTCATCATAATCATCAATCAACATAATATTTGATAACAAATAGCGGCCTAGTCTTGAGTGTTAACACCCGAACTTACCGTCATGCATCACATAGTATTTTATATGCCAAAAACATCATTTTTATTATACAAAATCATATTTATATTGATGATTATGAAATGATTTGAATTGTAAGGATATCTAGAAGAACTCTAAGATATACCTAGGTTGACGTTGGTTTCTAAGACTATCTAGAAGACCTCTAAGATGGCTTAGAAATAGGCCTTGCGGGTATAATTATGAATATTCGTTGGCCTGGGTTAAAACTTACGTACGGGATCTACAAACCAAACTAGAGGAACTCGTTTGGGGATACCACCCAACCTGACAGTGAGCATTCCGCTGTTCGGTTTCTGGATGACCTTAAGCGAAGGTAAGTTTAAGATTTTGAAAACCTCTTTTTGAAAATTTGTATCTTAAACTAGGCCTAGCTTAAGGGTTAGTTAAGTGTATCTTAAACTCGAATATAGTTTAAATATCTAAACTAGAATTCGTTTAAGAGTTGGTAAACATCAAATAGATTGGCCTTAGACTAAGAATAGTTTAAGGATATTATTGAATTAGGATGTTGAATGTTGAATATGAATATTGAATGACGAATGTTGAATATTGATTATTGTATATTTGAACTGAATACTTTGTGCATGATATCAAATGATTTGATTATGAATTTGGGTTCAAATTATATGGATGTTTGACGCATTAGATATACTTACTCAGCTTCACCGCTGAGTGTGTAGTGTGTTTTATTTGCTACACACAGGTTAATAGAAAGAATGATGTGATGTGATTCTGGAGGCAGACGGAGGTGAGATTGTCGGAATGGATGTGATGGTTTTGAATTAAAGAACATAAACAAATTATGTTTGTAATTATGATTTGTTAAGCTTCCGCAATATTGAAAACTCCGCACTGTATATGTTACGAAAAATATTATCGTGATAAATAAAAGTGTTTGAAAAGTTTTAAATTTTACGAATACCAAGTTAATACTTTATTCCGAAAGGGGCTAGAGACCTGGACGGATTAGGGTATTACATTTTGTATCGGAGCAAATGGTTTTAAACCCGATCTTCAGATCGAAATTTGATTTAAAAAAATAATAATAATAAAATAAAATGTCAATCACATCCACGACTCTCGTATCCCTCTGCTCCAGGAAAGGTATGAGAATTTACTTAGTAAATATTGACTGTGTTAAATCCTCATTTGATAACAATTGTTAGTACTGAAATTATATCGAGCATAGACTCAAGTCGAATTTTCGTATTCAGTGAAGAAACGAAGGAATAAAAACAAAAATGTATAAACCACTGATACGTTATCAACGTACGCATCGCATCGTGAATGACGAAGTTGATCTGTACCGGAAAAGTCGCACGGAAGTGAGATGAACCTGAAGAACGATTCGTGTTGATATATGTTGAACAACATTTGTGAAGCCGGTGTCAAAGATCTTCATGTGGCCTCAACGCGAACCAATCGTTGACGCAAACGAAAACGTTTAGAATTAATAAACCCTATCGTTTCTTCCAATCTCTCTTGATTGTTTTTAATCGTCGCAACTGTTATATACCCTCGTGATATCTATTATCAACGCACCTACGCAAATAAGGAATCTTAATAAAGAAATTCCTATTATTTGTAGAATGAGTCAAGAAACTGCGCGCGGACAAGATAACCAAGTGCAAAACAATGGACACACAACGGTTCATATTGAAATATCGAATTTCACTCTTGTTGTCCGAAAAAAACCAGATATTCAAAACATGCACCAAGATATTGAAGGTCACTCCAATGCTTATTCAAGTATCAAACCCGATATTAAGGGAAAGAAGCCTTTGACTAGAACTTGTAGTGCCCCACCCTCGAAAAGAAGAAAACCTGTGTCAACTCAAAACAAATTAAGAGTGTGGAAACATCCAAAGTGTAACACTTGTAGAAGACATCACCCAGAAGAATGTTGGATGACACAAGGATTATGTATAGGTTGTGGTAAATCTGGGCATTTCTGAAAGGAATGTCCTACAAACCCTTGGAAAACCAATGCCGATGGCCCTGTTCAAAGTCAATCTACCACAGCCCGACTTGCACAAGCAGGAAATAACCCACAAACAAAATCATGCACGTGCGTATGCAGTGAAAGACCGCGTTGAAGAAAACTCTGGTGTCATCATTAATATATTTCCTTATTTGGTAATTTATAAAATTATCCATGTACTGATCCAGGATTTGCATTATCTAGTATCTATGTAATTCCATGTTGAATAAACCTCCGTTGAGATTGAAAACTCAAGGATTCCTTAATAAAGAATCATTTGATCAAGTGTTTTCTCTTTGAATACCTATTTTGTTCATATGCAAATACAGAAGGATCAATGAGACTCTGTATGAACTATCTTCAATTAAACAAATCCTTATCCTTTACTTCGTATCATGACTTATTTGATCCTCTTAGAGGATCCATTGTGTTCTCTAAGATTGACTTACGGTCAGGATACTAACTTTTCTCTGTTAGGAAACTTGAACAAACTGACAATCAAGAATCGCTACTCCTTACTTTAAAATGGACTCATTTGTATGCGCTATTAACATGAAAGATCACAACGTGGTGATGATACAAAACAAGACAGTGACACCAACAGTGAAAGACTGAAGAATGAAGAAAATGTTGCTCGCACTAGCCATACAGCCTAGGAGAATATTTATGGATAATATCATTGCGACACAAGATACAACTTGGATTACAAGAGGAAAGTTACAGATGCAATTCTAAGTCTAGTCTTCCAGGATTCACAAACTCATCGTAACTAACCCCCGGACTCGGGAAAGCTTTCGCAAACTCTAGTTTGTCTAAAAGCTCATCAACAAAGAAAGAAGAAATGAAAAGTTTCCTGTGACTCAAAGACATGAAGTTCTGCCTCAACGCATCATCTAGAAATTTGATTAGGTTATTGAAATAACCGTCAATGTTCAAGAGACCAATGGGTCTATTGTGTAACCCTTCAGAAGCCCACGAGATCAAAGTGAACAAACCTTCCATAGTGTAAACTCCTCCGGGAAGAACAATGAAAGCTTCCACGGCATGATTCATCTCAAAATATTTGTAGTAATTACTTGAATCTGTGTGCTCTACACCGTACGTAGGTCCATAGACCCGTCGTGTTGCTATGTACCCAGGAATGAAACCTCTAACGAGACCACCATTGGTAAAGACTATTGAAGCAATAGCTCCTTGAAGGCCAACACTACCTCCTCCATAGGCAAGTTTAATCTTTCGCCTCATCAATTCCCTTCCTAAATCTACCGCAGTAGCCATAAACTTGGGATTTCTACCAAGAGAATGATTGCCAAGTAGACCAACGGATCTTATGGTATAAAGAAGTGTTCGAGAAGTTCCTTTCATAATGTGAGAATATGATATACTCTTTCCATAATCGTGAAATACATAGTCTCTGAAACCTGACCATTGATGGAAAAGTAATTATCATCCACCAAAATACGTACAGAAAAGTGAATTCGCTTCAACTATTTACAGACGAAAGTGTACTCATCAATACTGTAGTCTGCTGACAATGTGATATATTGAGACTAACGAATAGTTAGATTCGCTGTCCTGAAATACGATCAAATCCGAGACGAAAAGTCAAAAGGACTATTTCCTAAGACAATGACTCCTTGAGTAACTTCCAAAGAGTAAAACATTGAATAAAGGAAAACTACGATTAGTAACGGTAATTCGCAAACGCTATCTTGATATCTTGTGACTCATATCCTTGAATTACTCAAACTTGCTGTGTTAACTACACCCTTGAAACATCCTGCTTGATCAATCTTGAAAAGATTGAATTCCATTCTTTGTATCAAAATAATAAAACCGCGATTCTTCATTAAACAAAAAGATGTTTTATAATACCGATCTTTGAAAACTATACCCTATGGAATACGTGACTCGATCACAATAGTAAAACTACCTTGACTTGAACATTATGTTGAACCTCTCTTTGTAGACCACAAAACGATCAATACGGTTGTGTTATCTATAAAGATTACTATCGATGATGATCAAGGAACTCCGTTATAACCCTATCAAGGGAATGTATGTGCGACAACCAGAGTAGAAATGACGTCACAAAGATCAAGTTGAATCATCCAAAGCGAAGAACGAAAGTTGAAAACGACAAGGTGTATATGAGACCCCACTCGATTGTCAACACCTATGAATGCAAATTAATACAAAGACTCATTGATGATAATGAGAATTACTATGAAGTGTGTGAAGAAATGTTTTTACATAAAGATCAATAAATGACGAGCGATTGTACAACCGATCAACAGTATTTCCTCATAAATGATGACTAATCCCATATTCTAAAAATCATGAACCGATAAGAGTTATTTGACGTTATTTACGAGTCATTGCTGAACTATGTGAACGATGTGAAGATGTTTTGGATGACTTAGAAGATTACGCTATGTTGTATGAATTGAAACAAACTCTAAATCCCGAACTATACCTATCGTGAAGGTGGTGATATGAAACTGTAAAGGCTATTGAAGAACTTTCAATCAAAAGAAGAAATATCGTTAATCGACGTTGTACAATTGGGAATTTGTGAATAAACAAAGTTATGTGCGAGTATGTCAAATATACAACCGTATACATTGCAAGGAAACCTTAGTTGTTGACACTGAAGGATCATTGAATGTCTTGCTTAATCAAAGATTGTTAATCTCTTGAAGAAAGAATGAGTTTGGTAACATCGACAGTTTGAGAATACATATTTGTGTGGATAATGACATGATTATGATTTAACCGAATGAACATGACACGGTCATTATTAAGTGCGATCACAACAAAATGTTGAACGTTGAGCCTTAGAAGAATTTCGAGAACGAAATTCCTTTAAGGGGGGAGAAATGTAACGCCCCAAAACATACCCTAGAATTATTAATAAATAAATAATAAATTAATCAAATTTGTTTTGATTAAAAATAATTTATTGTTGGACTTTGGGCCGAAATAATATGTGTTTGATATCCAATATCTTAATCTGGATAAATCTCATAGAGATAAATCCAATATGTTGACTAATTGTGTAATCTTGGTTAGGAACCTGAGTACAAACCCAAAATTAGTAATAAATGAATAATGTGTTTATGATGTAAACTTTAAAATGATTTATTGAAATAAATCATGAGAATAAATAATATGAATTTAGTATGAGTACCTTTTTAAGTAAAGGTCAAATAAATCAATTTTGACTTTGTCAAAGTCAACCACCCAAAAATATGATGTCGGAAAAAGTATTACAACTAATTATGAAAAGCATATCGTTGGATAGAGCTCGACTGTCTGATCGCAACGGTGCAAACGGATTTAATTTGGAGAAAGTTGGAGCAAAAAGTGTACCCCGACTGGAACCAAAATTGGTCCCAATCAGGGAACTGTTTAGACGGCGCCTCCTTCCCCACTACGCCGATCGCAGAATTGTGGAGTCACCATAGCTGTCTTCTTCTTCTTTCCTTCTCATTATATAAGAGAACCCAACTTTCTCATTTCTTCACCATTCTTCTTCATTCTTCTTCCTAAGTGTTCATGAAAGTGTGAGGAGTGTTGTGGTGCTGTCAATTTGGTGTGAAGTCACAGGAGTTGGGAGAAATACTCGCCGGAAGTTTCACCGGAAAATTTCCAAAACCTCCATTAACCTTCGAGGTAAGCCCGTAGGTATATTTAATGACTAGAATGTTCATAAAGGTCGTTTCTACGTTCATAAATCATCATTTGGTTGAGTTTTGTGTTTGACATGCTTGAAGAACTAAGAATCACAAACCATGATTTTGATGTTAAAAACAATGAATTAATGATGCCAAAATAATATATGAACCTTGGAGAACATTATTATATACTTTAATTGAAGTTTGGAGAGTAAAAATGACATTTCCGCAAGTTGACTCAAGGTAGAAGACGATGAATAGTCGACTATCAACTTAAAAATCGATTATAGCTTGTTCTGCAGATTTTTTTGGAACAGAGCTGAGCAACAGTCGACTGTCAGAATGTGACAATCGACTGTCAGCCTTCTCTGAAGTTTGATAATCGATTATCAGAGTGTGATAATCGATTATCAGCCCATTCTGAACATCAGGCAGTAGATTATCAGAAGTGACAGTAGACTGTCTCCCTACACTATTTAAGAAAATGAAGCTAATAGTTAATAATTGAATTTCCTATCACATATTAATCAATTATTGCTTAGAAAACATGATTTTTGAACTATGAAATCCTATTTTTGATACCAACTAATTATGCACAATTTAAATATGATTTTGTAAAATACAAATGATGTTTTTGGCATATAAAATACTATGTGATGCATGACGGTAAGTTCGAGTGTTAACACTCAAGACGGTAAGTTTGTTATCAAATGTTATGTTGATTGATGATTATGATGAATGATTATTATGATGAGTATGACTTGATGAAACTACTGATTAAAATGATTATTGAAGATTAAACTATGAATTGAAATGAATATGTTGATGATTATGAAATGATTTGAATTGAAAGGATATCTAGAAGAACTCTAAGATATACCTAGGTTGACGTTGGTTTCTAAGACTATCTAGAAGACCTCTAAGATGGCTTAGAAATAGGCCTTGCAGGTATAATTATGAATATTCAGTGGCCTGGGTTAACACGTACGTACGGGATCTACAAACCAAACTAGAGGAACTCGTTTGGTGATACCACCCAACCCGACAGTGAGCATTCCGCTGTTCGGTTTCTCGATGACCTTAAGCGAAGGTAAGTTTAAGATTTTGAAAACCTCTTTTTGAAAATTTGTATCTTAAACTAGGCCTAGCTTAAGGGTTAGTTAAGAGTACCTTAAACTCGAATATAGTTTAAATATCTAAACTAAAATTCGTTTAAGAGTTGGTAAACATCAAATAGATTGGCCTTAGACTAAGAATAGTTTAAGGATACTATTGAATGAGGATGTTGAATGTTGAATATGAATATTGAATGACGAATGTTGAATATTGATTATTGTATATTTGAACTGAATACTTTGTGCATGATATCAAATGATTTGATTATGAATTTGGGTTCAATTTATATGGATGCTCGACGCATTAGATATGCTTACTCAGCTTCACCGCTGAGCGTGTAGTGTGTTTTATTTTGCTACACGCAGGTTAATAGAAAGAATGATGTGACGTGATTCTGGAGGCAGACGGAGGCGAGATTGTCGGAATGGATGTTATGGTTTTGAATTAAAGAACATAAACAAATTATGTTTGTAATTATGATTTGTTAAGCTTCCGCAATATTGAAAACTCCGCACTGTATATGTTACGAAAAATATTATCGTGATAAATAAAAGTGTTTGAAAAGTTTTAAATTTTACGATTACCAAGTTAATACTTTAGTCCGAAAGGGGCTGCAGACCTGGACAGATTAGGGTGTTACATATGATGTGTTGGGTTCGCTTTTGGTTTTGGCTTGTCAAGGTGCATTGAGGAATGATACCTGGTTGATCCTGCCAGTAGTCATATGCTTGTCTCCAAGGTTAAGCCATGCATGTGTAAGTATGAACAAATTCAGACTGTGAAACTGCGAATGGCTCATTAAATCAGTAATAGGCTGTTTGATGGTACCTACTACTCGGATAACCGTAGTAGATCTAGAGCTAATACGTGCAACAAGTCCCAACTCTTGGAAGGGATGCATTTATTAGATAAAAGGTCAATGCGGGTTTTTCCCGTTTTTACGATGATTCATGATAACTTGACGGATCGCAAGGCCATAGTGTTGGCGACGCATCATTCAAATTTCTTCCCTATCAACTTTCGATGGTAGGATAGTGGCCTACCATGGTGGTGACGGGTGACGGAGAATTAGGGTTCGATTCCGGATATGAAGCCTGAGAAACAGCTACCACATCCAAGGAAGGCAACAGGTGCGCAAATTACCCCATCCTGACACGGGGAGGTTGTGACAATAAATAACAATACTGGGCTCATTCGAGTCTAGTAATTGCAATGAGTACAATCCAAATCCCTCAACGAGGATCCATTGGAGGGCAAGTCTGGTGTCAGCAGCCACGGTAATTCCAGCTCCAATAGCGTATATTTAAGTTGTTGTAGTTAAAAAGCTCGTAGTTGGACTTTGAGAAGGGTTTGCCGGTCCGCCTCATGGTGTGCATCGTTGAACTTGTCTCTATTGCTGGTGATGTGCTCCTGGTCTTAATTGGTCGGGTCATGCCTCCAGTGCTGTTACTTTGAAGAAATTAGAGTGCTCAAAGCAAGCCTAAGCTCTATATACATTAGCATGGGATAACATTATAGGATTTCGATCCTATTACGTTGGCCTTTGGGATCGGAGTAATGATTAACAGGGACAGTCGGGGGCATTTGTATTTCATAGTCAGAGGTGAAATTCTTGGATTTATGAAAGACGAAGAACTGCGAAAGCATTTTCCAATGATGTTTTCATTAATCAAGAACGAAAGTTGGGGGCTCGAAGACGATCAGATACCGTCCTAGTATCAACCATAAACGATGCCGACTAGGGATCGGTGGATGTTGCTTTTAGGACTCTACCGGCACCTTATGAGAAATCAAAGTCTTTGGGTTCTGGGGGGGGAGTATGGTCGCAAGGCTGAAACTTAAAGGAATTGACGGAAGGGCACCACCAGGACTGGAGCCTGCAGCTTAATTTGACTCAACATGGGGAAACTTACCAGGTCCAGACATAGTAAGGATTGACAGATTGAGAACTCTTTCAAAGGTAACATGTAAATTATTATTACCTGTAATCAAATGAATACAAGAATGTCAAATGCTTAACCACAAGATGGTTACTTGCATTGGTACACAAAAATACAAACTTATCACCTATACAAAACAGAAAATTACAATTCAAAATGGACCTACACAAACAAAGGTAGTAGGCCATACAGATTACAAAAATTGATCCACTAAGATCCATTAAGATTATCCATTACAAACACAACAAAGAAGATTACAACCAAAACCGAAACAAGTCTCTGATCCAAACTCAAGTGTTGCACAGCATTCCACAATCCAGCTAAAAATCAAGCAAGGCATTAAGACTTGGTTTCAATCATTGCAGGTCAGGCACACATCTCACTCCAAGTAAATCAGACCTAAAGTGATTGTGTATAGGTGCCACAAACTGTCCAGGCACTAAGTACTTCAACACTGTTTACAACATACCAAACCATAGGTTTGTTGGGAAACGAGGCTTGGATAACGCAGCGGAAAACAAAAATTTATAGTCCAAAACTCGATTCCACCCAAGAACAACTTACGTAAATTACTAGCTATAGTAAGAAATTTACCTTAACGGTGAAAAACGGAAAACGGAGAAACGGTCGGGGATGGTTTTGAGGAGATGAACATGGCGCCAAACGTATGAAGCCTCCAACATATCCACACGAACTTGCTCCGGAGTCCTAGATTAAACTTGTGCTAGCAAGTTTAATATAGGATAGTAAAAACTATAATAATACTACTTTGGGAGTAATAAATATATAGTAAAAATATTTATCTTATAAATATTTCTTTATAATATTTTGTGTATATTTCTAACACTTTAGAAAAATAACTTGGAACATAAAATAATATTTTCTCCCCTTTCTCTGTCTATGGCCGAAATTTATGTACTAAAAATAGGGAGGGATTTTTCTCATTTTATAATACATTTCATTAAGGAATTTCTAGGAAATTACTTAGGGACAAAAACAAATTAGGCTTCATTCATTGTTCCCAACCAACACAACAAGACAAATATACTTTTGTTAATCAAATATTTGATTATAAAATCAAATATATCATTAGGTGGAATATCAAAATATGTTTTGTATTTTTCCCTTTGATATTTTCGGCCATCCCAATTTAAAAGCACATTACATTTTATTTTGACATCAATAATTATCATATAATTAAAATGATGAAAATAAAAAAAATAATATATATATATAATATATATATATATATATATATATATATATATATATATATATTTGTTTTGTCAAAATATAATTATCATATAATTAAAATGACACAAACAGAATATAATTTTAAAATACATATGTATTTTCGAAATACATATATATATAAAATTATCACAACTATATATTTAATATTACTCTCACTAGTGTAGTATACTACTCCCTTACAAGTCCTAAGTGTGTGACCCTTTAGGTATCCATAACACTGGCAATGATATTAATATAAATTAATACCATAGATAATAAGCGGTATCTAGAAACACATTATTACCCCCATATTATGAAAAAGACGTTCATCTCATCAATACTATCTACGACACAAGACGTTCTATAACTATTATCCTTCTGTCATAAATGTCATGATTTAACACAAGGCATGGGATGTGTATCCTTGTATAGTTAAATCAACTGTTACTGAATCTCAAGTAGACTGGCAGGGATCAGATATTTATCAGTCTCTGGATAACGACATATCTGGGCATGGCCATGCACTTTCCCAAGTCCTACTATTCAGTGGGCCCATTGACATTATACTTCTATACAGTAGAAGGGACAGATCTTGTATCTTTTATTCACATCTCTAAATATGCTTAGCAGCATACCCAACGCATAACTGTACGTCTACCAGTATTTCAGATAACATTAGTTATGAATCAAAGCATACGGCCCCACATATCATAGAATGTAATAACTTCAAGTCTGAGGATAGTTATAGCAAGGTCGATTTGAGAATATTGATAAACACATTACTGTAGATCCATGCAGTATTCTCAAGATGGGTCAATCCAGTCACATATTATCGATATAATATGCACCTACGTACAGATTAAGATATCACAATACCTATAGTTTATGAGACGCAACTATCTCATCTCGTATGTACTAGTCTTGATACGTTATGACGTCCGTATTATCATAAAGTGCGACTAGGGATATTCTAGACATAGCCTTCTTCAAGAAGTAACAGTCTCATAATCAAAACATCGTAGTCCTCGTCTATGTTACTGAAGCGCTATCGTCTATGGACTGAAGCTATGTTATGTTACACGAGATATAAAACATACTTCAAGGCCTTTCATTCATGATAAAGTGTACAGTTACATAGGTATTTGATTGCCGCTAGGGCACCTAAATACAACAATCTCCCACTTGCCCTAAGGCCAATCAAGCATTTCTCGAATGCCCATGGACCACGTATTACTCTCGTGTTTAGGCTTTCCCAATGCCTTTGTTCTCGTATGATGTGATAATGTAACACCCTAATCCGTCCAGGTCTGTAGCCCCATTCGGACTAAAGTATTTAACTTGGTAATCGTAAAAATTTAAAACTTTTCAAACACACTTTATTAATCTCAATAATAGTTTTCATAACATATCCAGTACGGAGTATTCAACAATATTGCGGAAGCGATTTTAATATTGACATATCATAAATTGTTTCAAAACTTGTCACATCCATCCCGACAATCTCGCCCCATCTGCCGCCAGGATCACATTGTGCTTTCTGCTTACCTGCGTGTAGCAAATAAAACATACTACACGCTCAGCGGTAAAGCTGAGTAAGCATATCTAATGCGTCGAACATCCATATAAACCGAATCTAAATTCATAATCAAATCATTTGATATCATGCACACAAGGTTCATTTCAGACATTCACAGTTTTGATAATGTTCAGTTCATATCAACACATTTTATTCAATTCAGATATTATTCTGACAGTGCCCTTAAATTATTCTTAAATCTAAGGCCAAATAATAACAATGCTCTTAGCTATTCTTAGTCTAAGGCCATATCATAACAATGCTCTTAGTCTAAGGCCAGATAATAACAATACTCTTAGCTATTCTTAGTTTAAGGCCAAATCATAATTTTCATAACCAGATCCTTAAAAGGCAATTATTAATCAGACACTTAAACTATCATTAGTTTAAGGCAATTGATTTCAGACACTTAACTGTAGTCAGTTAAGGCAATCAGACACTTAAACTATCACTAGTTTAAGGCAAATGATTCGGACACTTAACACTTAAACTATCAATTGCCTTAAACTAATGATAGTTTAAGTGTCGATTAATAATTGCCTTTTAAGGATCTGGTTATGAAAATTATGATTTGGCCTTAAACTAAGAATAGCTAAGAGTATTGTTATTACCTGGCCTTAGAGACTAAGAGCATTGTTATGATATGGGCTTAGACTAAGAATAGCTAAGAGCATTGTTATTATTTGGCCTTAGATTTAAGAATAATTTAAGGGCACTGTCAGAATAATATCTGAATTGAATAAAATGTGTTGATATGAACTGAACATTATCAAAACTGTGAATGTCTGAAATGAACATTGTGTGCATGATATCAAATGATTTGATTATGAATTTAGATTCAGTTTATATGGATGTTCGACGCATTAGATATGCTTACTCAGCTTTACCGCTGAGCGTGTAGTATGTTTTATTTGCTACACGCAGGTAAGCAGAAAGCACAATGTGATCTTGGCGGCAGATGGGGCGAGATTGTCGGGATGGATGTGACAAGTTTTGAAACAATTTATGATATGTCAATATTAAAATCGCTTCCGCAATATTGTTGAGTACTCCGTATTGGATATGTTATGAAAAATATTATTGAGATTAATAAAGTGTGTTTGAAAAGTTTTAAATTTTTACGATTACCAAGTTAAATACTTTAGTCCGAATGGGGCTGCAGACCTGGACGGATTAGGGTGTTACAATTTGGTATCAGAGCAAATGGTTTTAAAACTGATCTTCGGATCAAAATTTGAATTAAAAAAAAAATGTGTCAGTCACATCCACGACTCTGGCATCCCTCTGCTCCAGGAAAGGTATGAGAATTTATTAGATAAATATTGACTTTGTTAAAATTCTCACTAGATAACAATTGTTAGTAGTGAAATTATATCGAGCATAGACTCAAGTAGATTTTTCGTACTCGGTGAAGAGACGAAAGAATAAAAAAAATTGTGATACGTTATCAACGTACTTATCATATCGCGATTGACAAAGCTGATCTATCTCGCAAAGTCGCATAGAAGTGAGACGACTATGAAGAAAAGCCTAATGTTGAATAACATTCGCAAAGCTGCTGTCAAGCTTAACGGTGCTTAACAAACCCTTACAACTTGAGAGTTCGAGTCACACGAACCTCAACGAATTCTTCAAAGGAAACAACCCTTCCTTTGAATCAAACAAGAGAAATACTTTCTCTCAACGTGTCTAAGAACACAATTTCACTCAAGAACGAGACTCTCTTATAGAGTAGATGATGACTAAACTAAGTATGCTCAAGAACAACTCAACCTTCACACAAAATGACTCTAAAAAGCTATGGAAAAGAATGTTGTTTGAATGCAATGAAAATATGAATATTGTGAAGTGAATTGATGAGAAAAGCACACCCAAGCACCCCTTTTTATAGTGCCAAAATAGGCTTCAACGGACCAATGCATTAAAGGGGTGATTGGCTTGATTTATGGGATTGAATAAATTTGGGATCTAAAGGATATTGGCTTCCCATCGATGTTTGGAACTTACCCATCGCTGGTAAGCCAATTTTCCCTTAGATTTGAAGCCAACGGTTACCTACCCATCGATGGGTACAAGCTTCCCATCGCTGGGTGGGAGGTTGACTTCCAAACAAGGAAAGAATCAACCTTAAATGACTTCCAACGGTCATGCCTTCCCATCGATGGTTTATCCTTACCATCGCTGGGTTCCCATCGATGGGGTAAAGTCCCCATCGCTGGGTAAGGTCGTTCTGCCTTGTGTTGATGTTGGACCAAGGCTTTAACAGCGATGGGTAGAACTTCCCATCGCTGTTTGGCATGGTTCTGGAACTTTGTTAGGCTGAAGGACCGCCTACCCATCGATGGGAAGTTCTTCCCATCACTGGGTGGGTGGTTAACCAAGTATTTAAAACACTTATTTGAGGTATTTGTCTAAGAAATCAAGTGAGACACTTTAAAAACCACGTCATTTGGTTAAAAACCACGCCTACCTAAGTTTATGCCGTTTTATGTGGTTTTTCCCAAACGACCAAAATCGAAAGGTGGTTTTTAGGATGTTTTTGTTGGAAAACTGTTTAAACATGCCAAAGGGTGAAAAACAGTAATAAAATATTGAAAACCACTTGGTTGGTTTGGATGCCAAAAACCAATGCCGATAAACGAAAGCCGAACACTGGTTTCTAAAAGCCGAACGCTGAATGGCTTGGTTTTTGGTTTGGGCGAACACCAAGTGTTTTTAATGACTTAAAAAAGTTTGAAAAACATTTATGATGTAAGAAATGCAATGAAAGATTTTAGCCTAAAGAGCCAGTGCGTGAGTGTTGGGTCGGTCTTGATCACGATTTTGACCGACTCAACAATACTAAAGACTGTGGTCTTCGTTCTTGGTCTCTTTTAGCTCTTGTTCTTTATCTTCATTCTTCGCCTTGTATATTCAATGTTTGTCTTGATCACGGCGGTTTGGAATGATCAAAACCTATTACAAAAACGAACACGGCTTTAGTACGAAAAATGTGACAAGCCCGTGTTTCAACAATTTCCCCCTTTTTGATAATGGCAAACGAGACGAGGTTATGCATAGGAGGATTATTTTGAGAAAAAAGTTCCCCCTTAATAAACGTTTTTTTATTTTACTTTATTTTATTTTTTTTAACAGCGTAAAAAAAATTCCCCCTCAATTTATGCATAACCTTGATACCTTCCCCCTTTTGACATTAACAAAAAAAAATTAAAAGTAAACTTTAGAATTTTAAAAGTAAACTTTTATTCATTAAAAAGGGAAATGCGGAATACAACGGAATGGAAATAAAAAATACAATCATGGTAAGGAAAGAAGAGAAAAGAAGAGTCTAGGCATCGGCGTCCTCGTCCTCCTCGTCATCGTCATCCTCGTCGTCCTCGACGTCCATAAGATCGCCGTCGACCGCGTCCTCAAAGTCGGCCTCATCGGGGGAGGAGGACGTAGCATAGGAGTCGTCGTCCTCGCCTTCAAAGTTTTGGCCGAGAATGGTGCTGTCAAAAGGTGGCGGAACGTAGTTGACACCACGGAAGTATGCCATCATGTCGTGGTGTTGGCGTTGCAACGTCCAGTCCATCCGCTCGATTGACTGCCCCATGCCATCCACTTTGAGGGTTAGCCGATTCAGGGTATTGGCTACGGATTGCAAAGAGGCCTTGGCGGGAGCACGACTTGGGCCTGCTCCGTCTCTGTTTCCGGACTTCTTCCAGAAGGTGCTGTCGGCGATCATCCAAAGCTTCGTCATCTTCGTGTCTGGCCCGGCGATGTCAAACACCCAGCGATGGGAGGAAGTACCCATCGATGGGTGGGAAGGTTCTGGAAAAAATTTTTAAAAACACAAGTCATTCACCCAGCGATGGGATAAAATACCCATCGATGGGTAAAGGGTTTCTGGAAATCCGTTAAAATTTTTTTAAAAATAGAGTCAATTACCCATCGATGGGAAGAGTACCCATCGATGGGAAGAGGGGTTCTGAAAAAAATCACTTTCCTCCCAGCGATGGTATAACCCACCCATCGCTGGTTCCCCCTGACTTCCGGATTCCTTCACCTCGAACCGTCCCTGCAAAAAAGAGTTAGAAAACCCTCCGATGCTTAAGTTAGCAAACGTTCAAGCAAAGATAAAAAAAAGTGATAAATGCAGAAATTAGATCATCGTGGAATCAAGGATTCCGAGTTCACTACGAATGCGGAAGAACGACTCTTTCTCTAAAGGTTTTGTGAAAATGTCGGCTAATTGTTTGTGTGTTTCAACAAACTCAATTTCGACATCACCTTTGAGAACATGATCTCTAATGAAATGGTTCCGAATGTCAATGTGTTTCGTCCTTGAATGAAGAACGGGGTTCTTCGTCAAGCTTATGGCGCTAGTATTATCACAACGGAGTGGAACGTGACTGATACTAAGGCCATAATCCACGAGTTGTTGATTCATCCAAAGGATTTGAGCACAACAACTGCGGCAGCGTATTCCGCTTCGGTTGTGGATAACGCAACACTGACTTGTTTCTTACTAAACCATGAAACTAAAGAGCTACCAAGTAAGTGACAAGTCCCACTCGTACTTTTACGGTCCAATTTGCAACCGGAAAAGTCCGAGTCGGAATAACCAACGAGATGACACGAAGAGCCTTTTGGATACCACAGTCCAACGTTAACCGTGCCAACAAGGTATTTCATGATCCGTTTCACCACTGTTAAGTGCGATTCCTTCGGACATGATTGATACCTTGTGTAACGCCCCGAAACATACCCTAGAATTATTAATGAATAATTATTCAATTAATCAAATTTGTTTTGATTAAAATAAATTGTTGTTGGGCTTTGGGCCGAAATAAAACATATATTGATATCCAATATCACAATCTGGATAAATCTTATAGAGGTAAATCAAACATGTTGATTTATTGTGTGATCTTGATTGAGAACCTGAGTACAGACCCAAATTAAGAATAAATGAAGAAATTGTTTATAATGTGAATTTTGAAATGATTTATTGAAATAAATCATGGGAATAAATAATATGAATTAAATGTAAGAACCTTTTTGAGTAAAGGTCAATTAAATCAATTTTGACTCTGTTAAAGTCAACCACCCAAAAATATGATGTCGGAAAAAGTATTACAAATAAATATAAAAATTATATCGTTAGATAGAGTTTAACTGCCCGATCGCAACGGTGCAAACGGAATTCAATTCGGAGAAAGTTGGACAAAAAAGTGTACCCCGACTGGAACCAAAATTGGTCCCAATCAGGGACACTGTGTGAACGGCGCCTCCTTCTCCACTACGCTGATCGTGAATCACAATTGACTCAACAACCTTTGTAATCTACTTCTCTTCTTCCCTATATAAGGAGAAGCAACCCTTCTCATTTCTACACCATTCTCTCTACTTCTTCTTCCATTGTGTTCTTGAGAGTGTAAGGAATATTGTGGTGCTGCCAATTTGGTGTGAGGTCGCCGGAGTTGAGAGTAATCATCGCCGGAAGTTTCGCCGGAAAATATCCAAAACCTTCGTTAAGCTTCGAGGTAAGCCCCTAGATATATCTAATGACTAGAATGTTCATATAGGTCGTTTCTACGTTCATAAATGGTCATTTGGTTGAGTTTTGTGTTTGACATGCTTGAAGAACTAAGAATCATAAACCATGAAATTGATGTTAAAATTATGAATTAATGATGCTAAAATGATCCATGAACCTTGGAGAACATTTTTATATACTTTAATTGAAGTTTGGTGAGTAAAAGTGACATTTCCGCAAGTTGGCTCGAGGTAGAAGACGATGGATAATCGATTATCAACTTGAAAATCGATTATTCATCGTTCTGCAGATTTTTGTAACAAAGCTGAGCAACAGTCGATTATCAGAATGTGATAATCGACTATCAGCCCTCTCTGAAGTTTGATAATCGATTATCAGAGTGTGATAATCGATTATCAGCCCATTCTGAACATCAGACAGTAGATTATCAGAAGTGACAGTAGACTGTCTCCCTACACTATTGAAGAAAATGAAGCTAATAGCTAATAATTGAATTTCCTATCATATGTTAATCAATTTTTATTTAGAAAACATGATTTTTGAGTTATGGAATCCTATATTTTGATACCAAACCATTATGATTAATAAAAGGATGATTTCTTGGAATAAAGATGGTGTTTTAACAACTAAAAGGGATCTTATGTGATGCATGACGGTAAGCTAGGGTGTTAACACTCGATGCTAGGCCGCTGATTGTTATTAGATTGTTCATTTGATGAATATTATGGATTATTAAATGATTGTTGAACTAAGAATATGAATTGATGAATAATGTTGTTAAGGATATCTAGAAGAACTCTAAAGATATACCCACTTGTATAATGATGATGATTAGTTAGGATATCTAGAAGAACTCTAAGATATACCTCCTTGACCAATTCATATTTCGGGGTTAAAACGTACGTACGGGATCCAGACCGGATATCACCCACCCGACAAATCATTGTTCGGTTGGTACGTAATCCACATGACTCATAGGGTGGATTATCGATTCTTGTGTTCTGCATTAAACTATTTATAGTTTAAGGGCCTGGTTAGAAATGTTGCCTTAGACTAGGAATAGCTAAGAGCTTGTTATAAAATGATTTGGCCTTAGATTAAGAATAATTTAAGAGCATGGTTGAGATATTGAATATCAAATGACTTAGAATAAAATATTGAGAATATCATGAATGTTTGAATCATATATTGTGTGCATGATATCAAATGGTTGATTATGAATTGAGATTCGATTTATTGGGATGTTCGACGCTTTAGATATGCTTACTCAGCTTCATCGCTGAGCGTGTAGTATGTTTTATTTGCTACACGCAGGTAGACAGAATGAGTGAATGGCATGTTCTTGGCAGCAGAAGGGGCGAGACAATCGTGGTGGATTTATTGAGAAAGTAAATGATTATGTTATTATGAATCATGTTTAAAAATCGCTTCTGCATTAAACACTCCGTATTTACTACAATTATGTTTGGAATTTCATTTATGATGAATAAAGTTATTTGAAATGTTTTAAATTATACGATTACCAAGTTAATACTTTATTTCGGAAGGGGTTGTAAACCTGGACGGATTAGGGTGTTACAATTTGGTATCGGAGCAAATGGTTTTAAACACGATCTTCGGATCAATGTTTGATTTAAAAAAAATATATATTATATATTTTGGGTAAAAAAAAAAAATTATTGTCAATCACATCCACGACTCTCGCATCCCTCTGCTCCAAGAAAGGTATGAGAATTTACTTAGTAAATATTGACTTGTTAAAATTCTCATTTGATAATAATTGTTAGTACTGAAATTATATCGAGCATAGACTCAAGTCGAATTTTTGTATTCGGTAAAGAAACAAAAGAATAAAAAATGTATAAACCTCTGATACGTTATCAACGTACGCATCGCATCGTGAATGACGAAGTTGATCTGTACCAGAAAAGTCGCACAGAAGTGAGATGAACCTGAAGAACGATTCGTGTTGATATATGTTGAGAAACATCTGTGAAGTCGGTGTCAAAGATCCTCATATGGGCTCAACGCGAACCAATCGTTGACGCAAACGAAAACGTTTAGAATTAATAAACCCTATCGTTTCTATCAATCTCTCTTGATTGTTTTCAATCGTCGCAACTGTTGTATACCTCATGATATTTGTTATCAACACACCTATGCAAATAAGGAATCCTAATAAAGAAATTCCTACTATTTGTAGAATGAGCCAAGAAACTGCACGCGAACAAGATAACCAAGTGCAAAACAATGGACACGCAACGGTTCATATTGAAATATCGAACTTCACTCTTGTTGTCCAAAAAGAACCAGAAAATCAAAACACCCACCAAGATATTGAAGGTCACTCTAATGCTTATTCAAGAATCAAACCCGATACTAAGGAAAAGAAGTCTTTGACTGGAACGTTTAGTGCCCCACCCTCGAAAAGAAGAAAACCTTTGCCAACTCAACACAAATTAAGAGTGTGGAAACATCCAAAGTGTAACACTTGTAGAAGACATCACCCAGGAGAATGTTGGATGACACAAGGATTATGTTTAAGTTGTGGTAAATCTGGGCATTTCCGAAAGGAATGTCCTACAAAACCTTGGAAAAGCAATGCCGATGTCCCTGTTCCAAGTCAGTCTACCTCAGCCCAACTTGCACTAGCAAGAAATAACCCACAAACAAAATCATGCACGTGCGTATGCAGTGAAAGACCGCGTTGAAGAAAACTCTGGCGTCATCATTAATATATTTCCTTATTCGATAATTTATATCCATGTACTGATCCGGGATTTGCACTATCTAATATCTATGTAATTCCATGTTGAATAAACCTCCGTTGAGATTGAAAACTCAAGGATTCCTTAATAAAGAATCATTTGATCAAGTGTTTTCTCTTTGAATACCTATTCTGTTCATACGCGAATAAAGAAAGAATCAATGAGACTCTATACCGACTACTGTCAGTTGAACAATTCGTTATCCTTTACTTTGTATCATGACTTATTTGATCAGCTTAGAGGATCCATTGTATTCTCTAAGATTGACTTACGGTCAAGATACTATCACATCTCTGTTAAGAATGATGGACAAACTGACGATCGAGAATTGCTACCCTTTACTACGTATAGATGATTTGTTCGAAGAACCTGTTTGATAAAAGCTATAGACATCTCGACCTTGTTGAATGAAATGATGCCTTGCTACGAAATGACTAATGATTTAGTTGTTTATCATAAAAACGTCGATGTAGTCTAAATTGACAAAATGAAGTAAGTGATTAAGATAGTTGACTCGTTCGTATACCCTTTTGACGTGAAAGATTGCGACATGGTGATAATACAAAACAAAATGTGAAACAGTGACACCAATAGTGAAAGACTAAAGAATGAAGAAAATATAGCTCGCACTAGCCATACAACCTAGGAGAATATTTATGGGTAATATCATTGCAACACAAGATACAACTTGAGTTACAGGAGAAATGTTACAAATGCAATTCTAAGTCTAGTCTTCCAGGATTCACAAACTCATCGTAACTAACCTCTGGTCCCGGGAACGCTTTAGCAAACTCTAGTTTGTCTAAAAGCTCATCAACAAAGAATGAAGAAATAAAAAGTTTCCTTTGATTCAAAGCCATGAAGTTCTGCCTCACCGCATCATCTAGAAATTTGAGTAGGTTATTGAAATAACCGTCAGTGCTCAAGAGACCAATGGGTCTATTGTGTAACCCTTTAGAAGCCCACGAGATCAAGGTGAACAAACCTTCCATAGTGTCAACTCCTCCAGGAAGAATGATGAAAGCTTCCACGGCATGATTCATCTCAAAATATTTGTAATAATTGCTGGAAACTGTGTGCTCTACGCCGTATGTAGGTCCGTAGATCCGTCGTGTTGCTATGAACCCAGGAATGAAACCTCTAACGAGAGCTCCACTGGTAAAGACTGTTGAAGCAACAGCTCCTTGTAGGCCAACGTTGCCTCCTCCATAAGCAAGACTAATTCTTCGCCTTAACAATTCCCTTCCTAAATCTACCGCAGTAGCCATAAACTTTGGATTTCTACCAAGAGAATGACTGCCAAGTAGACCAACGAATCTTATGGTGTAAGGAAGTGTTCGAGAAGTTCCTTCCATAATGTGAGAATGTGAGATACTCTTTCAATAATCGTGATATATATAGTCTTTGAAACCTGACCATAGATGGAAAGGTAATTATCACCAGCCAAAATATGTACAGTAAATGGACTCAAAATTACCTACATACGAGAACGTACTCGCTAATGCTATAGTCTGCTGACGATATGATGTGTTGAGACTCTTGAACAGTTAGATTCGTTGTCCTAAAACACGTTCAAATCCGAGACGAAAAGTCAAAATGACTATTTTTAAGACATCGAACCCTTGAGTAATTTCCAAAGAGTGAAACATCGAAAGAAGAAAATCTACGATTTGTAACGGCAATTCGCAAACGCTATCTTTATATCTCGTGACTCGTATCCTTGAATTACTCAAACTTGATGTGTTATTTACACTCTTGAAACATCCCACTTGACCAATCTTGAAAAGATTGAATTCCATTGCTGGTATCAAGATATTGAACCATGAAAATTTTGTCTTAACTCACAATGTAATCCCCAAGATGCTTTTTGATACCGATATTTGAAAACTATACCCTGTGGAATACGTGGCTCGATCATAATAGTAAAACTCCCCTGACTTGAAGTATTATGTTGAACCTCTCGTTGTGAACTACAAAACGATTGATGCGATTACGTTATCTCTGAAGATTATTATCGATGATCTCATTTGACCAAACAAACTCCGTTATGACCCTACTAAGGGAATGTATGTGCAACAACCAGAGAAGAAGTGACGCCACAAGGATCAAGTTGAATCATTCAAGTGAAGATTACGAACCTATATGCGATGTTGGTGTAAGAACTAGTAAAGATTCCTCACTCTATGAATTCATGAATTGAATCACGCACTGAAAATATTTTCTTCACTCGAAATGAAATCAACCATAGTGTTACATCAAACCTGTCATTATCAAGAACGTATCTGGATATATTCCAAACTCGACGAAGAAAGTTGAATACGACAAGACGTATATGAAACACCACTCTAACGTTATCACCTGTGGATACGAATTAATGCAAAGACTCATTAACGATAATGAGATCTACCATGAAGTAAACGAAGGAATGTTTTGGTATAAGGTCGATAAATGACAAGCTACTATACAACGAGTAGTACCTCCTCATAATGCATGATAAATCCCATACCCTGAAAATCTTGGACCACGAAAAGTCATTTGATGTTACTTACAAATCATTCTGAACTATATGAATAATGTGAAGATGTCTTGAATGACTTGGATGATTTTGCTAAAACGTATGGATTGAAACAACCTCGGAATCTCCTACTACATCTATTGTGATTCAAAACTACAAATGCTGCTAAGGGACTTTCAATCAAATAAAGAATGTTGTTGACTAATGACATACAATCTAGATTTGTGAATAAACGAAATAATGTACAAATATGTCTAGTATGATCCAAAATACGATGTTATACCTTGCAAAGGAACCTAAGTTATGGTTGTTGAATCTGAGCGGGAACCTACGAAATGGATTGTTGGATGCCTTGCCTATTAATCTCTTGGAGAAAGAACGAGTTTGATACCATCGACAGTTTGAGAATACGTATCCGTTTGGACAATGAGGTAATTATGGTTTAACCAAATGAACATGACACGGTCATGATAAAGGTGAGATCACTACGAAATGTTAAACGTTGGCCATTAGAAGAATTTCGAGGACGAAATTCCTTTAAGGGGGGGAGAAATGTAACGTCCCGAAACATACCCTAGAATTATTAATGAATAATTATTCAATTAATCAAATTTGTTTTGATTAAAATAAATTGTTGTTGGGCTTTGGGCTGAAATAAAACATATATTGATATCCAATATCACAATCTGGATAAATCTTATAGAGGTAAATCCAACATGTTGATTTATTGTGTGATCTTGATTGAGAACCTGAGTACAGACCCAAATTAAGAATAAATGAAGAAATTGTTTATAATGTGAATTTTGAAATGATTTATTGAAATAAATCATGGGAATAAATAATATGAATTAAATGTAAGAACCTTTTTGAGTAAAGGTCAATTAAATCAATTTTGACTCTGTCAAAGTCAACCACCCAAAAATATGATGTCGGAAAAAGTATTACAAATAAATATAAAAATTATATCGTTAGATAGAGTTTAACTGCCCGATCGCAACGGTGCAAACGGAATTCAATTCGGAGAAAGTTGGACCAAAAAGTGTACCCCGACTGGAACCAAAATTGGTCCCAATCAAGGACACTGTGCGAACGGCGCCTCCTTCTCCACTACGCCGATCGTGAATCACAATTGACTCAGCAACCTTTGTAATCTACTTCTCTTCTTCCCTATATAAGGAGAAGCAACCCTTCTCATTTCTACACCATTCTCTCTACTTCTTCTTCCATTGTGTTCTTGAGAGTGTAAGGAATATTGTGGTGCTGCCAATTTGGTGTAGTATGTTTTATTTGCTACACGCAGGTAGACAGAACGAGTGAATGGCATGTTCTTGGCAGCGGAAGGGGCGAGACAATCGTGGTGGATTTATTGAGAAAATAAATGATTATGTTATTATGAATCATGTTTAAAAATCGCTTCTGCATTAAACACTCCGTATTTACTACAATTATGTTTGGAATTTCATTTATGATGAATAAAGTTATTTGAAATGTTTTAAATTATACGATTACCAAGTTAATACTTTATTTCGGAAGGGGTTGTAAACCTGGACGGATTAGGCTGTTACACCTTGCGCAAAGGCATACGCTAAACATGATATCCGGCCTACTAGCGGTAAGATAGAGAAGGGATCCGATCATACCTCGATACTTTTTGACTTCTACTTCCTTACCTTTCTCGTCTTTGTCTAGATGTTCAGACGTGCTCATCAGGGTCGCCATGGCTTTAGCGTTGTCCATTTCAAACCATTTTAGGAGCTCCTTGCAATATTTAGTTTGACAAATGAACGTGCCATCTTTCATTTGCTTGACTTGGAGTCCCAAAAAGAATGTGAGCTCACCCATCATCGACATTTCGAACTCGCTTGTCATTATCGTTGAGAACTCCTTGCACAAAGACTCGTTAGTAGCACCGAATATAATATCATCTACATAAACTTGAACCAAAAGGATGTTATTGTTTTTACTCTTGATAAAAAGTGTAGTGTCAACCTTTCCCCTTTGGAAACCACTATCCAAAAGAAATTTACTCAACCGTTCGTACCAAGCACGGGGTGCTTGTGTAAGACCGTAGAGCACTTTCTTGAGTTTGAAGACATGGTCCAGAAACTCAAAGTCTTCAAACCCCGGGGGCTGGTCAACATACACTTCCTCTTGAATAAAACCATTGAGGAAGGCACTCTTAACATCCATTTGATAAAGTTTAAAATCCATAGACGAAGCAAAAGCAAGAAGTAAACGAATAGCTTATAAACGTGCTACGGGTGCCTATGTTTCTTCGAAATCAATGCCTTCTTCTTGATTGTAGCCTTTAGCTACGAGCCTAGCTTTGATTCTAGTGATTATTCCATTTTCATCAAGTTTGTTATGGAACACCCATTTCGTACCAATAATCGTACGATCATCGGGCCTTGGCACCAATTCCAAAACGTCATTCCGTTTGAATTGGTTTAGCTCCTCTTGCATGCCCAAGGTCCAATGTTCATCGTTTATTGCTTCTGAAATGGTTGTAGGTTCAATTTGAGAAACAAAAGCCATGTGTCCTATGGTGTCCCTAAGTGAGTTACGAGTACTTACCCCGCGGTTGATGCTACCGATTACCTGGTCAAGCGGATGGTTCTTGTTCGTTCTCCATGCAATGGGAAGCTCGGTTGCTTCTTCTTCGTGTTCCTCTTGTTCTTCTTCTTCCTCTTGATTTTCTTCTTCACCTTGGTTACTCGCTTGAGGTATCTCCCCAATTTGCGGCTGCGTGTTGGTGTATATTCCCGTGTTCTCTTCATCGTCTTCGACGTGTATTCTCTCTAATGAATCTGCAACATCATCAGAAATATCCTTTCTCGCCAAGCAAGAATTATCTTCGGAAAATACAACGTGAGGGGACTCCTCAATGGTCAAGGTTCGTTTATTAAAGACTCTATAGGCCTTTCTACGAAGTGAATAACCCAGAAAAATGCCTTCATCCGACTTGGCATCAAATTTGCCTAAGTTGTCTTTGCCATTGTTATGAATAAAACATTTGCAGCCGAAGACTCGAAGATGGGAAAGGTTTGGCTTTCTCCCTTTGTATAGTTCATAAGGCGTTTTCATGAGTATCGGTCGAATGACGGCTCGGTTTAACACGTAGCTCGCGGTACTCACGACATCCGCCCAAAAATACTTAGGGATTTTTGCCTCATTGATCATAGTTCTAGCCATCTCTTCGAGACATCTATTTTTACGTTCCACCACTCCATTTTGTTGTGGTGTACGTGGGGCTGAGAAATTATGATCAATGCCGAGTTCGTCACATAAATCTGAGAATAGATTTCGTTCGAACTCTCCCACATGATCGCTTCTTATGGCTACTATGGTTGTTTATTTTTCATTTTGAACTTTCTTTAGAAAATTTTTGAAAGCGTGAAATGATAGTAGTGTAGCTCGAGAGAGTCTCTCGGGAGGCTGGATTAGCCACAAGTTGTGGTGAACCGGGGTAAAATTCGGTGTGCTCCTTACTCTTCTCTTTACTTATCTTTTAATTTTTAATTTCTGCGATTTCTTTGATCAAACACTATTCACCCCCCCTCTAGCGTTGGTCTATTATTCTAACATAGTGTACCACAAGCAGTGCCATGGCGTCAATCGAATGCCAACCCTTTGGTTCCCAAACGGGAAGGCACACGATAGAACTCAGCAGTTAGAACGTAAGGATGCCACCGAAAGGGTACAGAACTAAGGAAACCATTGCAAACAAAGGCGGAGCCCACCATATTGAAAAGGCTTTCACGGCAAGTTTTTGCTACTACAGTAAGGATCGAACCTGACCATGAAAACCAAATACATCTCACACACAATTACGCATCGCAAACTTCATACACACCGCACAACCCACCAACAGACCAAAGGCCAAGTTTTTAACTCGGCAGTCAGCCCACCAACGAATGCCCGGTGCCCATGACAGTCGCGTCGAATAGTGCCATGCAAGACCACACAAAACTGAAGCGAACCATCCCACCCACTTAGAGCCGACCTAAAACCGACTGCATTAGCCCCCGACGCCTGGCCCTTCCACCTAGGTGGGTGTAATGGAAGAACCAAATGCCGAATGGGAAGGAGCTAAAGCAGGGCTGACACACCTAACATCGGCAAACCGAGCCAAATTAACGAAATTTGGCTAACTGAAAGAGCAACCATCCGAGAGTCGACTGAGCGAGGACGAAACAGCCAACCATCCCCGTTCGAAATTCCGGCATCCCAACAACCGGAATTTCAAAGGCAAACAAAATCGTAGCCAACCGTCCCACCCACTTAGAGCCACCATAAAACCAACTGCGTTAGCCCCTGATGCCTGGTCCTTCCACCTGGGTGGGAGTAATGGAAGAACCAAACGCCGGATGGGAAGGAGCTAGAGCAGGGCCGACACACCTAACATCGGCACACTAAGCCAAATTAAAGAAATTTGGCTAACCGAAAGAGCAACCATCCGAGAGTCAGCTCAGCGAGGACGAAATAGCTAACCATCCCCGTTCGAAATGCCGGAATCCCAACAACCGGAATTTCGAAGGCCAACAAAACCGTAGCCAACCGTCCCACCCACTTAGAGCCACCATAAAACCGACTGCCTTAGCCCCCGACGACTGGTCCTTCCACCTGGGTGGGTGTAATGGAAGAACCAAACGGCTGGATGGGAAGGAGCTAGAGCAGGGCCGACACACCTAACATCGATAAGAAATTTGGCTAACCGAAAGAGCAACCATCCCAGAGTCAGCTCAGCGAGGACGAAATAGCCAACCATCCACGTTCGAAATGCCAGCATCCCAACAGCCGGCATTTCGAAGGCCAACAAAAACGTAACCAACCGTCCCACCCACTTAGAGCCACCATAAAACGGAATGCATTAGCCCCTGACGCCTGGTCCTTCCACCTGGGTGGGTGTAAGGGAAGAACCAAATGCCAGAAGGGAAGGAGCTAATGCAGGGCCGACAGACCTAACATCGGCACACCGAGCCAAATTAAGGAAACTTGGCTAACCGAAATCCAACCTCGGAGAGTCAGCCCCACAAGGACATCCCAATCATCCTCGCTTGAAATGTCGGCATCCCAACAACCAGCATTTCGGGGGCCAACAGACTGATGCCCAACACGTATTCCCACCGCCAACTCGAACTGCGTTAGCCTTGATGTCCGTTCTTGTTGCTAGTGGGTAGGACACTAGCCGAACCAGGCACCAAGGGAGGGAGTGTGCTAACGCAG
>NQVE01000080.1:312500-335000 GCA_003260385.1 Cuscuta australis
TTATGCCAGGAAGAGATCACCACCTAACTACATGCTAAAGGTGGATATTACTAAGGCCTATGACACCATTGACTAGGGCTTCCTGGAAAATGTGATGAAAGGATTGGGTTTCCCCTCTAGATTTGTACATTGGGTAATGGAATGTGTTACCACTGCCAGCTTTTCACTCTCAATTAATGGAGGGCTACATGGTTTCATTAAGTGTAAAAGGGGGATCACACAAGGAGACCCCATGGCACCTACATTGTTCCTGTTCTGCGTTGAGTATCTATCAAGAGTACTCAACAAAATGACCAGGGAAAGGAAGTTCAGTTATCACTCAAATTGCTCCAAACTGAAGATTTCCCATATTGCTTTTGCAGATGACATTATGATGTTTTCTAGAGGGGATCATAATTCTGTCCAGGTCCTAGTTGATGACCTTAAACATTTCTCTGTGGTGTCTGGACTGCATGTGAATGCTCAGAAATCCAACCTTGTTAACTTCCCCCAGGGCAGGCTTCCTGTTGAATACTTGGGCCTTCCACTCACTTCTCAAAGGGCAACTGATACAAACTTTGTCCCCCTTGTGGATATTGTTGATGCAAATATTAGAAGATGGAACACTAAAACTCTGTCACTTGCTGGAAGAAGTGAACTGATTAGGATAGTTATACAGGGTATTGAAGGATTTTGGCTCCAAGCTTTCCCCATCCACAAATCTATCCTCAATAGAATCATCTTCCTATGCAGATCCTTCCTTTGGGGCAGTAAGGTTTATAAAGTGGCTTGGGATGACATCTGCAAACCCAAGGATGAAGGAGGACTGGGCATCAGAAACTCCTTTGTTTGGAATCAGGCTCTGTTGACCAAAAATCTGTGGAACATTGCCTCCAACAAGGAAACTCTTTGGGTACAGTGGGTACATGCTGTTTACCTCCAAGGGGGAAGTGTCTGGACTTGGATCCCTAAAAAGGGGGATTCACACCTCTTCAAAAAACTGGCTGAGGTAAGGGACAAATTTCTTCACAATATTGGTGATGCCTATGATGATATGGAAGAAACTATGAGCAACTTATGGGAGGAGGATGGGGGAAACACTGCCAAACTGTATGACATCTTAAGGGTTCATGGTGTCAAGCAACCTTGGATGAAAATTATATGGCAGAGTTATATCCCCCCAAGATATTCAGTTACTGCTTGGATGGCGCTGCGCAAGAGACTACCCACAAAGGTTAATCTTAGCTTTGTGGACATGGACAGGAAATGTAGTCTCTGAAATGAGGGAGAGGAAACTATTGACCACCTCTTCTTTGAGTGTACTATCAGCAAAGCCATTTGGAAGAACATCAGAGACTAGCTACACATCTCCCCTGCCCTATCTACTCTTGAAAGATCCATGAAATGGCTGTGTAGAAGGCATGGACAACATGGGGATGTAGGGAAGCTCTGGAAACTGGAAACCATCAGCACAATCCATCATATTTGGAAGCTGAGGAATGTTGTGTATTTCGATAACTAAGTTGTCAACAATGAAGCCACCATCTGCCAAATCAAGGTTGGAGTCTATAAGGTTGTTTATAGACTCTTCCCTAATGTTATGATTGCATTGTAAGTACACCCCTCTCTTTGGATTGATTGTCCTGTCTTCTTTTGAGTTGGTTCTCTTTGCCTAACCTCTCCCTTCTGTTTGAGGATTGGTTATGCTTGCTTGGTGGTGGCTGTTTGGAAACAAAACTAATGATGGGTGTGTATCCCCTTGGATAAACCTCCATCACTAGTTTTGGATCCAGGTTTGGGGTTGGTAATCTCACACCCTTTGGTAAACTGTATTACTAATGGATGTGTTATTACACTGGTGGTTTTGCTGGGTGGGGTGGGAACAAGGCAGATCTTGGAGATGCCTTGATGGATCTCTAACTTCATCCTTGGGCCAGGTTAGGGGCTGGAGACCTACTGTCCTTGGCTAACTTGTGAGTTTCCTTGGACTCATAGGATCTCTGGGGCTACTGGGGGCATTTTGGAACAATACACACCCTATAGATTACCTTTTGAATCTCTAGGGAGTATTTTGGGCCAAAACGTCTTCTCAAAAATTGTTTTTCTCTCTTCAAAAACCTAGACCATTAATCTTTGATTAATGGCCTATGCATTTTCTTGTGACTGGAAGTTAGGAAACAAAGCTATTGATGATTATTTACCCCTTGGGTAAATCACCACCAATACCTTTGGGTCCTGGTTAGGGGTTGGAGGGAGTATATCCAAGAGTAAACCTTGGTTGCTGATGGAAATACAACCTCAATGGTGGGCTCTGTTGTTCTGGAACTAGTAACATCCTGAGGATGCCCTGGTGGATCCCTACGGAGTAACTAGGGCCTTGGAGTTTGGTTCTTGATGGATTGGAATAGATCACTGGTGTGGATTTTGACTGTGATTCTCTTAATGGGTGCTTCTGAAACATTGTTTTTGTTCCCTTGGTGTGTTATCTTGGGAATGGGGGGGTGAACCCTGTTAGTTTACTAATGGGCAAAAACCAAGCCTTTTAAAACTAACCAAAAAAACCTTCACGGACCATGCCCCCCTATATATGCTTAAAAAACATAAATCCAAGTTGCAGCAGCAGATACGATTTTGCTGTAGAGTCACACTCACCAAACGGGCCCTAAACTCAAACACGAAGCCAAATCTTCGTCACGGCGCATAGCGAAACATCATTCTTGGATCATACAAATATGCAAAACACAGTAGCAAACTTTTGGGGAAGTAGCCCTTTGGGGTGTCCAATTTTTGGGCATAACGTTTGCTAGGAGTGTCCGTTTTCAGCGTGCGACCACTTTCTATAAAGGACTCAACGAGACGCCATTTTGCAGTTTTATTGTTTCTGGGCCTATGGCCTGCTTTTTATTCAGCCCATTCATTTCTCATTCCTAGGCCGGCTTGTGGGGTTCTTTCATGCACACTTTACTTTTCATATTGTATCATAACCCTAGCGTGGAGTTTCCCCCTAGCTATTATTCTCTTTCCCTCTTATTCGTTGTTCTCTTCGTTCTGTCCGTACACCTGGATTCAATTCGGCGTCATCTGGTACCAGAGCTCAGTTCGACGAAACGGAAGATCATCCTTCATCATCAATGGTGCGTGCACGAGTTAGCGGCCTTGGGCAACCTATGGGTGACGAACACTCCCCCCCGACAAGAGAGGCGCCATGACGACGTGGAGTTGATTAAGTGCTAACTTTGCGGCGAACCGGGACTTAGGGTGACGGAATGCAAAAAGCCCGTCCTACAGAAGAACACGAGTCTGTTCGTGGAGGAAGACATCGTTTATAATGATGACGAAGTTGAAGAGTGAAGAGATACGTCTTGAAGAGTCAAGAGATCCAGTCTACGATGATTATGCTGAAGAAGTCGTTCTTTACGTGGACGGTCGTGAGAATCTCATTGTCCGCAAGAGCCTTCTCACCACCAAGGATGACTCCAAGGACGACTAGTTGAGCACTAACATCTTCCACACTGCCTGGTCTCAAAAATCGAGGGCCCGCGTACCGTGCATTGTACAGCATTTCGAAAATATATTTTGCACTAAGGCAACGAGAATTGCAGAGTTGCACGCGTCAGGATGACTTGCATCGTTGCCATTCCCTTCGGACCGCTAGTGCCGTATAAGAGTATCAGAAAATTACCAAGCGTACGCCTTTGCATTTTCCTTAGGGATTTCTTTGAAGTCACAGCCTCCGCGATTAACTCGAAAAAGCTTAGAGGGGTTTGGGATCCGGTTGGGGGGGAATCAAAGCAACAAAGGGGTGAATCTCAAAGGATCGTGGTAGCAAGGCCACTCTACCGCTTACAATACCATATTGCATATTTAAGTCGTCTGCAAAAGATTCTACTCGCCGCACGATCAAAATTGAACCTCAAGGCATCCACTGGAACCATTACGTTACGGCGGATTAGCCTTTGACACGTGCCCCTGGGAACAAAAGCTCCTACTGCTAGTCAGAAAACGAGCAGCGAGTCCAAGCGTCGATCTTGCACGGATTCTGACTTAGAGGCGTTTAGTCATAATCCAGCGCACGATAGCTTCGCGCCACTGGCTTTTCAACCAAACACGATGACCAATTGTGCGAATCAACGGTTCCTCTCGTACTAGGTTGAATCACTATCACAACACAAACATCAGTAGGGTAAAACTAACTTGTCTCACGACGGTCTAAACCCAGCTCACGTTCCCTATTGGTGGGTGAACAATCCAACACTTGGTGAATTCTGCTTCACAATGATAGGAAGAGCCAACATCGAAGGATCAAAACGCAACGTCGCTATGAATGCTTGGCTGCCACAAGCCAGTTATCCCTGTGGTAACTTTTCTAACAACTCTAGCTTCGAATTCCAAAGGTCTAAAGGATCCTTAGGCCACGCTTTCATGATTCGTATTCGTACTGGAAATCAGAATCAAACGAGCTTTTACCCTTGTGTTCCACACGAGATTTCTGTTCTCGTTGAGCTCATCTTAGGACACTTTCGATGTGCCGCCCCAGCCAAACTCCCCACCTGACAATGTCTTCCCCACAGATCAGCGCGCAAGCGGTCCTTGGTTCCAAAAAGAGGGGCAATCCCATCTCCGATTCACGAAGTAAGTAAAATAACATTGAAAGTAGTGGTATTTCACTTTCGCCTTTCAGCTCCCACTTATACTACACCTCTCAAGTCATTTCACAAAGTCAGACTAGAGTCAAGCTCAACAGGGTCTTCTTTCCCCGCTGATTCTGCCAAGCCCGTTCCCTTGGTTGTGGTTTCGCTGGATAGTAGAGAGGGACAGTGGGAATCTCGTTAATCCATTCATGTGCGTCACTAATTAGATGACGAGGCATTTGGCTACCTTAAAAGAGTCATAGTTACTCCCGCCGTTTACCCGCGCTTGGTTGATTTTCTTCACTTTGACATTAAGAGCACTGGGTAGAAATCACATTGTGTTAACATCCGCAGGGACCATCGCAATTCTTTGTTTTAATTAAACATTCGGGACCATCGCGCTCTCTGTCAGGGTTTCCCCGACGCTTAGGATCGACTAACCCATGTGCAAGTGCGATGCTCTTCCAACCGCTGGACCCTACCTCCTGCTGAGCCGTTTCCAGGGTGGGCAGGTTGTTAAACAGAAAAGATAACTCTTCCCAGGGCCCCCGCCGACATCTCCGGAATCCCTAACGTTGCCGTCAACCGCCACATCCCGGTTCATGAATTTTAACCCGATTCCCTTTCGGTGCACGCGCCGAAAGTGCTGTCTCTCAGGGTTCCCCCGACCCTTAGGATCGACTAACCCATGTGCAAGTGCCGTTCACATGGAACCTTTCCCCTCTTCAACCTTCAAAGTTCTCATTTGAATATTTGCTACTACCACCAAGATCTGCACCGACGGCCGCTCCACCCAGACTCACGCCCGAGGTTTTGCAGCAACCGCCGCGCCCTCCTACTCATTGGGGCTTGGCTCTTGCCCCAAGGGCCGAGTATAGGTCGCATGCTTTAGCGCCATCCATTTTCGGGCTAGTTGATTCGGCAGGTGAGTTGTTACACACTCTTAGTGGATTTCGACTTCCATGACCACCGTCCTGCTGTCTTAATCGACCAACACCCTTTATGGGATCTAGGTTAGCACACAGTTTGGCACCGTAACCCAGCTTCCGGTTCATCCCGCATCGCCAGTTCTGCTTACCAAAAATGGCCCACTTGGAGCTGTTGATTCGGTGGCACGGCTCAACAAAGCAGCCACACCCTCCTACCTATTTAAAGTTTTAGAATAGGTCGAGGGCATTGCACCACCAATGCCTCTAATCATTGGCTTTACCTGATAGAACTCTCACGCCAGCTCCAGCTATCTAAGGGAAACTCTCACGCCGACTCTAAGACAGCACCTTGTGGTGCAACAGTGTCTAGGCCCGACAGGGCTCTCACCCTCTCCGGCGCCCCTTTCCAGGGGACTTGGGCCCAATCCGCCGCTAAGGACGCTTCTCCAGACTACAATTCAAACGGCAAAATCAAGGACAACATTTTCGGCCAACCACGCCCAAGGAAGGGCCCAGGAGGCCAGGACCTATTCCCACTCCACACACCCAAGCAGACGTGCCCTCAACCCAGACAGTACAGGTTATGCAAGAAGCTCAAACTGTTGAAACAACCTTTGAAAGAGTTCAACAGAGCAGAGTATGGGTAAATTGGTAAATTGGTTCTTGATTCTAATAATCAAACCCTCATCACTGAAAGTGAGGTTTTAAGGAAGAGAGCCAATTTCCTCATGGATGCAGAAAAAAGCTTCTTCCAACAGAAAACCAAGTGTGAGCTACTCATTGAAGGGGACAAATGTAGTAAGTTCTTCCACAACTTGATGAAAAAGAAGACAACATCAAATGGAATCCCTTTCTTTGTTACTGACCAAGGGAATCTGACTCAATCACTAGAGGACATTGTTAAGAAATTCATTCACTACTTCACCCAACTGTTTGGCTGTACTGTCCCCATTCAACAGCTAGATTGGAGTGTTTTCTTTGAAGGTCCTTGCCTTGCTACCATGGATGCTACACATCTCACAAAGGAGGTTGAAATTCAGGAGGTTAGGGAGGCCCTATACTCAATAGGCAATAACAAATCTCCTGGCCCTAATGGTTATACAACAGCCTTCTTCAAGGAGATATGGAACATTGCTGGTCAAACCCTGTTTGAAGCTGTTTCTGAGTTCTTTAGAAGTGGAAAGCTCCTCAAGCAATTCAACCATGTCACTGTGGTGCTTATACCAAAGGTGAAGGATAATCCTGGGGTGAAAGACTTCAGGCCTATTGCCTGCTCGAATGTTGTTTACAAGATCATTGCCAAAATCCTATCCAATAGGACGAGTAGTGTCCTACCTGGGCTTATCAATCACTCCCGGGCTGCTTTTGTGAAAGGGAGGAATATGGTTGATAACATACAGCTAGCACAACACAATGTTAGAGGTTATGCCAGGAAGAGATCACCACCTAACTACATGCTAAAGGTGGATATTACTAAGGCCTATGACACCATTGACTAGGGCTTCCTGGAAAATGTGATGAAAGGATTGGGTTTCCCCTCTAGATTTGTACATTGGGTAATGGAATGTGTTACCACTGCCAGCTTTTCACTCTCAATTAATGGAGGGCTACATGGTTTCATTAAGTGTAAAAGGGGGATCACACAAGGAGACCCCATGGCACCTACATTGTTCCTGTTCTGCGTTGAGTATCTATCAAGAGTACGCAACAAAATGACCAGGGAAAGGAAGTTCAGTTATCACTCAAATTGATCCAAACTGAAGATTTCCCATATTGCTTTTGCAGATGACATTATGATGTTTTCTAGAGGGGATCATAATTCTGTCCAGGTCCTAGTTGATGACCTTAAACATTTCTCTGTGGTGTCTGGACTGCATGTGAATGCTCAGAAATCCAACCTTGTTAACTTCCCCCAGGGCAGGCTTCCTGTTAAATACTTGGGCCTTCCACTCACTTCTCAAAGGGCAACTGATACAAACTTTGTCCCCCTTGTGGATATTGTTGATGCAAATATTAGAAGATGGAACACTAAAACTCTGTCACTTGCTGGAAGAAGTGAACTGATTAGGATAGTTATACAGGGTATTGAAGGATTTTGGCTCCAAGCTTTCCCCATCCACAAATCTGTCCTCAATAGAATCATCTTCCTATGCAGATCCTTCCTTTGGGGCAGTAAGGTTTATAAAGTGGCTTGGGATGACATCTGCAAACCCAAGGATGAAGGAGGACTGGGCATCAGAAACTCCTTTGTTTGGAATCAGGCTCTGTTGACCAAAAATCTGTGGAACATTGCCTCCAACAAGGAAACTCTTTGGGTACAGTGGGTACATGCTGTTTACCTCCAAGGGGGGAAGTGTCTGGACTTGGATCCCTAAAAAGGGGGATTCACACCTCTTCAAAAAACTGGCTGAGGTAAGGGACAAATTTCTTCACAATATTGGTGATGCCTATGATGATATGGAAGAAACTATGAGCAACTTATGGGAGGAGGATGGGGGAAACACTGCCAAACTGTATGACATCTTAAGGGTTCATGGTGTCAAGCAACCTTGGATGAAAATTATATGGCAGAGTTATATCCCCCCCAAGATATTCAGTTACTGCTTGGATGGCGCTGCGCAAGAGACTACCCACAAAGGTTAATCTTAGCTTTGTGGACATGGACAGGAAATGTAGTCTCTGAAATGAGGGAGAGGAAACTATTGACCACCTCTTCTTTGAGTGTACTATCAGCAAAGCCATTTGGAAGAACATCAGAGACTAGCTACACATCTCCCCTGCCCTATCTACTCTTGAAAGATCCATGAAATGGCTGTGTAGAAGGCATGGACAACATGGGGATGTAGGGAAGCTCTGGAAACTGGAAACCATCAGCACAATCCATCATATTTGGAAGCTGAGGAATGTTGTGTATTTCGATAACTAAGTTGTCAACAATGAAGCCACCATCTGCCAAATCAAGGTTGGAGTCTATAAGGTTGTTTATAGACTCTTCCCTAATGTTATGATTGCATTGTAAGTACACCCCTCTCTTTGGATTGATTGTCCTGTCTTCTTTTGAGTTGGTTCTCTTTGCCTAACCTCTCCCTTCTGTTTGAGGATTGGTTATGCTTGCTTGGTGGTGGCTGTTTGGAAACAAAACTGATGATGGGTGTGTATCCCCTTGGATAAACCTCCATCACTAGTTTTGGATCCAGGTTTGGGGTTGGTAATCTCACACCCTTTGGTAAACTGTATTACTAATGGATGTGTTATTACACTGGTGGTTTTGCTGGGTGGGGTGGGAAAAAGGCAGATCTTGGAGATGCCTTGATGGATCTCTAACTTCATCCTTGGGCCAGGTTAGGGGCTGGAGACCTACTGTCCTTGGCTAACTTGTGAGTTTCCTTGGACTCATAGGATCTCTGGGGCTACTGGGGGGCATTTTGGAACAATACACACCCTATAGATTACCTTTTGAATCTCTAGGGAGTATTTTGGGCCAAAACGTCTTCTCAAAAATTGTTTTTCTCTCTTCAAAAACCTAGACCATTAATCTTTGATTAATGGCCTATGCATTTTCTTGTGACTGGAAGTTAGGAAACAAAGCTATTGATGATTATTTACCCCTTGGGTAAATCACCACCAATACCTTTGGGTCCTGGTTAGGGGTTGGAGGGAGTATATCCAAGAGTAAACCTTGGTTGCTGATGGAAATACAACCTCAATGGTGGGCTCTGTTGTTCTGGAACTAGTAACATCCTGAGGATGCCCTGGTGGATCCCTACGGAGTAACTAGGGCCTTGGAGTTTGGTTCTTGATGGATTGGAATAGATCACTGGTGTGGATTTTGACTGTGATTCTCTTAATGGGTGCTTCTGAAACATTGTTTTTGTTCCCTTGGTGTGTTATCTTGGGAATGGGGGGGTGAACCCTGTTAGTTTACTAATGGGGTGGTGAAAACTGTCTTACCTGTACTTACCCCTTCTGGATATGTAGAGAGAAGGTAGGGTTCTGGTTGGGGTGTCTCACACCTTTCCTTTCTTTGTCCCCCCTCTCCCTCCCTTCTTTCTGTGATTGTCTTCTTCCCCCTCCTTCCTTTTCTTGGACATGAGTCTTAATGTATTGAAGAACTCATTCTTCAGAGTGACCTGATACATGTTTGACTTGTGGACTGGGTTTACCCTGCCTTGGGGTGGTGGAAACAAACCTGCCTCTGTGTACCCCTTCTGGATACATAGAGTAAGGATTGGGTCCCAGGTTGGGATGTCTTTACATCCTCTTCTTTCTTTCCTTCCCCCCCCCCCCCCCCCTTCTCCCTTCTTTCTTCCTTTCCTTTCATTTATCTCTTGACTTTGATTTCTCCAGGGATCTTAACCATGATACGTGTCACCAATCATTCTTCAGATTGGCCAGGTTACATGGTGAGGTCCTTTGGCCTTGGTTGAGAACTTGGACGATGTTTTTAACTGAACTTTGATGAGGTTTAGCATTGGATTTGTCACCACACGCGTGAAAGGTGACTAAGTACAACATATTGAAGATGTGACTCTTTGGAACGATTGATTGAACTTGGGACTTGCAAGGACATGTCACTGGACTTTTGACACTGGACTTGGGACTTGCAAGGATGGGGTACACCACTTCCTCAGGCAGCTTGGATTTGGAATTGGCTTGAAGACTACCACTGCAACGGGGCTGCCTGATGAATGTTTGGCTGTGGGTGCTGATTGTGTATACCATGGCGCTTCAAACCAACCCTGTGTTGTAGAAGAGAATAACACTCTTCGAAGGGAATTGGGTTTACTTTTGAATGACTTCACAATGATACTGCTGTTTGCTCTTCGTTTGGAAAATGTTACAACTTGTTGGTTTTTACTTCTGTTCTTGTAATTTTGAATGCTTTGGCCTCCCTGTGTTGTAGAAGAGACTAATGACTCTTTGAAGGGAATTTGATAGGACATGTATGTAATCGTTGTAATGATGTAATGTAGTGATGATGCTTGTTTAGATGCGTGGTACTTGTAACATTGTAATTATGCGTGTAACCATGTTGATGGTTAAGCATATAACATTGATGTACTCGTTTTGATTTGAGTAATAATAATTTACATTTTACCCTTGAAAGAGCTCTCAATCTATCAATCGTTACTATGTCTGGATCTGGTAAGTTTCCCCGTGTTGAGTCAAATTAAGCCGCAGGCTCCACTCCTGGTGGTGCCCTTCCGTCAATTCCTTTAAGTTTCAGGCTTGCGACCATACTCCCCCCAGAACCCAAAGACTTTGATTTCTCATAAGGTTCCGGTAGAGTCCTAAAAGCAACATCCACCGATCCCTAGTCGGCATCGTTTATGGTTGAGACTAGGACGGTATCTGATCGTCTTCGAGCCCCCAACTTTCGTTCTTGATTAATGAAAACATCCTTGGCAAATGCTTTCGCAGTTGTTTGTCTTTCATAAATCCAAGAATTTCACCTCTGACTATGAAATACAAATGCCCTCAACTGTCCCTGTTAATCATTACTCTGATCCCGAAGGCCAACGTAATAGGATCGAAATCCTATAATGTTATCCCATGCTAATGTATACAGAGCGTAGGCTTGCTTTGAGCAATCCAATTTCTTCAAAGTAACAGCACTCGAGGGATGAACCGACCAATTAAGACTAGGAGCACATCACCAGCAATAGAGACAAGTTCAACGATGCACACCATGAGGCGGACCGGAAAACCCATCTCATGAAAGGTAACCATGCAAGGATAGGCAACGGAATATAAAATTTTTAACATCCTAACATGATTATTCGTCCCAGAATCACGTACTAAAACATATAGTGGTAAGAAATTTATACCTTTCTCTGTAAGCGGTAAAAATGAAGAAGTCGTAGGAAGAGCGTTGAAAGTGCAAACGTAACCGTTCAAGCGTCCGGTCTCCAACTTTGACACACGAACAACGCCGGAGTGTACCACAACCTTTATGTTAGTAAAGATTATAGTAGTATAAAACATAAAGATTAAAATTGGGATAATAATAATCTTGTATATTTCATTAGAAAATATTTCTAATAATATTTAGAAAATATTATAAATATTTTCTATACACAAAATGATATTAATGGAACCAAATATAAAATTTCTCCCACTAGAAATTTTGGCCGAAAAACCACACACTAAAATCATAGCCCAAAACCCCTTTTTATGTTTTTAATGTTGTGAATTATTAATAATCAATAATATACTAAATTTCAAACAACATCTTTAGGATGGGTCAGTCTGGCATCCTATTATCTCTAGATAATATCTGCCCATGTGCGGATGCGAACACACCGTCATTGACTATGAGACTAAGTCAAACATCCAACACACACTAGTCTCACATGCATTAACGATATCCCACTCTCGTTAATACTCGACTATGGACATTTAGATAAATATTTATTTCAAGATGTTAGTCTCATCAGCAGAAAAAACACTATTTGATAAACATCTTTTAAATATAAATCTAGGAATATAATATTTGTTTACATTAGCATGAGATGTGTAAACATATTATATCTGCCTATACATGATAGAATAATGATAAACAGTTGGCCATCAGGGCACAACTCCAACAATCTCCCACTTGCACTATGGCCAATCTGGCATCGGTCGAATGCCCATGGACCTAGTGTGACCCTCATGCTTTAGCTTTCCTAAAGGCTTGGTCAAGGGATCGGCTATGTTGTCACCAGTATTTACTTTGCAAATCATCACATCTCCTCTATCTACGATTTCTCGTATGATGTGATAGCGTCGTACAATGTGTTTGGTTTTCTGGTGAGATCGCGGTTCCTTTGCCTGTGCAATGGCCCCAGTGTTGTCGCAAAACAGTGAGATAGGGTCATTAATACTAGGAACCACTCCAAGTTCAATAATGAACTTCTTGATCCAAACAGCTTCTTTAGCTGCCTCGGCGGCAACTATGTACTCAGCCTCTATAGTCGAATCGGCACTTGTATCCTCCTTGAAGCTCTTCCAGCTAAAAGCTCCACCATTCAGGCAAAACAAATATCCTGCTTGTGATTTTGAATCGTCTCTGTCGGTTTGGAAGCTAGCATCAGTGTAACCGAACACCTTTAGCTCTTCCTCACCACCGTATACCAGGAAGCATCCTTAGTATTGCGAAGATACTTGAGGATGTTCTTGACCGCTGTCCAGTGTGCTTCTCCTGGACTTCCTTGGTATCTGCTGGTCACGCTTAAAGCGAATGAGACATCAGGTCTAGTACATATCATGGCGTACATGATGGATCCAATCGCAGAAGCGTATGGAACCTTCATCATGAGTTCCTTCTGCTCGGGAGTAGAAGGACTCTGGCACTTGGAAAGAACCATGCCAGGTGTCATAGGTAAAGATCCTTTCTTTGAGTTAGACATGCTAAATCGATCATGGATTTTATCTATATATGTACCTTGATTTAGACCTATTAACTTTCTTGATCAATCTCAGTAGATTCTTATGCCAAGGACATAACTAGCATTTCCTAAGTCTTTCATGGAGAAGTTCTTGCTCAACCACGTCTTTACAGAAGTGAGAGCGGGAATATCGTTACCCATTAACAGTATGTCATTGACATATAAGATTAGGAATACTATTACACTCCCACTGACCTTCTTGTATACACAAGATTCGTCAGAGTTCTCAAAACCAAAACTGGAAATGGTTTCGTCGAAGCATATGTACCAACTCCGAGATGCTTGATTCAATCCGTAGATTGAACGTTGCAGCTTACAAACTTTGGCAGACTGACCAGCAATTTGAAAACCGTCAGGCTGTGTCATAAAAACATCCTCTTTGAGGTTCCCGTTAAAGAAAGCCGTCTTGACGTCCATCTGCCAAATTTCGTAATCGTAATAGGCTGCAATTGCAAGCATTATCCGAATGGATTTCAGCATAACAATTGGAAAAAAAGGTTTCATCATAGTCAATTCCGTGGATTTGTCTATAACCTTTTGCTACCAATCTAGCTTTGAAGGTATGAACCTTCCCGTCTACGTCTGTCTTCTTTTTGAAGACCCACTTGTATCCAATGGGTTTTGCCCCTTCGGGCGCATCAACCAAGGTCCAGATTTGGTTTGTGTACATAGACTCCATTTCAGATTTCATGGCTTCGAGCCATAGACCGGATTCGGGGCATGTAATTGCCTCGAGGTAGGTCTCTGGTTCGCCTTGATCTACCAACAAGACGTCACCTTCATCAGACATGAGAAATCCATATCTGACTGGAGGATTATGTATCCGGTCTAACTTACGTGGTATATCTTGAGCAATTTGAGGTTCAATTGCTTGATCTCTTTGCTCATGTTCCAACACTATCGGGACTTCTTCTTGTGGTTCTTGAATTTCTTCGAGGTCTACCTTTCTCCCACTAGTGATAGTTGAAAGAAACTCCTTCTCAAGGAAGGTTCCATTCCGAGCAACGAAAATTTTGTTATCGGATGGATGATAGAACGCATACCCTCTAGTTTCCTTGGGGTATCCCACAAAAATTACTTTATCAGATTTAGGCCCCAACTTACTAGACGTCATGAGACGTTTTACATAAGCTTCACAGCCCCAAATCTTAAAGTACGAGAAACTCGGTTTTCTCCCAAGGCATAGTTCGTATGGTGTGCTCTCGACAGCTTTAGATGGAACTCTGTTGAGTGTGTGTGCTGCTGTTTTCAATGCATATCCTCAAAATGATTCTGGCAATGTTGTCAGACTAATCATGCTCCGGACCATGTGTAGCAAAGTCCGATTTCTCCTCTCAGACACTCCATTTAACTGAGGTGACCCCGGAGGAGTGAGTTGGGATAAAATCCCATGCTCTTTCAGATAGTCATCGAACTCCAGGCTTAAGTATTCACCTCCTCGATCCGAGCGGAGGGTCTTAATACTTTTGCCTAATCGTTTTTCTACTTCGTTCTTGAATTCTTTGAATTTGTCAAAGCATTCCGATTTGTGTTTCATGAGATACACATATCCAAATCTACTAAGGTCGTCAGTAAATGTAACGAAGTAAGAATAACCACCTCTAGCTACAGTGCTAATTGGACCACAGACATCGGAGTGTATGAGGCCCAATAAGTCACTCGCCCTTTCACCGTGACCGGTGAATGGAGCCTTTGTCATTTTACCAAGTAAACAAGATTTACATACATCATATGACTGGAAGTCAAATGAATCAAGTACACCAGAACGATGTAACTTAGATATGCGTTTCTCGTTAATGTGGCCCAAACGACAATGCCAAAGGTACGCGAGATTTAAACTGTTGGGTTTGTTTCTCTTAACATCTACGTTATATACTGCGGTATCCATGTCAAGGACATAGAGACCGTTCGTCATTTTTGCACTTGCATAAAATATATCATTTCTAAAGACATAAAGAGTTTTGTCTTTTACAACGAACGAAAATCCTGCTTTGTCAAGGCAGGATACAGAAATGATGTTTCTGCTCATACTAGGTACAAACAGACAATTATTCAAATGCAATATAAGACCACTAGGTAGAGATAAACTATAGGTTCCGACGGCCAATGCATAGACGAGTGCGCCATTGCCGACTTTTAGTTGTATCTCTCCCTCCGTCAATTGTCTACATTCATGCAAGTTCTGCATAGAAGTACAGATGTGAGAACCACATCCAGTATCCATCACCCAAGAGGGGATATCAGACATATTGACTTCGATAACGTAAATTCCTGAGTTTTGGGGCTGACCCTGGTAAAGGTCTCTTAAGCATTGTATCATAGGACGCACTTCCATGTCCACGTGGAGCCTTTGGAGCTCCGCGGTCATACTGGCCATAATGATACACTTTACATCTCGCGCGTCGTCCTCATACTTCTTGTACGAAGTAATTTCTGCAGCACAGACATTTGCTTCAGGAGCTTTGGGAGGCTCAGATGTTAGGACGTAGAGCTTTTTCTCGCATTCGAGAACAATCTTAAGATTCATCTCCCAATCAAGAAAGTTAGTTCCAGATAATTTTTCCTTTTCTAGAACATATCGCAAGTTGAAAGGGTTGTTGTTGTTTGCCATCTACAAAAATTTTGCAAAATAGGTTATCTATCATGTTTAATAATTCATTAGGCCTTTAATTAATTATCTCCCACTATTTTTAACAAATCAATAACCCTCGATATTGATTCGGAGATTTCCGGCGAAACCTCTAGTGGGCCAAGATCCATATTTCATTATCTTGCGTTCCGCTTGGGCGTTACTCTACAAGACAACTATTTAGGCAGGAACATAGTTCCAACTGATGAGCCGGGCTCTCAGCTCTTGGTCTGGTGTTCGGCTAACAACATTACTACAATCGGACCAGCACACCTTTTCACCGTACTTGTAATTGGCTGAGGCACGTCTTAGAAGCAGACTACTTTGGTTAGGAACAGAGTTCCAATTAAATCATAAAGATCCAACTCCTGGCTGGATGAGTGAGTAAAATCATCTGACTTGTCATTGATGACCCCAACTTACTGCCTCTGAGTCGTTCATCCATTTGACCGAGACTCAGTTAAGTCTAACCCAACGTGCGACAGCGACCACGCTATGGCGGTTCCCGTAACCAGCTTAACATACACCGTACTATGCTCTGCTGAGGCTGAGTACATGACAGTGCACATTAGCCGGATAGGTGCCGAGCGTCCGAAGGCAACAGACTTAATATTCGTGAGGGATTTATAATTTCGATCTCACCTATCGACATGGCCGCAAACATGTCCATTACTAGCGTTCAACATACATTCAACATGCATTCACAAAACGCAATACTCCGTATTGTATATGTATTGAAAAATATTATTGGGATTAATAAAGTGTGTTTGAAAAGTTTTAAATTTTTACGATTACCAAGTTAAATACTTTAGTCCGAATGGGGCTGCAGACCTAGACGGATTAGGGTGTTACAGATATACCTATTAGCTAATTAATGTTAAGACTATCTAGAAGACCTCTAGAATAGATCTTAGAATGAACTTATGAAAATATGAATAGTTGATGAATTAGATATAAATTCATAAACGGGATTCGTAGACCAAACTAGAGGATTACTCGTTGGGAATGCCCGATCCATTGTTGACCAATCGCTATATTGTTGTTGCCTTAACTGACTACAGTTAAGTGTCCGAAATCATTTGCCTTAAACTAATGATAGTTTAAGTGTCTGATTGCCTTAACTGACTACAGTTAAGTTTCCGAAATCAATTTCCTTAAACTAATGATAGTTTAAGTGTCTGATTAATAATTGCCTTTTAAGAATGTGATTATGGAAATTATGATTTGGCCTTAGACTAAGAATAGCTAAGAGCATTATTACGATCTGGCCTTAGACTAAGACTAGCTAAGAGCGTTGTTATGATCTGGCCTTAGATTAAGAATATCTTAAGAGCACTATTGAAATAGTATCTGAATTGAATAAAATGTGTTGATATGAACTGAACAATACCAAAACTGTGAATGTCTTAAATGAACATTGTGTGCATGATATCAAATGATTTGATTATGAATTTAGATTCAGTTTATATGGATGTTCGACGCATTAGATATGCTTACTCAGCTTTACCGCTGAGCGTGTAGTGTGTTTTATTTGCTACACGCAGGTACAACAGAAAGAACACTGTGATCTTGGCAGCAGATGGGGCGAGATTGTCGGGATGGATGTGACAAGTTTGAAATGATTTATGATATGTCAAAATTAAATTCGCTTTCGCAATATTGTTGAATACTCCGTACTGTATTTGTTATGAAAAATTATTGGTATTAATAAAGTGTGTTTGAAAAATTTTAAATTTTTACGATTACCAAGTTAATACTTTACTCCGGAAGGGGCTGCAGACCTGGACGGATTAGGGTGTTACAGTTAACACCCGAACTTACCGTCACGCATCACATAGTATTTTGTATGCCAAAAACATCGTTTTTATTATACAAAATCATATTTATATTGTGCATAACTAGTTGGTATCAAAAATAGGATTTCATAGTTCAAAAATCATTTTTCTAAACAATAATTGATTAATATGTGATAGGAAATTCAATTATTAACTATTAGATTCATTTTCTTCAATAGTGTAGGGAGACAGTCTACTGTCACTTCTGATAATCTACTGCCTGATGTTCAGAATGGGCTGATAATCGATTATCACACTCTGATAATCGATTATCAAACTTCAGAGAGGGCTAACAGTCGATTGTCACATTCTGACAGTCGACTGTTTCTCAGCTCTGTTCCAAAAAAATCTGCAGAACAAGCTATAATCGATTTTTAAGTTGATAGTTGACTATTCATCGTCTTCTACCTCGAGTCAACTTGCGGAAATGTCATTTTTACTCTCCAAACATCAATTAAAGTATATAAAAATGTTCTCCAAGGTTCATATATTATTTTGGCATCATTAATTCATAGTTTTTAACATCAAAATCAAGGTTTGTGATTCTTAGTTCTTCAAGCATGTCAAACACAAAACTCAACCAAATGACGATTTATGAACGTAGAAATGACCTATATGAACATCCTAGTCATTAGATATATCTACGGGCTTACCTCGAAGGTTAATGGAGGTTTTGGAAATTTTCCGGTGAAACTTCCAGCGAGTATTTCTCCCAACTCCAGCGACTTCACACCAAATTGACAGCACCACAACACTCCTCACGCTTTCATGAACACTTAGGAAGAAGAATGAAGAAGAATGGTGAAGAAATGAGAAGGTTGGGTTCTCTTATATAATGAGAAGGAAAGAAGAAGAAGACAGCTATGGTGACTCCACAATTCTGCGATCGGCGTAGTGGGGAAGGAGGCGCCATCTAAACAGTTCCCTGATTGGGACCAATTTTGGTTCCAGTCGGGGTACACTTTTTGCTCCAACTTTCTCCAAATTGAAATCTGTTTGCACCGTTGTGATCAGACAGTCGAGCTCTATCCAACGATATACTTTTCATAATTATTTGTAATACTTTTTCCGACATCATATTTTTGGGTGGTTGACTTTGACAAAGTCAAAATTGATTTATTTGACCTTTACTTAAAAAGGTACTCATACTAAATTCATATTATTTATTCTCATGCTTTATTTCAATAAATCATTTTAAAGTTTACATCATAAACACATTATTCATTTATTACTGATTTTGGGTTTGTACTCAGGTTCCCAACCAAGATTACACAATTAGTCAACATATTGGATTTATCTCTATGAGATTTATCCAGATTAAGATATTGGATATCAAACACATATTATTTCGGCCCAAAGTCCAACAATAAATTATTTTTAATCAAAACAAATTTGATTAATTTATTATTTATTTATTAATAATCTTTCATTGTTGAGTCAGTCATAATCGTGATCAAGACCGACCCAACACTCACGCACTGGCTCTTTAGGCTAAAATCTTTCATTGCATTTCTTACATCATAAATGTTTTTAAAACTTTTTTAAGTCATTAAAAACACTTGGTGTTCGCCCAAACCAAAAACCAAGCCATTCGGCGTTCGGCTTTCAGAAACCGGCGTTTGGCTTTCGTTTATCGGCTTTGGTTTTTGGTATCCGAACCAACCAAGTGGTTTTCAACATTTTATTACTGTTTTTAACCCTTTGGCATGTTTAAACAGTTTTCCAACAAAAACATCTTAAAAACCACCTTTCGGTTTTGGTCGTTTGGCAAAAACCACGTAAAACGGCATAAACTTAGGTAGTCGTAGTTTCTACCCAAATGATGTGGTTTTTAAAGTGTCTCACTTGATTTCTTATACAAATACCTCAAATAAGTGTTTTAAATACTTGGTTTTTATTTTGGAGAACTTTGTTTTTTTCGGTCGGTTTTTGCATCGGTTGGCTAGGCCGTGGTTAAGGCAAAAACCATGGGTTTTTGGCTAACCACCCACCTAGCGATGGGAAGAACTTCCCATCGATGGGTAGGCGGTCCTTCAGCCTAACCAAGTTCCAGAACCATGCCAAACAACGATGGGAAGTTCTACCCATCGCTGTTAAAGCCTTGGTCCAACATCAGCACAAGGCAGAACGACCTTACCCAGCGATGGGGACTTTACCCCATCGATGGGAACCTAGCGATGGTAAGGATAAACCATCGATGGGAAGGCATGACCGTTGGAAGTCATTTAAGGTTGATTCTCTCCTTGTTTGGAAGTCAACCTCCCACCCAGCGATGGGAAGCTTGTACCCATCGATGGGTAGGTAACCGTTGGCTTCAAAACTGAAGGAAAATTGGCTTACCAGCGATGGGTAAGTTCCAAACATCGATGGGAAGCCAATATCCTTTAGATCCCAAATTTATTCAATCCCATAAATCAAGCCAATCACCCCTTTAATGCATTGGTCCGTTGGAGCTTATTTTGGCACTATAACAAGGGGTGTTTGGGTCTGCTTTTCTCATCAATTCACTTCACAATAATCATATTTTGGTTGCATTCAAACAACATTCTTTTCCATAGATTTTTAGAGCCATTTTGTGTGAAGGTTGAGTTGTTCTTGAGCGTACTTAGTTTACTCATCATCTACTCTATAAGAGAGTCTCGTTCTTGCAAGTGTACTTAGTTTACTCATCATCTACTCTATAAGAGAGTCTCGTTCTTGAGTGAAATTGTGTTCTTAGAAACGTTGAGAGAAAGTATTTCTCTCGTTTGATTCAAAGGAAGGGTTGTTTGCTTTGAAGAATTCGTTGAGGTTCGTGTGACTGGAACTCTCAAGTTGTAAGGGTTTGTTAAGCACCGTTAAGATTAACGAGATAGTAGTGTAGCTTGAGAGAGTCTCTCGGGAGGCTGGATTAGCCACAAATGGTGGTGAACCAAGGTAAAATTCGGTGTGCTCCTTACTCTTTTAATTTTTAATTCCCGCGATTTCTTTGATCAAACACTATTCACCCCCCCTCTAGCGTTGGTCTATTATTCTAACATAGTGTACCACAAGCAGTGCCATGGCGTCAATCGAATGCCAACCCTTTGGTTCCCAAACGGGAAGGCACACGATAGAACTCAGCAGTTAGAACGTAAGGATGCCACCGAAAGGGTACAGAACAAAGGAAACCATTGCAAACAAAGGCGGAGCCCACCATATTGAAAAGGCTTTCACGGCAAGTTTTCGCTACTATAGCAAGGATCGAACCTGACCATGAAAACCAAATACATCTCACACACAATCACGCATCGCAAACTTCATACACACCGCACAACCCACCAACAAACCAAAGGCCAAGTTTTTAACTCGGCAGTCAGCCCACCAACGAATGCCTGGTGCCCATGACAGTCGCGTCGAATAGTGCCATACAAGACCACACAAAACCGTAGCGAACCATCCCACCCACTTAGAGCCGACCTAAAACCGACTGCATTAGCCCCCGACGCCTGGCCCTTCCACCTAGATGGGTGTAATGGAAGAACCAGACGCCGGATGGGAAGGAGCTAGAGCAGGGCCGACACACCTAACATCGGCACACTGAGCCAAATTAAAGAAATTTGGCTAACCGAAAGAGCAACCATCCGAGAGTCGGCTCAGCGAGGACGAAACAGCCAACCATCCCCGTTCGAAATGTCGGAATCCCAACAACCGGAATTTCGAAGGCCAACAAAACCGTAGCAAACCATCCCACCCACTTAGAGCCACCATAAAAACGACTGCCTTAGCCCCCGACGACTGGTCCTTCCACCTGGGTGGGTGTAATGGAAGAACCAAACGCCAGATGGGAAGGAGCTAAGGCAGGGCCAACACACCTAACATCAGCACAGCGAGCCAAATTAAAGAAATTTGGCTAACCGAAATCCAACCATCCGAGAGTTGACTCAGTGAGGACAAAATAGCCAACCATCCCCGTTCGAAATGCCTGCATCCCAACAACCGGAATTTCGAAGGCGAACAAAACCGTAACAAACCATCCCACCCACTTAGAGCCGACCTAAAACCGACTACATTAGCCCCAGACGACTAGTCCTTCCACGTGGGTGGGTGTAATGGAAGAACCAAACGGCCGGATGGGAAGGAGCTAGAGCAGGTCCGACACACCTAACATCGATAAGAACTTTGGCTAACCGAAAGAGCAACCATCGCAGAGTCAGCTCAGCGAGGACGAAATAGCCAACCATCCACGTTCGAAATGCCAGCATCCCAACAACCGGTATTTCGAAGGCCAACAAAAACGTAACCAACCGTCCCACCCACTTAGAGCCACCATAAAACCGAATGCATTAGCCCCTGACACCTTGTCCTTCCACCTCGGTGGGTGTAAGGGAAGAACCAAATGCCGGAAGGGAAGGAGCTAATGCAGGGCCGACATACCTAACATCGGCACACCGAGCCAAATTAAGGAAACTTGGCTAACCGAAATCCAACCTCGGAGAGTCAGCCCCACAAGGACATCCCAATCATCCTCGCTTGAAATGTCGGCATCCCAACAACCAGCATTTCGGGGGCCAACAGACTGATGCCCAACACGGATTCCCACCGCCAACTCGAACTGCGTTAGCCCTGACGTCCGTTCTTGTTACTAGTGGGTAGGACACTAGCCGAACGAGGCACCAAGGGAGGGAGTGAGCTAAGGCAGGGCCTAGCAAGGGAAAAAACCAAGCCTTTTCAAACCAACTGAAAAAATCTTCACGGACCATAGCCCCCCTATATATGCTTAAAAAACATAAACCCAAGTTACAACAGTAGATACAATTTTGCTGTAGAGTCACACTCACAAATTAGGGCCCAAATTCAAACACAAAGCCAATTCCTCATCACAACCCGTAACCAAACATCATTCTTAGATCATAATGATATGCAAAACACACTAACAAACATTTGGGGGGACAAAAAAGCAATAGCTAAAACGGTAAAAGCAGTGGTTCTCAGAAAGCCCACACTTCAAAAACCACATGTGAAAAACAAAAGGCATGCCACCCAAAATTTGATTTCCAGATACAAAAGCTATATGAACTTGTTTAATGGCATTTTGCTTTGCAAACG
>NQVE01000080.1:340000-362500 GCA_003260385.1 Cuscuta australis
ACAGCAGCCTTCTTCAAGGAGATATGGAACATTCCTGGTCAAACCCTGTTTGAAGCTGTTTTTGAGTTCTTTAGAAGTGGACACTACAAGAAAACGCCAAAACAACGACGGATTGCAGCGACGGAATTTAGTTCGACGCTAACAGCAACGGATTTAGCGACGGAAGGGTACTCCAACCAAAACTAACGACGGAAAAAAAGGTCCGTCGCTCAGTATTGGCGGGAGGTTGTACGCGGCATTTTTGACGACGGAATTACCGACGGAATTTTCCGTCGTTAATGTTAGCGATGGAAAATTTCCGTCGCTGACCGAATTTTATTGAAACGCTGCGTTTTGGCTTGGCGACGGAATATATCCGTCGCTACTTTCCGTCGCTTCAAAAACAGGTCTATACCCCGATTTGCAGACAGAAATCGTCGTCTCCACGTGGAGTCTGAGGTCTGCTGTCCAAATCGTCGTCGAACCTCCGCCGCCGCGCCATCCGCTCGTCGTCTCCGCTCGCCACCATCAATCGCCGGTCCTCGTTGCTGTCCGGTCATCGTCAGGTCTTCACTCCATCTTCAAATCTCAGGTTTTTTTCCTTTTTTATTTTACATTTAAAGTTGTAAACAAATTAGACTATAGATTATCTTTTTACATTCGAATTAACAATTATTATTGTTTAATGATATAATTAAAAAGTATATTATTATGTGTAAACTTTTGACATTTTCTTTTAAATTTGAAATTATTGAAATTAGGGTTTTTTCCCCAAAAAATTTATCATTTTTTTTTAAAAAAAACTTAATTATATGCTTGAAACTTTTAGTGAATGAATATTATGCTTATTAATAACATATTTTAGATATTGTAGATGCTAGATGAGGATTATGTACGTATTATGTATTTTTTTGAATATTGTAGTTCTTGTGCTTTTATATTTATTTTTTTAGTTTTTTGTAATGAATTCTATAACTTAATAGTATGTCAATTTTATTTTTTTGAATTTCTCAGAATGAGTGACTTTCACGAAAATTGAGATTGGATGTATAAAAGACTTGATAGCTCAGGTTTTATAAATACAGATTGGGTTGACAAAGTTAGACAATTCATTGAGTTTTGTGAGTCAAATCCAAAAGTAGACAGATTCAACGGGCAGATGCGTTGTCCTTGTAAGATTTGTAAGAATAAATATTTTAAAGATATCAAGGACATTAAGCTTCATGTATTGAGACAAGGTTTCACTCCTAAATATCTTGATTGGGTTTGCCACGGGGAGGAACATGGTGATTATACGAGCCATCATCGGCGCTGTAAATCTGCTCGTACCTTTGTTGAAACCGAAAGAGCAGAATACATGAATATGGTGAAAGACTGTTGTATTTAGGTGCCCTAGCGGCAATCAAATACCTATGTAACTGTACACTTTATCATGAATGAAAGGCCTTGAAGTATGTTTTATATCTTGTGTAACATAACATAGCTTCAGTCCATAGACGATAGCGCTTCAGTAACATAGATGAGGACTACGATGTTCTGATTATGAGACTGTTACTTCTTGACGAAGGCTATGTCTAGAATATCCCTAGTCGCACTTTATGATAATACGGACGTCATAACGTATCAAGACTAGTACGTACGAAATGAGATAGTTGCGTCTCATAGACTATAGGTATTGTGATATCTTAATCTGTACGTAGGTGCATATTATATTGATAATATGTGACTGGATTGACCCATCTTGAGAATACTGCATGGATCTACAGTAATGTGTTTATCAGTATTCTCAAATCGACCTTGCTATAACTATCCTCAGACTTGAAGTTATTACAATCTCTGATATGTGGGGTCGTATGCTTTGATTCATAACCAATGCTATCTGAAATACTGGTAGACGTACAGTTATGCGTTGGGTATGCCGCTAAGCATATTTAGAGATGTGAATAACAGATACAGGATCTGTCCCTTCTACTGTATAGAAGTATAATGTCAATGGGCCCATAGAATAGTAGGACTTGGGAAAGTGCGTGGCCATGCCCAGATATGTCGCTATCTAGAGACTGATAAATATCTGATCCCTGCCAGTCTACTTGAGATTCAGTAACAGCTGATTTAACTATACAAGGATACACATCCCATGCCTTGTGTTCATGACATTTAGGACAGAAGGATAATAGTTATAGAACGTCTTGTGTCGTAGAAGGTATTGATGAGATGAACGTCTTTTTCATAATCTAGGGGTAATAATGTGTTGCTAGATACCGCTTATTATCTATGGTATTAATTTTATTAATATCATTGCCAATGTTATGGATACCTAAAGGGTCACACACTTAGAACTTGTAAGGGAGTAGTATACTACACTAGTGGGAGTAATATTAAATATATAGTTGTGATAATATAATTTTATACATATATATGTATTTCGAAAATACATATGTATTTTAAAATTATATTTTGTTTGTGTCATTTTAATTATATGATAATTATATTTTGACAAAACAAATTTTTATTTTATATATATATGTAGGGTCGAAATTATATACCTATATATATTATTTTATTTTTTTTCATCATTTTAATTATATGATAATTATTGATGTCAAAATAAAATATAATGTACTTTAATATGAGATGGCCGAAGATTTCAAGAGGAAAATCCAAGACCATTTTGATTTTATACATAAAGTATTTTTAATGTCAAATTGATATATTTGATTATTATTTGATGTAGGGATTCTATTTTGTTTGGTAGCTAAGATATTAAACATTTACACATGGTGTTAAGACATATACATGGACTTATGCTTAACATTAATTTCCTAGCAATTTCCTAAATATACTTTATTATAAAATGAGGTCTTGATTTTGAAAAACATACCATAATTTTCGGCCATCCCATTTTAGAGAGAAGAAAAATCCTATTTTGTGTTCAAAGTTATTTTTCTAAAGTGTTAGAACTATACACAAAATATTATAAAGAAATATTTATAAGATAAATATTTTACTATATAATTATTACTCCCAAAGTAGTATTATTATAGTTTTTACTATCCGATATTAAACTTGCTAGCACAAGTTTAATCTTGGACTCCGGAGCAAGTTCGTGTGGATACGTTGGAGGCTTCATACGTTTGGCGCTACGTTCATCTCCTCAAAACCATCCCCGACCGTTCCTCCGTTCTCCGTTTTCACCGTTAAGGTAAATTTCTTACTATAGCTAGTAATTTACGTAAGTTGTTCTTGGGTGGAATCGAGTTTTGGACTATAAATTTTTTTTTTCCGCTGCGTTATCCAAGCCTCGTTTCCCAACAGTGGTATCAAAGCCGGCTTACGAAGTTACTAGTTTAGTAGTTTTTACCGTTATTGTTTTTGTAGATTAGTCAATAAATTTTGGAGACAAAAATTTATCCCATTGAAATTTAATTAGGTGGCCATATTTAGATACTGGACCTAATATAATTTTGTTCAGTAATTTTCGAAATTACTGTTTGGGGTATTTTTATAATATTCTTATTAAGTAGTTTATGTGTAGAATACTTGTTATTTGTGCCATAAATACTTAATATTTATGAAAATTAGATTTTATATTTTCTGGGAAGTATTTGACATGTCAATATAACTCAGAAATTTTAAAATCGATTTTTGGAATTAATTTCCTATTTTTCTATTTTTAAATTCGTTTATTGAATAGAAAATGGGAAAACTTATTTTTGACAATCAAAAATTAATTTTAATTCATAATAAGTTGCGACCAGAGATTTTAAGTTTGTATAAAAATTTTAATAATTTTTAAACACGTATAAATATTTATTTTGTATTTTTGAAGTAATTGGATCAGTACTATTCACTAGTCCGATTTTTAATTATTTTAAGTTGAAAATTTAATATTTTAAATTCTATAAAAATCATATTCTGGTTCTGGAACTTATTTTTGACTGGAAAAATAAATTTTGATATTTTTGGAATTTCGAAATATATTTTCACAATATAATTTCGGTTTTATAGCTTTGAAAAATGGTTTTCAAAATTTTAAATTTTATTCATTCTGGAATTTTAGGATTTCCAGATAAATAAAGTTTACTGGGAGTCTCCAACAATTATTTGCTAATTTAGAAAACATATACATATTTAATTCGAAATAAAAGCCCTTTTTCGAATTTAAATATATATAAATACGGTAAATATAAAATATTTTATTTTCTGGAATTTAGAAAATCTAATTTCTAACATTCTGGAAATTTAAAGTATTTTATTATTTTAATTAAATTACTTGCTAGTTTAATTAATTTATTGTTGATAGTTTATTCCGTAGAATAGAATAAACTAGGTCTGGGGCGAGCGCGGTTCGCCTGGTGTATGCTTTAATATGTATGATGTGATGCATGTGATGCTTGTATGTATTATTGCATGGTGGATGATTGTGGCTTAGTTATATTTGTTGTATTTTTAAATACGGCATGCGTGTCGTGCCTCATCTCTATACTCTCGATGTAATTCTCTTCTTTACCTCAAATATTCTTTTCTCTCGAAAATTATAAGAAGATAAGAAGACGAAGTCCGTTCCTGATAGAGAATCCTAAGGAAGACGTGATGGGCCGGAGATAGAGATCTCTTGATCAAGGCGCTATCATTTGTTTTTCTTTAGGAGCCACAATCATTTCACGTTTACTTATTATGCATGTGATGTATGATTGAATGTATGCATGTATGTGATTTTCGCTAGTGCATACGGGCGGTGTATGCCATAGGCAAGACTGCGTTATAAATCCCTCATAATTTTAAGTCTGTGCCACCCCGACACCCCGTCACTCGTCAAACCCAATTTAGATCGGTAACGGACTCACCCAAGTGAGACGCCCGGTTTACGTTGGTTAGGCGCGAAACCCGTAACTAGGGTACTGACTCGCCCCGGGTTAGTCTTAACTAAGTCTTGGTCATAAGGATGAGAGACTTAGGGCACTGCGGTAGGATCAATAAATAAAATCAGATCATCCAACCAGAGTTGTAAATTGTTACAATTGGAATTTATTCCTACCAGAAATAATTTAACTGTAGGGCAAGATGCAAAGCACAACTATAGTTAAATGAAATATGGATCTGGCCCAATTAAGAATTTTATTTAAAAGAATCCACCGAACCAAGAGTTGTAATAACGATTGCAATTGGAATGAATTCCTACCTAAATAATTTAACTGTAGGGCAAGATGCAAAGCACAACTATAGTTAAATAAAATATGGATCTTGGCCCGCTAGGGTATTCTTCAAATAGAAACCCCAAGTCAATAGGTTCCGTACGTGAGGATAGTTGACTTGTTAGAAATAGTGGGAGAGTATTTAATAAAGACCTATTAGATACTTAATTCATGATAATAACTATCTTCGCAAAATTATGTAGATGCAAACAACAACACAAACAACCTCGCCCTGCGTTCCATTCTAGAGGCCCACGAGATGATCGTGGCCTTGCGGCAGCTATACCAAGGGCAATCCAGGCATGAACGTTTTCTCGTGAGTAAGGCTCTCTTTAGTTGCAAGCTCTCTTCAGGGAACCCAGTCGGTCCGCACGTTCTCAAAATAATTGGTTACATAACCAATCTGGAGAAACTCGGGTTCTCATTGCAGAAGGAGCTGGCAACGGACCTGCTCCTGCAGTCGCTCCCTGAGTTGTATAAGGGTTTGTCATGAACTACATGATGCATGATCTTGACAAACCCCTTCCGGAGCTTCTTAAAATGCTCCAGACTGCAGAGGAGAACCTTACTAAGGGCAAGGGTGCTTCCGTCCTTATGGTCCAAGGCGGAAAGGGGAAGCCAAAGAAGGGGATTAAGATTAAGGCTAGGACAGTCGGAAAGCCTAAATCGAAGTCCACTTCCTCTGCAACCCAGAAACCCATATGAGGAGTTGCAAAGGGCAAATGTCATCACTGTGGTAAGGCAGGCCACTGGAGAAGAAACTGCAAGACATACCTCGCAACCAAGAAGAAGGAAGGTACGCCCATTTCTTCTGAGGTGTATGTTATAGAAGTTAACATGTCTATATCTTCATCATGGGTACTAGATACTGGATGTGGGTCTCATATCTGTACTACCATGCAGGGACTGAAGCAGAGTAGACGATTAGCTCGAGGCGAGATTGAACTCCGAGTCGGCAATGGTGCACCTGTTGCAGCTTTGGCAATCGGAACTTATAGTTTAGTCTTGCCTAGTGGTCTAATGTTGGAATTAAACGATTGCTTGTACGTTCCTGCAATTAGCAGAAACATTATTTCTGCATGTCTTGATAAGAGTGGTTTCATCATTTCTATTAAAGACAAGTCCCTTTCCGTTTACAGAAAGAATGTTTTCTATGCTAATGCCATAATGACCAATGGGTTATATGTCCTTGACTTGGACATGCCTGTCTATAACATATCAGCCAAGAGGAACAAACCGAACGGTTTGAACCAAACATACCTATGGCATTGTAGGTTAGGCCATATAAACGAGAAACGCATATCCAAGCTACATCAGTCGGGAATGCTGGAGTCATTTGATCTTGAATCATATGACACATGTGAATCTTGTTTATTAGGTAAGATGACCAAATCTCCTTTCACCGGACACGGTGAAAGAGCTGGTGATCTTCTGGCACTCATTCATAGTGATGTGTGCGGGCCTTTGAATACAACTGCACGAGGTGGTTATTCATACTTCATCACTTTTACTGATGACCTCAGTAGATATGGCTATGTGTATCTCATGAAACACAAGTCAGAATCCTTTGAAATGTTCAAAGAATTCAGGAATGAAGTTGAAAAACTGTAACGCCCCAAAATATACCCTAAAATTTATTGAATTAAATATTCAATTAAACAAAATTTGTTTTGATTAAAATAAATTGTTGTTGGGCTTTGGGCTGAAATAATATATTGATATCCAATAAACATAATTGGGATAAATCTCATAGAGATAAATCCAACATGTTGATTTAATGTGTGATGTTGATTGGGAACCTGAGTACAGACCCAAATTAAGAATAAATGAAGAAATTGTTTATAATGTGAACTTTGAAATGATTTATTGAAATAAATCATGGAAATAAATAATATGAATTAAATGTGAGAACCTTTTTGAATAAAGGTCAATTAAACCAATTTTGACTCTGTCAAAGTCAACCACCCAAAAAATATGATGTCGGAAAAAGTATAACGAATAAATATAAAAATTATATCGTTAGATAGAGTTTAACTGTCTGATTGCAACGGTGCAATCGGATTTCAATTCGGAGAAAGTTGGACCAAAAAGTGTTCCCCGATTGGGACCAAATTAGTCCCAATCAGGGACTTGCGTTTGGAATCAAAGAAATATCTCAGCCCCCTCCACTGAGACGCCGAAACAGGAACGGATACATCATCACCTTGGCCTCTTCCTCCATTCTTTTACTATATAAGAAACCCAACTTCACCATTTCTTCATCATTCTTCATCAAATTCATTCTGAGAGATAGCCTTGAGTGTGGAGAACGCAGTGGTGCTGTCAATTTGGTGAGAGGTCGCTGGAACAAGACGTGGTGTTCGCCGGAAGTTTCACCGGAAAATATTCAAAACCTTCTTTTACCTTCGAGGTAAGCCCGTAGATATATCTAGTGATTAGAATGTTCGTATAGATCGTTTTTACGTTCATAAACGGTCGTTTGGTTGAGTTTTATGTTTGACATGTTTGAAGAACCAAGAATCATAAACCAAGAAATTGTTGTTAAAACTACAAATTAATGACTCTAAAATGATCTGTGAACATTGGGGAACATTCCTATATAATTTAATTGAAGTTTGGTAATTAAAAATGATAATGTTAAAAATTGAACAGAGGAAGAAGATGATGAACAGTGGCCGAAAATCGATTATTTCCTTCCTAATAATCGATTAAAAATTTGTTCAGATAGTCAGTATATTTAAAAATAATAATAATCGATTATTTTAATCATAAAAATCAATTTAACGTTATTAATCGATTATTTTAATTATAAAAATCGATTATTTATATTGTAAAAATCGATTAACATTAATTAATTGATTATTTAAATTGTAAAAATCGATTTTTAGCAATTAGTTGATTATTTAAAATATAAAAATCGATTTTTAGAAATTAATTGATTATTTAAAATATAAGAATCGATTTTTAGCTATTAATGGATTATTTTAAATATAAAATTCGATTTTTAGGTATTAATTGATTATTTTTAAAAATAAAAATCGATTTTTCTTAAGTCGAGATCCTGTTCCGAAAATATTCGGAAAATATATGCTCTAAAATCCACCAATTGATTATGATCATTGGAAAAATGATTTACCATAATAAAAATGATGTTTTTAACAAATAAAAATGTTATGTGATGCATGACGGTAAGTTAGGGTGTTAACACTTGAAGCTAGGCCGCTAATTATTATTGAATATTATGTTGATTGATGATTATAGTAATGATTATTGATTGATTATTATGATGATTGAATCTTGATGAATATTCTGATTAAAAATCATAATTGTGAATGATTAAATCATAATGAATATATTGATGATTGTGAAAATAAAATGTATTGTTAAGGTTATCTAGAAGACCTCTAAGATATACCCATATTAATGTTGATTTGAAAGGTATCTAGAAGACCTCTAAGATATACCTATTTAAGTTAGGCCTTGCGGGTATGAACCCCGGTGGCTAGGGTTAGAACGTACGTACGGGATCCGGGAACCAAACTTGAGTACCTACTCGTTTGGGGATACCACCCACCCAACAGTGAACACTACGCTGTCGGTTTTTGGTTGGCCTTAAGTGAAGGTAAGTTTAAGATTTTCAAAACCCTTTTATCTTAAACTAGGCCTAGCTTAAGGATTATTTAGGAATATTTTATATTGGAATATAGTTTAATTATTTAAACTAGAATTCGTTTAAGGGTTGACAAATATTAAAGTGATTGGCCTTAGACTAAGAATAGTTTAAGGATATTGTTGAATGTTGAATATTGAATATTGAATATTGAATATGAGTAAATATTGAAAGATGAATATTGAATTGAATATTGCAATTATTATGAATGACTGATGAACATTGAATGTGAATATAAATGTTGAATAATGCATGATGAATAATTTTTAATAATTATTGATTATCTGAACTGAACATTATGTGCATGATATGAAATGATTTGATTGTGAATTTAGATTCAGTTTATATGGATGTTTGATGCATTAGATATGCTTACTCAGCTTCAACGCTGAGCGTGTAGTATGTTTTATTTGCTACACGCATGTTAATGAAGTGACGTGATCCTGGAGGCAGACGGAGGCGAGATTGTGGGAATGGATGTGATGGTTTTGAATTAAAGAACATAAATAAATTATGTTTGTGATTATGATTGTTAAGCTTCCGCAATATTGAAAATTCCGTACTGTTTATATTAGTACTGTTTATATTATGAAAAATATTATTGTGATAAATAAAAGTGTTTGAAATGTTTTAAATTTTTATGATTACCAAGTTAATACTTTTATCTAAAAGGGGCTGCAGACCTGGACAGATTAGGGTGTTACAAAAACAACTTGGAAAAAGTATTAAAACACTACGATCTGATCGAGGTGGAGAATACTTAAGTGGCGAGTTCGATGACTATCTTAGAGAGCATGGTATTTTATCCCAACTCACACCTCCTGGGACTCCACAATGGAATGGTGTCTCTGAAAGGAGGAATCGAACCCTGCTTGACATGGTTCGTTCTATGATGGGTCATTCGACTCTACCAGAATCATTCTGGGGGTATGCGCTCAGCACTGCAATATATACTCTTAACTGAGTTCCAACCAAGGCGGTTGAAGGAACACCATACCAGCTATGGACGGGCAAATGCCCGGTTCTGTCACACTTAAAGATTTGGGGCTGTGAGGCTTATGTCAAACGTCTTTTGACGAATGGCAAGCTTGACGCCAAGTCTGATAAGTGTTTTTCGTGGGATACCCAAAGGAAACTCGAGGGTATTCATTCTATCACCCTATCGATAAGAAGGTATTCGTTGCTCGCAATGGTGTCTTCCTCGAGAAGGAATTTCTCTCCATCGCAACTAGCGGGAGAAAGATAGAGCTCGAAGAAATTCGAGACGACGAAGAAACTACCGCGCCGGTTCTGGAACATGAGCTAGAGGAACAAACTATTGTACCTCAAAATGCTCAAGATACACAAGAACCCCGTAGGTCTAACCGGTTACGCACACAACCTGAAAGGTATGGATTCCTCCTAACCTTTGAGGGTGACGTAATGCTTATCGACCAGGATGAGCCGGAGACCTACCTCGAGGCAATCAGTTGTCCCGAGGCTGAGGAATGGCGTCAAGCCATGCAGTCCGAAATGGATTCCATGTACACCAACCAAGTATGGACTTTGGTTGATGCACCTGAAGGGATCAAACCCATTGGGTGCAAATGGGTCTTCAAAAAGAAGACTGACATGGATGGTAAGGTGCAAACCTTCAAGGCACGATTGGTAGCAAAAGGATATCGTCAAATACATGGTATCGACTATGACGAAACTTTTTCTCCAGTTGTCATGATTAAATCCATTCGGATCTTACTTGCTATCACAGCATACCATGATTACGAAATCTGGCAGATGGACGTCAAAACGGCTTTCCTTAATGGAAACCTCCTTGAGGATGTCTTTAAGACACAACCTGAAGGGCTTTGCGCTCCTGAAGAATCTACCAAGGTTTGCAAGTTGCAGCGATCAATCTACGGATTGAAGCAAGCCTCACGGAGTTGGAACATCCGCTTTCACGAAACTGTCATCGGCTTTGGTTTTAAAAGAAATTCGGATGAATCTTGTGTATACAAGAAGTTCAGTGGGAGTGCTATAGTCTTCCTTGCTCTGTATGTTGATGACATACTGCTCATAGGAAACGATATTCCTACTTTAACCACCGTCAAAACGTGGTTGAGTAAGAGTTTCTCTATGAAGGACTTGGGAGATGCCAGCTATGCACTTGGCATAAGGATCTATAGGGATAGATCACGTAAGCTGTTAGGTCTCAGTCAAAGTACATACATAGACAAGGTCCTCGCTAGATTCAGCATGTCTGAGTCGAAACGAGGAAGTTTGCCTATGGCCCAAGGCACGAGTCATTCCAAGACTCAGGGTGCTTCCACTCCGGAGGAAGTAGAACGCATCAGAAATGTTCCTTATGCGTCGGCCATTGGATCCATCATGTATGCTATGGTATGTAGGAGACCTGATGTCGCCTTTGCTCTGAGTGTCACGAGTAGATACCAGTCCAATCCTGGCGAAAGCCATTGGACGGCTGTGAAGAACATCCTTAAATACTTCCGTAGGACTAAGGATGCCTTCCTGGTATATGGCGGAAAAGAAGAGCTCAGTATTGTTGGATATACTGATGCCAGCTTCCAAACTGATAGAGATGACTTCAAGTCGCAGGCAGGGTATGTGTTTTGTTTGAATGGCGAAGCTGTTACCTGGAAGAGTTACAAGCAAGATACTACCGCTGATTCCACTACAGAAGCAGAGTACATGGCTGCAGCCGAGGCAGCCAAGGAAGGTGTGTGGCTCAAGAATTTTATTACTGAGCTTGGAGTGGTTCCTAGCATCAAGAACCCTATACCGTTGTTTTGCGACAACAATGGGGCAATTGCACAAGCGAAAGAACCTCAGTCTCACCAGAAGACCAAACACATCGTTAGACGTTATCACATCATACGAGAAATCGTTGCACGTGGGGACGTTGAGATTTGCAAGATAGGTACAGACGACAATATCGCGGATCCGTTGACAGAGGCTTTGGGAAAGCCTAAACACGAGAGTCATACGTGGTCCATGGGCATTCGAGAAATGCTTGATTGGACTTAGGGAAAGTGGGAGATTGTTGTATTTAGGTGCCCTAGCGACAATCAAATACCTATGTAACTGTACACTTTATCATGAATGAAAGGCCTTGAAGTATGTTTTATATCTCGTGTAACATAACATAGCTTGAGTCCATAGACGATAGCGCTTCAGTAACATAGATGAGGACTACGATGTTCTGATTATGAGACTGTTACTTCTTGACGAAGGCTATGTCTAGAATATCCCTAGTCGCACTTTATGATAATACGGACATCATAACGTATCAAGACTAGTACGTACGAGATGAGATAGTTGCGTCTCATAGACTATAGGTATTGTGATATCTTAATCTGTACGTAGGTGCATATTATATTGATAATATGTGACTGGATTGACCCATCTTGAGAATACTGCATGGATCTACAGTAATGTGTTTATCAGTATTCTCAAATCGACCTTGCTATAACTATCCTCAGACTTGAAGTTATTACATTCTCTGATATGTGGGGCCGTATGCTTTGATTCATAACCAATGCTATCTGAAATACTGGTAGACGTACAATTATGCGTTGGGTATGCCGCTAAGCATATTTAGAGATGTGAATAACAGATACAGGATCTGTCCCTTCTACTGTATAGAAGTATACTGTCAATGGGCCCACTGAATAGTAGGACTTGGGAAAGTGCATGGCCATGCCCAGATATGTCGCTATCTAAAGACTGATAAATATCTGATCCCTGCCAGTCTACTTGAGATTCAGTAACAGCTGATTTAACTATACAAGGATACACATCCCATGCCTTGTGTTAAATCATGACATTTAGGACAGAAGGATAATAGTTATAGAATGTCTTGTGTCGTAGAAGGTATTGATGAGATGAACGTCTTTTTCATAATCTGGGGGTAATAATGTGTTGCTAGATACCGCTTATTATATATGGTATTAATTTATATTAATATCATTGCCAGTGTTATGGATACCTAAAGAGTCACACACTTAGGACTTGTAAGGGAGTAGTATACTACACTAGTGGGAGTAATATTAAATATATAGTTGTGATAATTTTATATATATATGCATTTCGAAAAATACATATGTATTTTAAAATTATATTTTGTTTGTGTCATTTTAATTATATGATAATTATATTTTGACAAAACAAATTTTATTATATATATATATATATATATATATATATATATATATATATATATAATATAATATATATATATATATATATATATATATAATATATATATATATATATATATATATATATATATATATATATATATATATATATATATAATTATATATATATATATATATATATATATATATATTACTTTTATTTTCATCATTTTAATTATATGATAATTATTGATGTCAAAATAAAATATGATATATTATAAATTGCTATGGCCGAAAATATCAAAGGGAAAATACAAGACATAAATTGATTTTCTACCTAATGATATATTTGATTTTATAATCAAATATTTGATTAACAAAAGTATGCTTGTCTTGTTGTGTTGGTTGGGGACATTACACTAATCTCATTTTGTTTTTGTCCCTAAGCAATTTCCTAGCATTTTCTTAATACATTGTATTATATATAATGTGAGTATCCTCCCCATTTTAGTAGTGTAATTTTCGGCCATCACAAAGAAGAGAGAAGAAAATTATATTTTGTGTTCAAAGTTATTTTTCTAAAGTGTTAGAAATATACACAAAATATTATAAAAAATATTTATAAGATAAATATTTTACTATATATTTATTACTCCCAAAGTAGTATTATTATAGTTTTTACTATCCTATATTAAACTTGCTAGCACAAGTTTAATCTTGGACTCCGGAGCAAGTTCGTGTGGATACGTTGGAGGCTTCATACGTTTGGCGCTACGTTCATCTCCTCAAAACCATCCCCGACCGTTCCTCCGTTCTCCGTTTTCACTGTTAAGGTAAATTTCTTACTATGGCTAGTAATTTACGTAAGTTGTTCTTGGGTGGAATCGAGTTTTGGACTATAAATTTTTGTTTTCCGCTGCGTTATCCAAGCCTCGTTTCCCAACACGAACGGAGGGTCTTAATACTTTTGCCTAATTGTTTTTCTACTTCGTTCTTGAATTCTTTGAATTTGTCAAAGCATTCCGATTTGTGTTTCATGACATACACATATCCAAATCTACTAAGGTCGTCAGTAAATGTAACGAAGTAAGAATAACCACCTCTAGCTACAGTGCTAATTGGACCACAGACATCGGAGTGTATGAGGCCCAATAAGTCACTCGCCCTTTCACCGTGACCGGTGAATGGAGCCTTTGTCATTTTACCAAGTAAACAAGATTTACATACATCATATGACTGGAAGTCAAATGAATCAAGTACACAAGAACGATGTAACTTAGATATGCGTTTCTCGTTAATGTGGCCCAAACGACAATGCCAAAGGTACGCGAGATTTAAACTGTTGGGTTTGTTTCTCTTAACATCTACGTTATATACTGCGGTATCCATGTCAAGGACATAGAGACCGTTCGTCATTTTTGCACTTGCATAAAATAAATTATTTCTAAAAACAGAAAGGTTTGAAATCTTCACTTGAATGATTCAACTTGATCCTTGTGGCGTCACTTCTTCTCTGGTTGTTGCACATACATTCCCTTAGTAGGGTCATAACGGAGTTTGTTTGGTCAAATGAGATCATCGATAATAATCTTCAGAGATAACGTAATCGCATCAATCGTTTTGTAGTTCACAACGAGAGGTTCAACATAATACTTCAAGTCAGGGTAGTTTTACTATTATGATCGAGCCACATATTCCACAGGGTATAGTTTTCAAATATCAGTATCAAAAAGCATCTTGGGGATTACATTGTGAGTTAAGACAAAATTTTCATGGTTCAATATCTTGATACCAACAATGGAATTCAATCTTTTCAAGATTGGTCAAGTGGGATGTTTCAAGAGTGTAAATAACACATCAAGTTTGAGTAATTCAAGGATACGAGTCACGAGATATAAAGATAGCGTTTGCGAATTGCCGTTACAAATCGTAGATTTTCTTCTTTCGATGTTTCACTCTTTGGAAATTACTCAAGGGTTCGATGTCTTAAAAATAGTCATTTTGACTTTTCGTCTCGGATTTGAACGTGTTTTAGGACAACGAATCTAACTGTTCAAGAGTCTCAACACGTCATATCGTTAGCAGACTATAGCATTAGCGAGTACGTTCTCGTATGCAGGTAATTTGAGTCCATTTACTGTACATATTTTGGCTGGTGATAATTACCTTTCCATCTATGGTCAGGTTTCAAAGACTATATATATCACGATTATTGAAAGAGTATCTCACATTCTCACATTATGGAAGGAACTTCTCGAACACTTCCTTACACCATAAGATTCGTTGGTCTACTTGGCAGTCATTCTCTTGGTAGAAATCCAAAGTTTATGGCTACTGCGGTAGATTTAGGAAGGGAATTGTTAAGGCGAAGAATTAGTCTTGCTTATGGAGGAGGCAACGTTGGCCTACAAGGAGCTGTTGCTTCAATAGTCTTTACCAGTGGAGCTCTTGTTAGAGGTTTCATTCCTGGGTTCATAGCAACACGACGGGTCTACGGACCTACATACGGCGTAGAGCACACAGTTTCCAGCAATTATTACAAATATTTTGAGATGAATCATGCCGTGGAAGCTTTCATCATTCTTCCTGGAGGAGTTGACACTATGGAAGGTTTGTTCACCTTGATCTCGTGGGCTTCTGAAGGGTTACACAATAGACCCATTGGTCTCTTGAACATTGACGGTTATTTCAATAACCTACTCAAATTTCTAGATGATGCGGTGAGGCAGAACTTCATGGATTTGAATCAAAGGAAACTTTTTATTTCTTCATTCTTTGTTGATGAGCTTTTAGACAAACTAGAGTTTGCTAAAGCGTTCCCGGAACCTGGGGTTAATTACGATGAGTTCGTGAATCCCGGAAGACTAAACTTGGAATTGCATTTATAACTTTCTACACGTAATCCAAGTTGTATTTGTGTTTAAATAATATTATCCATAAACATCAATGTTTGGTCATATGCGAGCTACTTTTGCTTCATTCTCCAGTCTCTCACTGTTGGCGTCATTTATTCACGTCAAACGAGTCAATCGATTTGTCTAGTCAGCATCCCTATTTTCACTTAGTCAATTCAGACTACCTCGACGTTTTTGACGAAAACACATTAAATACGGAGTTACGAATATTGGTCCTTTATAGGATCAAGATTGACAGAGTTTTCAATTTCTTGGAACGTGAAATATAAGGAAGCTCATATCAGAGGGGTGACATACTTTCGGTACGTTCCTTCAGCTTAGATGTTTCTTTTTGGGTATCGCACGAATAGACTTCACACTTGAGATGTTTTCGCATATATATATATATTCGAGATGAACTTGGTCGATTTAGAAATCAGCTTTGCTTTCACCTCTATAAGGTTACCATCATTGGTCTTCACTTGAGGAATTCTTCATCACAAGTTGACAACAGCAACGACGATCAGTCAGTTAATGCATACTAAGGATAATGTCGATTTCCTTGTATGGGACTTCAACGATGTTTTACAAAGAATTGCCGCTTAACGAACGATTTTGATTCACATCAAGTAATCGCATAATGTGTCCTAATGAGTCAAACAATAATATCGGATACTTTAGATAACAGAGTTTCTTGATTCTAAACGTTCGTGTTTGAATCAATGATTAGATCGTCTTGAGTCCACATGAGGATCTTTGACATCAGCTTCACAGATGTTTCTCAACATTTATCGTTTCTTCATAGTCGTCTCACTTTCGTACAATTTTGCGATGCAGATCAGTTTCGTCACTTGCGATGCGAAATGTACGTTGATAACGTATCAGGAGATTATAAACATATTGTTTATTCTTTTGTCTCTACACTGAGTACAAAAGTTCAACTAGAGTCTACGCTCGATACGGTTTCAGTACTAATCAATTGTTATTTAATGAGAATTCTAATAGAGTCATTATTTACCAAGTAAATTCTCATACCTTTTTCCTGGAGCAGAGGGATGCGAGAGTCGTGGATGTGATTGACAATATTTTTTTTTTAAAATCAAACATTGATCCGAAGATCGTGTTTAAAACCATTTGCTCCGATACCAAATTGTAACACCCTAATCCGTCCAGGTTTACAACCCCTTCCGAAATAAAATATTAACTTGGTAATCGTATAATTTAAAACATTTCAAATAACTTTATTCATCATAAATGAAATTCCAAACATAATTGTAGTAAATACGGAGTGTTTATTGCGGAAGCGATTTTTAAACATGATTCATAATAACATAATCATTTATTTTCTCAATAAATCCACCACGATTGTCTCGCCCCTTCCGCTGCCAAGAACATGCCATTCACTCATTCTGTCTACCTGCGTGTAGCAAATAAAACATACTACACGCTCAGCGATGAAGCTGAGAAAGCATATCTAAAGCGTCGAACATCCAAATAAATCGAATCTCAATTCATAATCAACCATTTGATATCATGCACACAATATATGATTCAAACATTCATTATATTCTCAATATTTTATTCCAAGTCATTTGATATTCAATATCTTAACCATGCTCTTAAATCATTCTTAATCTAAGGCCAAATCATTTTATAACAAGCTCTTAGCTATTCCTAGTCTAAGGCAACATTTCTAACCAGGCCCTTAAACTATAAATAGTTTAATGCAGAACACAAGAATCGATACTCCACCCTATGAGTCGTGTGGATTACGTACCAACCGAACAATGATTTGTCGGGTGGGTGATATCCGGTCTGGATCCCGTACGTACGTTTTAACCCCGAAATATGAATTGGTCAAGGAGGTATATCTTAGAGTTCTTCTAGATATCCTTAATAATCATCATCATTATACAAGTGGGTATATCTTTAGAGTTCTTCTAGATATCCTTAACAACATTATTCATTAATTCATATTCTTAGTTCAACAATCATTTAAAAATCCATAATATTCATCAAATGAACAATCTAATAACAATCAGCGGCCTAGCATCGAGTGTTAACACCCTAGCTTACCGTCATGCATCACATAAGATCCCTTTTAGTTGTTAAAACACCATTTTTATTCCAAGAAATCATCCTTTTATTAATCATAATGGTTTGGTATCAAAATATAGGATTCCATAACTCAAAAATCATGTTTTCTAAATAAAAATTGATTAACATATGATAGGAAATTCAATTATTAGCTATTAGCTTCATTTTCTTCAATAGTGTAGGGAGACAGTCTACTGTCACTTCTGATAATCTACTGTCTGATGTTCAGAATGGGCTGATAATCGATTATCACACTCTGATAATTGATTATCAAACATCAGAGAGGTCTGATAGTCGATTATCACATTCTGATAATCGACTGTTGCTCAGCTTTGTTACAAAAATCTGCAGAACGATGAATAATCGATTTTCAAGTTGATAATCGATTATCCATCGTCTTCTACCTCGAGCCAACTTGCGGAAATGTCACTTTTACTCACCAAACTTCAATTAAAGTATATAAAAATGTTCTCCAAGGTTCATGGATCATTTTAGCATCATTAATTCATAATTTTAACATCAATTTCATGGTTTATGATTCTTAGTCTTCAAGCATGTCAAACACAAAACTCAACCAAATGACCATTTATGAATGTAGAAACGACCTATATGAACATTCTAGTCATTAGATATATCTAGGGGCTTACCTCGAAGCTTAACGAAGGTTTTGGATATTTTCCGGCGAAACTTCCGGCGATGATTACTCTCAACTCCGGCGTCCTCACACCAAATTGGCAACACCACAATATTCCTTACACTCTCAAGAACACAATGGAAGAAGAAGTAGAGAGAATGGTGTAGAAATGAGAAGGGTTGCTTCTCCTTATATAGGGAAGAAGAGAAGTAGATTACAAAGGTTGCTGAGTCAATTGTGATTCACGATCGGCGTAGTGGAGAAGGAGGCACCGTTCGCACAGTGTCCCTGATTGGGACCAATTTTGGTTCCAGTCGGGGTACACTTTTTGGTCCAACTTTCTCCGAATTGAATTCCGTTTGCACCGTTGCGATCGGGCAGTTAAACTCTATCTAACGATATAATTTTTATATTTATTTGTAATACTTTTTCCGACATCATATTTTTGGTGTGGTTGACTTTGACAGAGTCAAAATTGATTTAATTGACCTTTACTCAAAAAGGTTCTTACATTTAATTCATATTATTTATTCCCATGATTTATTTCAATAAATCATTTCAAAATTCACATTATAAACAATTTCTTCATTTATTCTTAATTTGGGTCTGTACTCAGGTTTCCAATCAAGATCACACAATAAATCAACATGTTGGATTTACCTCTATAAGATTTATCCAGATTGTGATATTGGATATCAATATATGTTTTATTTCGGCCCAAAGCCCAACAACAATTTATTTTAATCAAAACAAATTTGATTAATTGAATAATTATTCATTAATAATTCTAGGGTAGGTTTCGGGGCGTTACATTTCTCCCCCCTTAAAGGAATTTCGTCCTCGAAATTCTTCTAATGGTCAACGTTTAACATTTCGTAGTGATCTCACCTTTATCATGACCGTGTCATGTTCATTTTGTTAAACCATAATTACCTCATTGTCCAAACGGATACGTATTCTCAAACTGTCGATGTTACCAAACTCGTTCTTTCTCCAAGAGATTAATAGGCAAGGGATCCAACAATCTATTTCGTAGGTTCCCGCTCAGATTCAACAACCATAACTTAAGTTCCTTTGCAAGGTATAACATCGTATTTTGAATCATACTAGACATATTTGTACATTATTTCGTTTATTCACAAATCTCGATTGTATGTCATTAGTCAACAACATTCTTTCTTTGATTGAAAGTCCCTTAGCAGCATTTGTAGTTTTGAATCACAATAGATGTAGTAGGAGATTCCGAGGTTGTTTCAATCCATACGTTTTAGCGAAATCATCCAAGTCATTCAAGACATCTTCACATTATTCATATAGTTCAGAATGATTTGTAAGTAACATCAAATGGCTTTTCGTGGTCTAAGATTTTCAGGATATGGGATTTATCATGCATTATGAGGAGGTACTACTCGTTGTACAGTAGCTTGTCATTTATCGACCTTATACCAAAACATTTCTTCGTTTACTTCATGGTAGATCTCATTATCGTTAATGAGTCTTTGCATTAATTCGTATCCACAAGTGATAACGTTAGAGTGGCGTTTCATATACGTCTTGTCGTATTCAACTTTCTTCATCGAGTTTGGAATATATCCAGATACGTTCTTGATAATGACAGGTTTGATGTAACACTATGGTTGATTTCATTTCGAGTGAAGAAGATACTATCTTCAGTGCGTGATTCAATTCATGAATTCATAGAGTGAGGAATCTTTACTAGTTCTTACACCAACATCGCATATAGGTTCGGAATCTTCACTTGAATGATTCAGCTTGATCCTTGTGGCGACACTTCTTCTCTGGTTGTTGCACATACATTCCCTTAGTAGGGTCATAACGGAGTTTGTTTGGTCAAATGAGATCATCGATAATAATCTTCAGAGATAACGTAATCGCATCAATCATTTTGTGGTTCACAAAGAGAGGCTCAACATAATATTCCAATCAGAATGCTTCCGTAGTTCACAGAGTGTAGTTTTCAAAGATCGGTATAACGTATCTTGATGAATTAAGACAAGTTCCCAAGGGTTTAATATTTTGATACAACAATGGAATTCAATCTTTTCAATATTGATCAAGCGAGATGTTTCAAGAGTGTAGTTAACACATCAAGTTTGAGTAATTCAAGGATACGAGTCACGAGATGCCGGAATCCCGCCAACCATCCCCGTTCGAAATGCCGGAATCCCAACAACCGGAATTTCGAAGGCCAACAAAACCGTAGCCAACCGTCTTACCCACTTAGAGCCTCCATAAAACCGACTGCCTTAGCCCCCGACGACTGGTCCTTCCACCTGGGTGGGTGTAATGGAAGAACCAAACGCCGGATGCGAAGGAGCTAAAGCAGGGCCGACACACCTAACATCGGCACACCGAGCCAAATTAAAGAAATTTGGCTAACCTAAAGAGCAACCATCCGAGAGTTGACCCAGCGAGGACGAAATAGCCAACCATCCTCGTTCGAAATGTCGGCATCCCAACAACCGGCATTAAGAAGGCCAAGAAAACCGTAGCCAACCGTCCAACCCACTTAGAGCCACCATAAAACCGACTGCATTAGCCCCCGACGCCTGGTCCTTCCACCTGGGTGGGTGTAAGGGAAGAACCAAATGCCGGAAGGGAAGGAGCTAATGCAGGGCCGACACACCTAACATCGGCACACCGAGCCAAATTAAGGAAACTTGGCTAACCGAAATCCAACCTCGAGGAGTTAGCCCCACAAGGACATCCCAATCGTCCTCCCTTGAAATGCTGGCATCCCAACAACCAGCATTTCGGGGGCCAACAGACTGATGCCCAACACCGATTCCCACCACCAACTCGAACTGCGTTAGCTCTAACGTCCGTTCTTGTTGCTAGTGGGTGGGACACTAGCCGAACGAGGCACCAAGGGAGGGAGTGAGCTAACGCAGGGCCTAGAAAGGGAAAAAACCAAGCCTTTTCAAACTAACCAAAAAAACCTTCACGGACCATACCCCCCCTATATATGCTTAAAAAACATAAACCCAAGTTACAGCAGTAGATACGATTTTGTTGTAGAGTCACACTCACCAAACATGCCCCAAATTCAAACACAAAGCCAATTCCTCATCACAACCCGTAACCAAACCTCATTCTTAGATCATAATGATATGCAAAACACACTAACAAACATTTGGGGGGACAAAAAAGCAATAGCCAAAACGGTAAAAGCAGTGGTTCTCCGAAAGCCCACACTTCAAAAACCACATGTGAATAACAAAAGGCATGCCACCCAAAATTTGATTTCCAGATACAAAAGCTATATGAACTTGTTTAACGGCATTTTGCTTTGCAAACGCCGAAAAAACAAACGGAAAAGAGGAAGAGCCAAGCCTTTTTTTAGCCGATCGGAAAAACCTTCACTGACCATGCCCCCCGCTACATGATGCAACGATAGTCGGCATTCCCCAAGCGAGCATGTGAAAACATGATCATACCCGCCGATGTCACATGGGTGCGCATGAGGTAACACACGGCCTAGCTAGGGCAAAAACCAAGCCTTTTAAAACCAGCCAAAAATACCTTCATGGACCATGCCCCCCTATATATGCTTAAAAAACATAAACCCAAGTTGCAGCAGCAGATACGATTTTGTTGTAGAGTCACACTCACGAAACGGGCCCCAAACTCAAACACGAAGCCAAATCTTCGTCACGGCCCGTAGTGAAACACCATTCTTGGATCATACAAATATGCAAAACACACTTGCAAACTTTTGGGGAAGTATCCCCTTGGGGTGTCCAATTTTTGGGCATAACTTTTGCTAGGAGTGTCCGTTTTCAGCGTGCGACCACTTTCTGGAAAGGACTCAACGAGTCACACAGGGGACCGATTGGGCAGAGCCCATCGGCCTTCATTTATGACCTCAAATTCGCTC